>CAMAOD020000228.1:1042500-1169632 GCA_945859595.2 Megachile willughbiella | reverse complement strand
AGAGACAGAGACAGAGACAGAGACAGAGACAGAGACAGAGACAGAGACAGAGACAGAGACAGAGACAGAGACAGAGACAGAGACAGAGACAGAGAAAGAGACAGAGACAGAGACAGAGACAGAGACAGAGACAGAGACAGAGACAGAGACAGAGACAGAGACAGGGACAGGGAGAGGGACAGGGACAGAGACAGAGGCAGAGACAGAGGCAGAGACAGAGACAGAGACAGAGACAGAGACGGAGACAAAGACCGAGACACAGACAGAGACGGAGACAGAGGCAGAGACAGAGCCAGGGACAAGGACGGAGACAGAGACAGAGGAAGAGACAGCGACAGAGACAGAGACAGAGACAGAGGCAGTGACAGAGACAGAGACAGAGACAGAGACAGAGACAGAGACAGAGACAGAGACAGAGACAGAGACAGAGACAGAGACAGAGACAGAGACAGAGACAGAGACAGAGACAGAGACAGAGACAGAGACAGAGACAGAGACAGAGACAGAGACAGAGACAGAGACAGAGACAGAGACAGAGACAGAGACAGGGACAGAGACAGAGACAGAGACAGAGACAGAGACAGAGACAGAGACGGAGACAAAGACCGAGACACAGACAGAGACGGAGACAGAGGCAGAGACAGAGCCAGGGACAAGGACGGAGACAGAGACAGAGACAGAGACAGAGACAGAGACAGAGACAGAGACAGAGACAGAGACAGAGACAGAGACAGAGACAGAGACAGAGACAGAGACAGAGACAGAGACGGTGATAGAGGCAGAGACAGAGACAGAGACGGAGACAGAGGCAGAGACAGAGCCAGGGACGGAGACAGAGACAGATACAGAGGGAGAGACAGCGACAGAGACAGAGATAGAGATGAGACAGAGACAGAGACAGAGACAGAGACAGAGACAGAGACAGAGACAGAGACAGAGACAGAGACAGAGACAGAGACAGAGACAGAGACAGAGACAGAGAGAGAGACAGAGACAGAGACGAAGACAGAGGCAGAGACAGAGCCAGGGACAGAGACAGAGACAGAGACAGAGGGAGAGACAGCGACAGAGACAGAGAAAGAGACAGAGACAGAGACAGAGACAGAGACAGAGACAGAGACAGAGACAGAGACAGAGACAGAGACAGAGACAGAGGCAGAGACGGAGACAGTGACAGAGACAGAGACAGAGACAGAGACGGAGAGAAAGACCGAGACAGACGCAGAGACTGAGACAGAGGCAGAGACAGAGGCACAGACAGAGACAGAGACAGAGACAGAGACAGAGACAGAGACAGAGACAGAGACAGAGACAGAGACAGAGACAGAGACAGAGACAGAGACAGAGACAGAGACAGAGACAGAGACAGAGACACAGGAAGAGACAGCGACAGAGACAGAGACAGAGACGGAGGCAGTGACAGAGACAGAGACAGAGGCAGAGACTGATACTGAAACAGAGACAGAGACAGAAACAGAGACGGAGACAAAGACCGAGACAGAGGCAGAGGCACAGACAGAGACAGAGACAGAGACAGAGGCAGGGCAGGGACAGAGGCAGAGACAGAGACAGAGACAGAGACAGAGACATAGACAGAGACAGAGACAGAGACAGAGACAGAGACAGAGACAGAGACAGAGACAGAGGCAGAGACAGAGACAGAGACAGAGACAGAGACAGAGACAGAGACAGAGACAGAGACAGAGACAGAGACAGAGACAGAGACAGAGACAGAGACAGAGACAGAGAAAGAGACAGAGACAGAGACAGAGACAGAGACAGAGACAGAGACAGAGACAGGGACAGAGACAGGGACAGAGACAGAGGCAGAGACAGAGACAGAGACAGAGACAGAGACAGAGACAGGGACAGAGACAGAGACAGCGACAGGGACAGGGAGAGGGACAGGGACAGAGACAGAGGCAGAGACAGAGACAGAGACAGAGACAGAGACAGAGACAGGGACAGAGACAGAGACAGAGACAGAGACAGAGACAGAGACAGAGACAGAGACAGAGACAGAGACAGAGACAGAGACAGAGACAGAGACAGAGACAGAGACAGAGACAGAGAAAGAGACAGAGACAGAGACAGAGGCAGAGACAGAGACAGAGACAGAGACAGAGACAGAGACAGAGACAGAGACAGAGACAGAGACAGAGGCAGAGACAGAGACAGAGACAGAGACAGAGACAGAGACAGAGACAGAGACAGAGACAGAGACAGAGACAGAGACAGAGACAGAGACAGAGACGGAGATAGAGGCAGAGACAGAGACAGAGACGAAGACAGAGGCAGAGACAGAGCCAGGGACAGAGACAGAGACAGAGACAGAGGGAGAGACAGCGACAGAGACAGAGAAAGAGACAGAGACAGAGACAGAGACAGAGACAGAGACAGAGACAGAGACAGAGGCAGAGCCGGAGACAGTGACAGAGACAGAGACAGAAACAGAGACGGAGAGAAAGACCGAGACAGACGCAGAGACTGAGACAGAGGCAGAGACAGAGACAGAGACAGAGACAGAGGCGTAGACAGAGACAGAGACAGAGACAGAGACAGAGACAGAGACAGAGACAGAGACAGAGACAGAGACAGAGACAGAGACAGAGACAGAGACAGAGACAGAGACAGAGACAGAGACAGATACAGAGACAGAGACAGAGACAGAGACAGAGACAGAGACAGAGACAGAGACAGAGACGGTGATAGAGGCAGAGACAGAGACAGAGCCGGAGACAGAGTCAGAGACAGAGCCAGGGACGGAGACAGAGACAGATACAGAGGGAGAGACAGCGACAGAGACAGAGATAGAGATGAGACAGAGACAGAGACAGAGACAGAGACAGAGACAGAGACAGAGACAGAGACAGAGACAGAGACAGAGACGAAGACAGAGGCAGAGACAGAGCCAGCGACAGAGACAGAGACAGAGACAGAGGGAGAGACAGCGACAGAGACAGAGAGAGACAGAGACAGAGACAGAGACAGAGACAGAGACAGAGACAGAGACAGAGACAGAGACAGAGACAGAGACAGAGACAGAGACAGAGACGGAGACAAAGACCGAGACACAGACAGAGACGGAGACAGAGGCAGAGACAGAGCCAGGGACAAGGACGGAGACAGAGACAGAGACAGAGACAGAGACAGAGACAGAGACAGAGACAGAGACAGAGACAGAGACAGAGACAGAGACAGAGACAGAGACGGTGATAGAGGCAGAGACAGAGACAGAGACGGAGACAGAGGCAGAGACAGAGCCAGGGACGGAGACAGAGACAGATACAGAGGGAGAGACAGCGACAGAGACAGAGATAGAGATGAGACAGAGACAGAGACAGAGACAGAGACAGAGACAGAGACAGAGACAGAGACAGAGACAGAGACAGAGACAGAGACAGAGACAGAGACAGAGACAGAGACGAAGACAGAGGCAGAGACAGAGCCAGGGACAGAGACAGAGACAGAGACAGAGGGAGAGACAGCGACAGAGACAGAGAAAGAGACAGAGACAGAGACAGAGACAGAGACAGAGACAGAGACAGAGACAGAGACAGAGACAGAGACAGAGGCAGAGACGGAGACAGTGACAGAGACAGAGACAGAGACAGAGACGGAGAGAAAGACCGAGACAGACGCAGAGACTGAGACAGAGGCAGAGACAGAGGCACAGACAGAGACAGAGACAGAGACAGAGACAGAGACAGAGACAGAGACAGAGACAGAGACAGAGACAGAGACAGAGACAGAGACAGAGACAGAGACAGAGACAGAGACAGAGACACAGGAAGAGACAGCGACAGAGACAGAGACAGAGACGGAGGCAGTGACAGAGACAGAGACAGAGGCAGAGACTGATACTGAAACAGAGACAGAGACAGAAACAGAGACGGAGACAAAGACCGAGACAGAGGCAGAGGCACAGACAGAGACAGAGACAGAGACAGAGGCAGGGCAGGGACAGAGGCAGAGACAGAGACAGAGACAGAGACAGAGACATAGACAGAGACAGAGACAGAGACAGAGACAGAGACAGAGACAGAGACAGAGACAGAGGCAGAGACAGAGACAGAGACAGAGACAGAGACAGAGACAGAGACAGAGACAGAGACAGAGACAGAGACAGAGACAGAGACAGAGAAAGAGACAGAGACAGAGACAGAGACAGAGACAGAGACAGAGGCAGCGACAGGGACAGGTAGAGGGACAGGGACAGAGACAGAGACAGAGACAGAGACAGAGACAGAGACAGTGACAGCGACAGAGACAGAGATAGAAACAGAGACGGAGACAAAAACTGAGACAGAGGCAGAGACACAGACAGAGACAGAGACAGAGACAGAGACAGAGACAGAGACAGAGACAGAGACAGAGGCAGGGCAGAGACAGAGGCAGTGACAGAGACAGAGACAGTGACAGAGACATAGACAGAGACAGAGACAGAGACAGAGACAGAGACAGCGACAGAGACAGAGATAGAAACAGAGACGGAGACAAAAACGGAGACAGAGGCAGAGACACAGACAGAGACAGAGACAGAGACAGAGACAGAGACAGCGACAGGGACAGGTAGAGGGACAGGGACAGAGACAGAGGCAGAGACAGAGGCAGAGACAGAGACAGAGACAGAGACGGAGACAGAGACGGAGACAAAGACCGAGACAGAGACAGAGACAGCGACAGAGACAGAGACAGCGACAGAGACAGATACAGAGACAGAGACAGAGACAGAGACAGAGACTGAGACAGAGACAGAGACAGAGGCAGTGACAGAGACAGAGACAGAGACAGAGACGGAGACAAAGACCGAGACACAGACAGAGACGGAGACAGGCAGAGACAGAGCCAGGGACAGAGACGGAGACAGAGATAGAGGAAGAGACTGCGACAGAGACAGAGACAGAGACAGAGGCAGTGACAGAGACAGAGACAGAGACAGAGACAGAGACAGAGACAGAGACAGAGACAGAGACAGAGACAGAGACAGAGACAGAGACAGAGACAGAGACAGAGACAGAGACAGAGCAGAGACAGAGACAGAGACAGAGACAGAGACAGAGACAGAGACAGAGACAGAGACAGAGACAGAGACAGAGACAGAGACAGAGACAGAGACAAAGGCAGAGACAGAGACAGAGACAGAGACAGAGACCGAGACAGAGACAGAGACAGAGACAGAGACAGAGACAGAGACAGAGACAGAGACGGAGATAGAGGCAGAGACAGAGACAGAGACGAAGACAGAGGCAGAGACAGAGTCAGGGACAGAGACAGAGACAGAGACAGAGGGAGAGACAGCGACAGAGACAGAGAAAGAGACAGAGACAGAGACAGAGACAGAGACAGAGACAGAGACAGAGACAGAGACACAGACAGAGACGGAGACAGAGGCAGAGACAGAGCCAGGGATAGAGACGGAGACAGAGACAGAGGAAGAGACTGCGACAGAGACGGAGACAGAGGCAGAGACAGAGCCAGGGACAGAGACGGAGACAGAGACAGAGGAAGAGACTGCGACAGAGACAGAGACAGAGACAGAGGCAGTGACAGAGACAGAGACAGAGACAGAGACAGAGACAGAGACAGAGACAGAGACAGAGACAGAGACAGAGACAGAGACAGATACAGAGACAGAGACAGAGACACAGGAAGAGACAGCGACAGAGACAGAGACAGAGACAGAGGCAGTGACAGAGACAGAGACAGAGGCAGAGACTGAGACTGAAACAGAGACAGAGACAGAAACAGAGACGGAGACAAAGACCGAGACAGAGGCAGAGGCACAGACAGAGACAGAGACAGAGACAGAGGCAGGGCAGGGACAGAGGCAGAGACAGAGACAGAGACAGAGACAGAGACATAGACAGAGACAGAGACAGAGACAGAGACAGAGACTGAGACAGAGACAGAGACAGAGACAGAGGGAGAGACAGCGACAGAGAGAGAGACGGAGACAGAGACAGAGACAGATACAGAGACAGAGACAGAGACAGAGACAGAGACAGAGACAGAGACAGAGACAGAGCAGAGACAGAGACAGAGACAGAGACAGAGACAGAGACAGAGACAGAGACAGAGACAGAGACAGAGACAGAGACAGAGACAGAGACAGAGACAGAGACAGAGACAGAGACAGAGACAGAGACAGAGACAGAGACAGAGACAGAGACAGAGACAGAGACAGAGACAGAGACAGAGACAGAGACAAAGACAGAGACAGAGACAGAGACAGAGACAGAGACAGAGACAGAGACAGAGACGGAGATAGAGGCAGAGACAGAGACAGAGACGAAGACAGAGGCAGAGACAGAGCCAGGGACAGAGACAGAGACAGAGACAGAGGGAGAGACAGCGACAGAGACAGAGAAAGAGACAGAGACAGAGACAGAGACAGAGACAGAGACAGAGACAGAGACAGAGACAGAGACAGAGGCAGAGCCGGAGACAGTGACAGAGACAGAGACAGAGACAGAGACGGAGAGAAAGACCGAGACAGACGCAGAGACTGAGACAGAGACAGAGACAGAGACAGAGACAGAGACAGAGACAGAGACAGAGACAGAGACAGAGACAGAGACAGAGACAGAGACAGAGACAGAGACAGAGACAGAGACAGAGACAGAGACAGAGACAGAGACAGAGACAGAGACAGAGACAGGGACAGGGACAGGGAGAGGGACAGGGACAGAGACAGAGGCAGAGACAGAGGCAGAGACAGAGACAGAGACAGAGACAGAGACAGAGACAGAGACAGAGACAGAGACAGAGACAGAGACAGAGACAGAGACAGAGACAGAGACAGAGACGGTGATAGAGGCAGAGACAGAGACAGAGACGGAGACAGAGGCAGAGACAGAGCCAGGGACGGAGACAGAGACAGAGACAGAGGGAGACAGCGACAGAGACAGAGAAAGAGACAGAGACAGAGACAGAGACAGAGACAGAGACAGAGACAGAGACAGAGACAGAGGCAGAGACGGAGACAGTGACAGAGACAGAGACAGAGACAGAGACGGAGAGAAAGACCGAGACAGACGCAGAGACTGAGACAGAGGCAGAGACAGAGACAGAGACTGAGACAGAGGCACAGACAGAGACAGAGACAGAGACAGAGACAGAGACAGAGACAGAGACAGAGACAGAGACGAAGATAGTGGCAGAGGCAGAGACATAGACGGAGACAGAGGCAGAGACAGAGCCAGGGACAGAGACAGAGACAGAGACAGAGACACAGACAGAGACAGAGACAGAGACAGAGACGGAGACAGAGACAGAGACAGAGACGGAGACAGAGACAGAGACAGAGACAGAGACAGAGACAGAGACAGAGACTGAGACAGAGACAGAGATATAGACGGAGACAAAGACCGAGACAGAGACAGAAACAGAGACAGAGACAGAGACAGAGACAGAGACAGAGACAGAGACCGAGACAGAGACAGAAACAGAGACAGAGGCAGATACGCGGACAGAGACAGAGGAAGAGACAGAGACAGAGAGAGAGACGGAGACAGAGACAGAGACTGAGACGGAGACAGAGACAGCGGCAGAGACAGGAACGGAGACAGAGACAGAGACACAGACAGAGACAGAGACAGAGACAGAGGCAGAGACAGAGCCAGGGACAGAGGCGGAGACAGAGACAGAGGGAGAGACCGCGACAGAGACAGAGACAGAAACAGAGACAGAGACAGAGACAGAGACAGAGACTGAGACAGAGACAGAGATATAGACGGAGACAAAGACCGAGACAGAGACAGAAACAGAGACAGAGACAGAGACAGAGACAGAGACAGAGACAGAGACCGAGACAGAGACAGAAACAGAGACAGAGGCAGATACGCGGACAGAGACAGAGGAAGAGACAGAGACAGAGAGAGAGACGGAGACAGAGACAGAGACTGAGACGGAGACAGAGACAGCGGCAGAGACAGGGACGGAGACAGAGACAGAGACACAGACAGAGACAGAGACAGAGACAGAGGCAGAGACAGAGCCAGGGACAGAGGCGGAGACAGAGACAGAGGGAGAGACCGCGACAGAGACAGAGACAGAAACAGAGACAGAGACAGATAGGCGGACAGAGGCAGAGGCAGAGACAGAGACAGAGAGAGGGACGGAGACAGAGACAGAGACTGAGACGGAGACAGAGACAGCGGCAGAGTCAGGGACGGAGACAGAGACAGAGACAGAGAAAGAGACAGAGACAGAGACAGACATAGAGACAGAGACAGAGACAGAGACAGAGGCAGAGACAGATACGGAGGCAGAGGGAGAGACAGCGACAGAGACAGAGACAGAGACAGAGACAGAGACAGAGAGAGAGACAGAGACAGAGACAGAGACAGAGACAGAGACAGAGACAGACATAGAGACAGAGACAGAGACAGAGACAGAGGCAGAGACAGATACGGAGGCAGAGGGAGAGACAGCGACAGAAACAGAGACAGAGACAGAGACAGAGACAGAGGCAGCGACAGGGACAGGTAGAGGGACAGGGACAGAGACAGAGACAGAGACAGAGACAGAGACAGTGACAGCGACAGAGACAGAGACAGAGACAGAGACAGAGACAGAGACAGAGACAGAGACAGAGACAGAGACAAAGGCAGAGACAGAGACAGAGACAGAGACAGAGACCGAGACAGAGGAAGAGACTGCGACAGAGACAGAGACAGAGACAGAGGCAGTGACAGAGACAGAGACAGAGACAGAGGCAGAGACAGATACGGAGACAGAGACAGAGACAGAGACAGAGACAGAGACGGTGATAGAGGCAGAGACAGAGACAGAGCCGGAGACAGAGTCAGAGACAGAGCCAGGGACGGAGACAGAGACAGATACAGAGGGAGAGACAGCGACAGAGACAGAGATAGAGATGAGACAGAGACAGAGACAGAGACAGAGACAGAGACAGAGACAGAGACAGAGACAGAGACAGAGACGAAGACAGAGGCAGAGACAGAGCCAGCGACAGAGACAGAGACAGAGACAGAGGGAGAGACAGCGACAGAGACAGAGAAAGAGACAGAGACAGAGACAGAGACAGAGACAGAGACAGAGACAGAGACAGAGACAGAGACAGAGACAGAGGCAGAGACGGAGACAGTGACAGAGACAGAGACAGAGACAGAGACGGAGAGAAAGACCGAGACGGACGCAGAGACTGAGACAGAGGCAGAGACAGAGACAGAGACAGAGACAGAGGCACAGACAGAGACAGAGACAGAGACAGAGACAGAGACAGAGACAGAGACAGAGACAGAGACAGAGACAGAGACAGAGACGGAGATAGAGGCAGAGACAGAGACAGAGACGGAGACAGAGGCAGCGACAAAGCCAGGGACGGAGACAGAGACAGAGACAGAGGGTGAGACAGCGACAGAGACAGAGAAAGAGACAGAGACAGAGACAGAGACAGAGACAGAGACAGAGACAGAGACAGAGACAGAGACAGAGGCAGCGACAGGGACAGGTAGAGGGACAGGGACAGAGACAGAGACAGAGACAGAGACAGAGACAGAGACAGAGACAGAGACAGAGACAGAGCAGAGACAGAGACAGAGACAGAGACAGAGACAGAGACAGAGACAGAGACAGAGACAGAGACAGAGACAGAGACAGAGACAGAGACAGAGACAAAGGCAGAGACAGAGACAGAGACAGAGACAGAGACCGAGACAGAGACAGAGACAGAGACAGAGACAGAGACAGAGACAGAGACAGAGACAGAGACGGAGATAGAGGCAGAGACAGAGACAGAGACGAAGACAGAGGCAGAGACAGAGTCAGGGACAGAGACAGAGACAGAGACAGAGGGAGAGACAGCGACAGAGACAGAGAAAGAGACAGAGACAGAGACAGAGACAGAGACAGAGACAGAGACAGAGACAGAGACAGAGACACAGACAGAGACGGAGACAGAGGCAGAGACAGAGCCAGGGATAGAGACGGAGACAGAGACAGAGGAAGAGACTGCGACAGAGACGGAGACAGAGGCAGAGACAGAGCCAGGGACAGAGACGGAGACAGAGACAGAGGAAGAGACTGCGACAGAGACAGAGACAGAGACAGAGGCAGTGACAGAGACAGAGACAGAGACAGAGACAGAGACAGAGACAGAGACAGAGACAGAGACAGAGACAGAGACAGAGACAGAGACAGATACAGAGACAGAGACAGAGACACAGGAAGAGACAGCGACAGAGACAGAGACAGAGACAGAGGCAGTGACAGAGACAGAGACAGAGACAGAGGCAGGGCAGGGACAGAGGCAGAGACAGAGACAGAGACAGAGACAGAGACATAGACAGAGACAGAGACAGAGACAGAGACAGAGACTGAGACAGAGACAGAGACAGAGACAGAGGGAGAGACAGCGACAGAGAGAGAGACGGAGACAGAGACAGAGACAGATACAGAGACAGAGACAGAGACAGAGACAGAGACAGAGACAGAGCAGAGACAGAGACAGAGACAGAGACAGAGACAGAGACAGAGACAGAGACAGCGACAGAGACAGAGAAAGAGACAGAGACAGAGACAGAGACAGAGACAGAGACAGAGACAGAGACAGAGACAGAGACAGAGGCAGAGCCGGAGACAGTGACAGAGACAGAGACAGAGACAGAGACGGAGAGAAAGACCGAGACAGACGCAGAGACTGAGACAGAGACAGAGACAGAGACAGAGACAGAGACAGAGACAGAGACAGAGACAGAGACAGAGACAGAGACAGAGACAGAGACAGAGACAGAGACAGAGACAGAGACAGAGACAGAGACAGAGACACAGACAGAGACAGAGACAGAGACAGAGACAGAGACAGAGACAGGGACAGGGACAGGGAGAGGGACAGGGACAGAGACAGAGGCAGAGACAGAGGCAGAGACAGAGACAGAGACAGAGACAGAGACAGAGACAGAGACAGAGACAGAGACAGAGACAGAGACAGAGACAGAGACAGAGACAGAGACAGAGACGGTGATAGAGGCAGAGACAGAGACAGAGACGCAGACAGAGGCAGAGAGAGAGCCAGGGACGGAGACAGAGACAGAGACAGAGGGAGACAGCGACAGAGACAGAGAAAGAGACAGAGACAGAGACAGAGACAGAGACAGAGACAGAGACAGAGACAGAGACAGAGGCAGAGACGGAGACAGTGACAGAGACAGAGACAGAGACAGAGACGGAGAGAAAGACCGAGACAGACGCAGAGACTGAGACAGAGGCAGAGACAGAGACAGAGACTGAGACAGAGGCACAGACAGAGACAGAGACAGAGACAGAGACAGAGACAGAGACAGAGACAGAGACGAAGATAGTGGCAGAGGCAGAGACATAGACGGAGACAGAGGCAGAGACAGAGCCAGGGACAGAGACAGAGACAGAGACAGAGACACAGACAGAGACAGAGACAGAGACAGAGACGGAGACAGAGACAGAGACAGAGACGGAGACAGAGACAGAGACAGAGACAGAGACAGAGACAGAGACAGAGACTGAGACAGAGACAGAGATATAGACGGAGACAAAGACCGAGACAGAGACAGAAACAGAGACAGAGACAGAGACAGAGACAGAGACAGAGACAGAGACCGAGACAGAGACAGAAACAGAGACAGAGGCAGATACGCGGACAGAGACAGAGGAAGAGACAGAGACAGAGAGAGAGACGGAGACAGAGACAGAGACTGAGACGGAGACAGAGACAGCGGCAGAGAC
Source organism: Megachile willughbiella (assembly GCA_945859595.2). Classification (NCBI taxonomy): domain Eukaryota; kingdom Metazoa; phylum Arthropoda; class Insecta; order Hymenoptera; family Megachilidae; genus Megachile; species Megachile willughbiella. Next base: position 1,157,905 of record CAMAOD020000228.1, on the reverse strand, counting down.
AGGGACGGAGACAGAGACAGAGACACAGACAGAGACAGAGACAGAGACAGAGGCAGAGACAGAGCCAGGGACAGAGGCGGAGACAGAGACAGAGGGAGAGACCGCGACAGAGACAGAGACAGAAACAGAGACAGAGACAGATAGGCGGACAGAGGCAGAGGCAGAGACAGAGACAGAGAGAGGGACGGAGACAGAGACAGAGACTGAGACGGAGACAGAGACAGCGGCAGAGTCAGGGACGGAGACAGAGACAGAGACAGAGAAAGAGACAGAGACAGAGACAGACATAGAGACAGAGACAGAGGCAGAGACAGATACGGAGGCAGAGGGAGAGACAGCGACAGAGACAGAGACAGAGACAGAGACAGAGACAGAGAGAGAGACAGAGACAGAGACAGAGACAGAGACAGAGACAGAGACAGACATAGAGACAGAGACAGAGACAGAGACAGAGGCAGAGACAGATACGGAGGCAGAGGGAGAGACAGCGACAGAAACAGAGACAGAGACAGAGACAGAGACAGAGAGAGAGACAGAGACAGAGACAGAGACAGAGACAGAGACAGAGACAGAGACAGAGACAGAGACAGAGACAGAGACAGAGACAGAGACAGAGACAGAGACAGAGACAGAGACAGAGACGGAGACAGAGGCAGAGACAGAGCCATGGACAGAGACAGAGACAGAGACAGAGGGAGAGACAGCGACAGAGACAGAGACAGAGACAGAGACAGAGACAGAGACAGAGACAGAGACAGAGACAGAGACAGAGACAGAGACAGAGACTGAGACAGAGACAGAGACGGAGATAGAGACAGAGGCAGAGACAGAGACAGAGACAGAGACAGAGACAGAGACAGAGACAGAGACAGAGACAGAGACAGAGACAGAGACAGAGACAGAGACAGAGACAGAGACAGAGACAGAGACAGAGACAGATGCAGAGACAGAGACAGAGACAGAGACGGAGGCAGAGACAGAGACAGAGACAGAGACAGAGACAGAGACAGAGACAGAGACAGAGAAAGAGACAGAGACAGAGACAGACATAGAGACAGAGACAGAGACAGAGACAGAGACAGAGACAGAGACAGAGACAGAGACAGAGACAGAGACAGAGACAGATACGGAGACAGAGGGAGAGACAGCGACAGAGACAGAGACAGAGACGGAGACAGAGACAGAGACAGAGGCAGAGACAGAGACAGAGACAGAGACAGAGACAGAGACAGAGACAGAGACAGAGACAGATACAGAGACAGAGACAGAGACAGAGACGGAGCCAGAGACGGAGACAGAGACAGAGACAGAGACAGAGCCAGGGACGGAGACAGAGACAGAGACTGAGGGAGAGACAGCGACAGAGACAGAGACAGAGACAGAGACAGAGACAGAGACAGAGACAGAGACAGAGACAGAGACAGAGACAGAGACAGAGACGGAGACAGAGACAGAGACAGAGACAGAGACAGAGACAGAGACAGAGGCAGAGACAGCGACAGAGGCAGAGACAGAGACACAGACACAGACAGATACAGAGACAGAGACGGAGATAGAGACAGAGACAGAGACAGAGACGGAGACAGAGACGGAGACACAGACCGAGACAGAGTCAGAGACAGAGACACAGACAGAGACAGAGACGGAGATAGAGACAGAGGCAGAGACAGAGACGGAGACAGAGGCAGAGACAGAGCCAGGGACAGAGACAGAGACAGAGACAGAGACAGAGGGAGAGACAGCGACATAGACAGAGACAGAGACAGAGACAGAGACAGAGACAGAGACAGAGACAGAGACAGAGCCAGGGACAGAGACAGAGACAGAGACTGAGGGAGAGACAGCGACAGAGACAGAGACAGAGGCAGAGACAGAGACAGAGACAGAGACTGAGACGGAGACAGAGACAGAGACGGAGACAGAGACAGAGACAGAGACAGAGACAGAGACAGGGACAGAGGCAGAGACAGCGACAGAGGCAGAGACAGAGACACAGACACAGACAGATACAGAGACAGAGACGGAGATAGAGACAGAGACAGAGACAGAGGCAGAGACAGAGCCATGGACAGAGACAGAGACAGAGACAGAGGGAGAGACAGCGACAGAGACAGAGACAGAGACAGAGACAGAGACAGAGACAGAGACAGAGACAGAGACAGAGACAGAGACAGAGACAGAGACAGAGACAGAGACAGAGACAGAGACAGAGACAGGGACAGAGACAGAGACAGAGACACAGACAGAGACAGAGACAGAGACAGAGACAGACGGAGAGACAGCGACAGCGGCAGAGACAGAGACAGAGACAGAGACAGAGACAGAGACAGAGACAGAGACAGAGACAGAGACAGAGACAGAGACAGAGACAGAGACAGAGACAGAGACAGAGACTGAGACAGAGACAGAGACAGAGACAGAGACAGAGACAGAGACGGAGACAGAGACAGAGACGGAGACAGAGACAGAGACAGAGACAGAGACAGAGACGGAGACAGAGACAGAGACACAGACCGAGACAGAGACAGAGACGGAGACAGAGGCAGACACAGGGCCAGGGACAGAGACGGAGACAGAGACAGAGCCAGGGACAGAGACAGAGACAGAGACTGAGGGAGAGACAGCGACAGAGACAGAGACAGAGACAGAGACAGAGACAGAGACAGAGACAGAGACAGAGACAGAGACAGAGACAGAGACAGAGACAGAGACAGAGACAGAGACAGAGACAGAGACGGAGACAGAGACAGAGACAGAGACAGAGACAGAGACAGACACAGAGACAGAGACAGTTACGGAGACAGAGACAGAGACAGAGACAGAGACAGAGACAGCGACAGAGACAGAGACAGTGACAGAGACAGAGACAGAGACCGAGACAGAGACAGAGACAGAATCAGAGGCAGAGACAGAGCCAGGGACAGAGACGGAGGCAGAGACAGAGGGGGAGACAGCGACAGAGACAGAGACAGAGGGAGAGACAGCGACAGAGAGAGAGACAGAGACAGAGACAGAGACAGAGACAGAGACAGAGACAGAGACAGAGACAGAGACAGAGACAGAGACAGAGACAGGGACAGAGACAGAGACAGAGACAGAGACACAGACCGAGGAGGAGACAGAGACAGAGACAGAGGGGGAGACAGAGACACAGATAGAGACAGAGGGGCAGGAGACAAACTGGGAGGCATAGGGGCAGGAGACAAAGACGGTGACAAGGACGGAGACAAAGACGGAGACAGAGACAGAGACGGAGACAGAGACGGAGACAGAGACAGAGACAGAGACAGAGACAGAGACAGAGACAGAGACAGGGACAGAGACAGAGACAGAGAGAGAGACTGCGACAGAGACAGAGACAGAGACAGAGACAGAGACAGAGACAGAGACGGAGACAGAGGCAGAGACAGAGCCAGGGAAAGAGACAGAGACAGAGACTGAGACAGAGACAGAGACAGAGACAGAGACAGAGGCAGAGACAGAGACAGAGGCAGAGACAGAGATAAAGACAGAGACCGAGACAGAAACAGAGACAGAGACAGATACGTGGACAGAGACAGAGGCAAAGACAGAGACAGAGACAGAGACCGAGACAGAGACAGAGACATAGACAGCGACAGGTACAGGGAGAGGGACAGGGACAGAGACAGAGGCAGAGACAGAGGCAGAGACACAGAGAGAGACAGAGACAGAGACGGAGACAAAGACCGAGACACAGACAGAGACGGAGACAGAGGCAGAGACAGAGCCAGAGACAGAGACGGAGATAGAGACAGAGGAAGAGACAGCGACAGAGACAGAGACAGAGACAGAGGCAGTGACAGAGACAGAGACAGAGACAGAGACAGACACAGAGACAGAGACACAGACCGAGGAGGAGACAGAGACAGAGACAGAGGGAGAGACAGAGACACAGACAGAGACAGAGGGGCAGGAGACAAAGTGGGAGGCATAGGGGCAGGAGACAAAGACGGTGACAAGGACGGAGACAAAGACGGAGACAGAGACAGAGACGGAGACAGAGACGGAGACAGAGACAGAGACAGAGACAGAGACAGAGACAGGGACAGAGACAGAGACAGAGAGAGAGACTGCGACAGAGACACAGACAGAGACAGAGACAGAGACAGAGACAGAGACGGAGACAGAGGCAGAGACAGAGCCAGGGACAGAGACAGAGACAGAGACTGAGACAGAGACAGAGACAGAGACAGAGGCAGAGACAGAGACAGAGACAGAGACAGAGACGGAGACAGAGACAGAGACACAGACCGAGACAGAGACAGAGACGGAGACAGAGGCAGACACAGGGCCAGGGACAGAGACGGAGACAGAGACAGAGCCAGGGACAGAGACAGAGACAGAGACTGAGGGAGAGACAGCGACAGAGACCGAGACAGAGACAGAGACATAGACAGCGACAGGTACAGGGAGAGGGACAGGGACAGAGACAGAGGCAGAGACAGAGGCAGAGACACAGAGAGAGACAGAGACAGAGACGGAGACAAAGACCGAGACACAGACAGAGACGGAGACAGAGGCAGAGACAGAGCCAGAGACAGAGACGGAGATAGAGACAGAGGAAGAGACAGCGACAGAGACAGAGACAGAGACAGAGGCAGTGACAGAGACAGAGACAGAGACAGAGACAGACACAGAGACAGAGACAGAGACAGAGAGAGAGACAGAGACACAGACAGAGACAGAGGGGCAGGAGACAAAGTGGGAGGCATAGGGGCAGGAGACAAAGACGGTGACAAGGACGGAGACAAAGACGGAGACAGAGACAGAGACGGAGACAGAGACGGAGACAGAGACAGAGACAGAGACAGAGACAGAGACAGGGACAGAGACAGAGACAGAGAGAGAGACTGCGACAGAGACACAGACAGAGACAGAGACAGAGACAGAGACAGAGACGGAGACAGAGGCAGAGACAGAGCCAGGGACAGAGACAGAGACAGAGACTGAGACAGAGACAGAGACAGAGACAGAGGCAGAGACAGAGACAGAGGCAGAGACAGAAATAAAGACAGAGACCGAGACAGAAACAGAGACAGAGACAGATACGTGGACAGAGACAGAGGCAAAGACAGAGACAGAGACAGAGACCGAGACAGAGACAGAGACAGAGACAGCGACAGGTACAGGGAGAGGGACAGGGACAGAGACAGAGGCAGAGACAGAGGCAGAGGCAGAGACACAGACAGAGACAGAGACAGAGACAGAGACGGAGACAAAGACAGAGACAGAGACAGAGACAGAGACAGAGACAGAGACAGAGACAGACACAGAGACAGAGACAGAGACAGAGACAGAGAGAGAGACAGAGACAGAGACAGAGACGGAGACAGAGGCAGAGACAGAGCCAGGGACAGAGACGGAGATAGAGACAGAGGAAGAGACAGCGACAGAGACAGAGACAGAGACAGAGACAGAGACAGAGACAGAGACAGAGACAGAGACAGAGACAGAGACAGAGACAGAGACAGAGACAGAGACAGAGACAGAGACAGAGACAGAGACAGAGACAGAGACAGAGACAGAGACAGAGACAGACACAGAGACAGAGACAGAGACAGAGACAGAGAGAGAGACAGAGACAGAGACAGAGACAGGGACAGAGACAGAGACAGAGACAGAGACAGAGACAGGGACAGAGACAGAGACAGAGACAGAGACAGAGACAGAGACAGAGGGAGAGACAGCGACAGCGGCAGAGACAGAGACAGAGACAGAGACAGAGACAGAGACAGAGACAGAGACAGAGACAGAGACAGAGACAGAGACAGAGACAGAGACAGAGACAGAGACAGAGACTGAGACAGAGACAGAGACAGAGACAGAGACAGAGACAGAGACGGAGACAGAGACAGAGACGGAGACAGAGACAGAGACAGAGACAGAGACAGAGACAGAGTCAGAGACAGAGACACAGACAGAGACAGAGACGGAGATAGAGACAGAGACAGAGACAGAGACGGAGACAGAGACAGAGACAGAGACAGAGCCAGGGACAGAGACAGAGAGAGAGACTGAGGGAGAGACAGCGACAGAGACAGAGACAGAGACAGAGACAGAGACAGAGACAGAGACAGAGACGGAGACAGAGACAGAGACAGAGACAGAGACAGAGACAGAGACAGAGACAGAGACAGAGACAGAAACAGAGACAGAGACAGATACGGGGACAGAGACAGAGGCAGAGACAGCGACAGAGGCAGAGACAGAGACACAGACACAGACAGATACAGAGACAGAGACGGAGATAGAGACAGAGACAGAGACAGGGACGGAGACAGAGACGGAGACACAGACCGAGACAGAGACAGAGACGGAGACAGAGGCAGACACAGAGCCAGGGACAGAGACGGAGACAGAGACAGAGGGAGAGACAGCGACAGAGACAGAGACAGAAACAGAGACAGAGACAGATACGCGGACAGAGACAGAGGCAGAGACAGAGACAGAGAGAGAGACGGAGACAGAGACAGAGACTGAGACGGAGACAGAGACAGCGGCAGAGACAGGGACGGAGACAGAGACAGAGACACAGACAGAGACAGAGACAGAGACAGAGACAGAGACAGAGACAGAGACAGAGACAGAGACAGAGACAGAGACAGAGACAGAGACAGAGACAGAGACAGAGACAGAAATAGAGACAGAGACAGAGGCAGAGACTGAGACAGAGAGAGAGACGGAGACAGAGACAGAGACAGAGACAGAGACAGAGACAGATACAGGGACAGAGACAGAGACAGAGACAGAGACAGCGACAGGGACAGGGAGAGGGACAGAGACGGAGACAGAGACAGACGGAGAGACAGCGACAGAGACAGAGACAGAGACAGAGGCAGAGACAGAGCCAGGGACAGAGACAGAGACAGAGACAGAGACAGAGGGAGAGACAGCGACATAGACAGAGACAGAGACAGAGACAGAGACAGAGACAGAGACAGAGACAGAGACAGAGCCAGGGACAGAGACAGAGACAGAGACTGAGGGAGAGACAGCGACAGAGACAGAGACAGAGGCAGAGACAGAGACAGAGACAGAGACTGAGACGGAGACAGAGACAGAGACGGAGACAGAGACAGAGACAGAGACAGAGACAGAGACAGGGACAGAGGCAGAGACAGCGACAGAGGCAGAGACAGAGACACAGACACAGACAGATACAGAGACAGAGACGGAGATAGAGACAGAGACAGAGACAGAGGCAGAGACAGAGCCATGGACAGAGACAGAGACAGAGACAGAGGGAGAGACAGCGACAGAGACAGAGACAGAGACAGAGACAGAGACAGAGACAGAGACAGAGACAGAGACAGAGACAGAGACAGAGACAGAGACAGAGACAGAGACAGAGACAGAGACAGAGACAGAGACAGGGACAGAGACAGAGACAGAGACACAGACAGAGACAGAGACAGAGACAGAGACAGAGACAGAGACAGAGACAGAGACAGAGACAGAGACAGAGACAGAGACAGAGACAGAGACAGAGACAGAGACAGAGACAGAGACAGAGACTGAGACAGAGACAGAGACAGAGACAGAGACAGAGACAGAGACGGAGACAGAGACAGAGACGGAGACAGAGACAGAGACAGAGACAGAGACAGAGACGGAGACAGAGACAGAGACACAGACCGAGACAGAGACAGAGACGGAGACAGAGGCAGACACAGGGCCAGGGACAGAGACGGAGACAGAGACAGAGCCAGGGACAGAGACAGAGACAGAGACTGAGGGAGAGACAGCGACAGAGACAGAGACAGAGACAGAGACAGAGACAGAGACAGAGGCAGAGACAGAGACAGAGACAGAGACAGAGACAGAGACAGAGACAGAGACAGAGACAGAGACAGAGACGGAGACAGAGACAGAGACAGAGACAGAGACAGAGACAGACACAGAGACAGAGACAGTTACGGAGACAGAGACAGAGACAGAGACAGAGACAGAGACAGCGACAGAGACAGAGACAGTGACAGAGACAGAGACAGAGACCGAGACAGAGACAGAGACAGAATCAGAGGCAGAGACAGAGCCAGGGACAGAGACGGAGGCAGAGACAGAGGGGGAGACAGCGACAGAGACAGAGACAGAGGGAGAGACAGCGACAGAGAGAGAGACAGAGACAGAGACAGAGACAGAGACAGAGACAGAGACAGAGACAGAGACAGAGACAGAGACAGAGACAGAGACAGGGACAGAGACAGAGACAGAGACAGAGACACAGACCGAGGAGGAGACAGAGACAGAGACAGAGGGGGAGACAGAGACACAGATAGAGACAGAGGGGCAGGAGACAAACTGGGAGGCATAGGGGCAGGAGACAAAGACGGTGACAAGGACGGAGACAAAGACGGAGACAGAGACAGAGACGGAGACAGAGACGGAGACAGAGACAGAGACAGAGACAGAGACAGAGACAGAGACAGAGACAGGGACAGAGACAGAGACAGAGAGAGAGACTGCGACAGAGACAGAGACAGAGACAGAGACAGAGACAGAGACAGAGACGGAGACAGAGGCAGAGACAGAGCCAGGGAAAGAGACAGAGACAGAGACTGAGACAGAGACAGAGACAGAGACAGAGACAGAGGCAGAGACAGAGACAGAGGCAGAGACAGAGATAAAGACAGAGACCGAGACAGAAACAGAGACAGAGACAGATACGTGGACAGAGACAGAGGCAAAGACAGAGACAGAGACAGAGACCGAGACAGAGACAGAGACATAGACAGCGACAGGTACAGGGAGAGGGACAGGGACAGAGACAGAGGCAGAGACAGAGGCAGAGACACAGAGAGAGACAGAGACAGAGACGGAGACAAAGACCGAGACACAGACAGAGACGGAGACAGAGGCAGAGACAGAGCCAGAGACAGAGACGGAGATAGAGACAGAGGAAGAGACAGCGACAGAGACAGAGACAGAGACAGAGGCAGTGACAGAGACAGAGACAGAGACAGAGACAGACACAGAGACAGAGACACAGACCGAGGAGGAGACAGAGACAGAGACAGAGGGAGAGACAGAGACACAGACAGAGACAGAGGGGCAGGAGACAAAGTGGGAGGCATAGGGGCAGGAGACAAAGACGGTGACAAGGACGGAGACAAAGACGGAGACAGAGACAGAGACGGAGACAGAGACGGAGACAGAGACAGAGACAGAGACAGAGACAGAGACAGGGACAGAGACAGAGACAGAGAGAGAGACTGCGACAGAGACACAGACAGAGACAGAGACAGAGACAGAGACAGAGACGGAGACAGAGGCAGAGACAGAGCCAGGGACAGAGACAGAGACAGAGACTGAGACAGAGACAGAGACAGAGACAGAGGCAGAGACAGAGACAGAGACAGAGACAGAGACGGAGACAGAGACAGAGACACAGACCGAGACAGAGACAGAGACGGAGACAGAGGCAGACACAGGGCCAGGGACAGAGACGGAGACAGAGACAGAGCCAGGGACAGAGACAGAGACAGAGACTGAGGGAGAGACAGCGACAGAGACCGAGACAGAGACAGAGACATAGACAGCGACAGGTACAGGGAGAGGGACAGGGACAGAGACAGAGGCAGAGACAGAGGCAGAGACACAGAGAGAGACAGAGACAGAGACGGAGACAAAGACCGAGACACAGACAGAGACGGAGACAGAGGCAGAGACAGAGCCAGAGACAGAGACGGAGATAGAGACAGAGGAAGAGACAGCGACAGAGACAGAGACAGAGACAGAGGCAGTGACAGAGACAGAGACAGAGACAGAGACAGACACAGAGACAGAGACAGAGACAGAGAGAGAGACAGAGACACAGACAGAGACAGAGGGGCAGGAGACAAAGTGGGAGGCATAGGGGCAGGAGACAAAGACGGTGACAAGGACGGAGACAAAGACGGAGACAGAGACAGAGACGGAGACAGAGACGGAGACAGAGACAGAGACAGAGACAGAGACAGAGACAGGGACAGAGACAGAGACAGAGAGAGAGACTGCGACAGAGACACAGACAGAGACAGAGACAGAGACAGAGACAGAGACGGAGACAGAGGCAGAGACAGAGCCAGGGACAGAGACAGAGACAGAGACTGAGACAGAGACAGAGACAGAGACAGAGGCAGAGACAGAGACAGAGGCAGAGACAGAAATAAAGACAGAGACCGAGACAGAAACAGAGACAGAGACAGATACGTGGACAGAGACAGAGGCAAAGACAGAGACAGAGACAGAGACCGAGACAGAGACAGAGACAGAGACAGCGACAGGTACAGGGAGAGGGACAGGGACAGAGACAGAGGCAGAGACAGAGGCAGAGGCAGAGACACAGACAGAGACAGAGACAGAGACAGAGACGGAGACAAAGACAGAGACAGAGACAGAGACAGAGACAGAGACAGAGACAGAGACAGAGACAGACACAGAGACAGAGACAGAGACAGAGACAGAGAGAGAGACAGAGACAGAGACAGAGACGGAGACAGAGGCAGAGACAGAGCCAGGGACAGAGACGGAGATAGAGACAGAGGAAGAGACAGCGACAGAGACAGAGACAGAGACAGAGACAGAGACAGAGACAGAGACAGAGACAGAGACAGAGACAGAGACAGAGACAGAGACAGAGACAGAGACAGAGACAGAGACAGAGACAGAGACAGAGACAGAGACAGAGACAGAGACAGAGACAGACACAGAGACAGAGACAGAGACAGAGACAGAGAGAGAGACAGAGACAGAGACAGAGACAGGGACAGAGACAGAGACAGAGACAGAGACAGAGACAGGGACAGAGACAGAGACAGAGACAGAGACAGAGACAGAGACAGAGGGAGAGACAGCGACAGCGGCAGAGACAGAGACAGAGACAGAGACAGAGACAGAGACAGAGACAGAGACAGAGACAGAGACAGAGACAGAGACAGAGACAGAGACAGAGACAGAGACAGAGACTGAGACAGAGACAGAGACAGAGACAGAGACAGAGACAGAGACGGAGACAGAGACAGAGACGGAGACAGAGACAGAGACAGAGACAGAGACAGAGACAGAGTCAGAGACAGAGACACAGACAGAGACAGAGACGGAGATAGAGACAGAGACAGAGACAGAGACGGAGACAGAGACAGAGACAGAGACAGAGCCAGGGACAGAGACAGAGAGAGAGACTGAGGGAGAGACAGCGACAGAGACAGAGACAGAGACAGAGACAGAGACAGAGACAGAGACAGAGACGGAGACAGAGACAGAGACAGAGACAGAGACAGAGACAGAGACAGAGACAGAGACAGAGACAGAAACAGAGACAGAGACAGATACGGGGACAGAGACAGAGGCAGAGACAGCGACAGAGGCAGAGACAGAGACACAGACACAGACAGATACAGAGACAGAGACGGAGATAGAGACAGAGACAGAGACAGGGACGGAGACAGAGACGGAGACACAGACCGAGACAGAGACAGAGACGGAGACAGAGGCAGACACAGAGCCAGGGACAGAGACGGAGACAGAGACAGAGGGAGAGACAGCGACAGAGACAGAGACAGAAACAGAGACAGAGACAGATACGCGGACAGAGACAGAGGCAGAGACAGAGACAGAGAGAGAGACGGAGACAGAGACAGAGACTGAGACGGAGACAGAGACAGCGGCAGAGACAGGGACGGAGACAGAGACAGAGACACAGACAGAGACAGAGACAGAGACAGAGACAGAGACAGAGACAGAGACAGAGACAGAGACAGAGACAGAGACAGAGACAGAGACAGAGACAGAGACAGAGACAGAAATAGAGACAGAGACAGAGGCAGAGACTGAGACAGAGAGAGAGACGGAGACAGAGACAGAGACAGAGACAGAGACAGAGACAGATACAGGGACAGAGACAGAGACAGAGACAGAGACAGCGACAGGGACAGGGAGAGGGACAGAGACGGAGACAGAGACAGACGGAGAGACAGCGACAGAGACAGAGACAGAGACAGAGACAGAGACAGAGACAGAGGCGGAGACAGCGACAGAGACAGAGACAGAGACCGAGACAGAGACACAGACCGAGGAGGAGACAGAGACAGAGACAGAGGGGGAGACAGAGACACAGACAGAGACAGAGGGGCAGGAGACAAAGTGGGAGGCATAGGGGCAGGAGACAAAGACGGTGACAAGGACGGAGACAAAGACGGAGACAGAGACAGAGACGGAGACAGAGACGGAGACAGAGACAGAGACAGAGACAGAGACAGAGACAGAGACAGAGACAGAGACAGAGACAGAGACAGAGACAGAGACAGGGACAGAGACAGAGACAGAGAGAGAGACTGCGACAGAGACAGAGACAGAGACAGAGACAGAGACAGAGACAGAGACGGAGACAGTGGCAGAGACAGAGCCAGGGACAGAGACAGAGACAGAGACTGAGACAGAGACAGAGACAGAGACAGAGACAGAGGCAGAGACAGAGACAGAGGGGCAGGAGACAAAGTGGGAGGCATAGGGGCAGGAGACAAAGACGGTGACAAGGACGGAGACAAAGACGGAGACAGAGACAGAGACGGAGACAGAGACGGAGACAGAGACAGAGACAGAGACAGAGACAGAGACAGAGACAGAGACAGAGACAGGGACAGAGACAGAGACAGAGAGAGAGAGACTGCGACAGAGACAGAGACAGAGACAGAGACAGAGACAGAGACAGAGACGGAGACAGAGGCAGAGACAGAGCCAGGGACAGAGACAGAGACAGAGACTGAGACAGAGACAGAGACAGAGACAGAGACAGAGGCAGAGACAGAGACAGAGGCAGAGACAGAGATAAAGACAGAGACCGAGACAGAAACAGAGACAGAGACAGATACGTGGACAGAGACAGAGGCAAAGACAGAGACAGAGACAGAGACCGAGACAGAGACAGAGACAGAGACAGCGACAGGTACAGGGAGAGGGACAGGGACAGAGAGAGAGGCAGAGACAGAGGCAGAGACACAGACAGAAACAGAGACAGAGACGGAGACAAAGACCGAGACACAGACAGAGACGGAGACAGAGGCAGAGACAGAGCCAGGTACAGAGACGGAGATAGAGACAGAGGAAGAGACAGCGACAGAGACAGAGACAGAGACAGAGGCAGTGACAGAGACAGAGACAGAGACAGAGACAGACACAGAGACAGAGACACAGACCGAGGAGGAGACAGAGACAGAGACAGAGGGAGAGACAGAGACACAGACAGAGACAGAGGGGCAGGAGACAAAGTGGGAGGCATAGGGGCAGGAGACCAATACGGTGACAAGGACGGAGACAAAGACGGAGACAGAGACAGAGACGGAGACAGAGACGGAGACAGAGACAGAGACAGAGACAGAGACAGAGACAGAGGCAGGGACAGAGACAGAGACAGAGAGAGAGACTGCGACAGAGACAGAGACAGAGACAGAGGCAGAGACAGAGATAAAGACAGAGACCGAAACAGAAACAGAGACAGAGACAGATACGTGGACAGTGACAGAGGCAAAGACAGAGACAGAGACAGAGACCGAGACAGAGACAGAGACAGAGACAGAGACAGAGACAGAGACAGAGACATGGACAGAGACAGAGACAGAGACAGAGACAGAGACAGGGACAGAGACAGAGACAGGGACAGGGAGAGGGACAGGGACAGAGACAGAGGCAGAGACAGAGGCAGAGACAGAGACAGAGACAGAGACAGAGACAGAGACAGAGACAGAGACAGAGACAGAGACAGAGACAGAGACAGAGACAGAGACAGAGACAGAGACAGAGACAGAGACAGAGACAGAGACGGAGACAGAGACAGAGACAGAGACAGAGACAGAGACAGACACAGAGACAGAGACAGTTACGGAGACAGAGACAGAGACAGAGACAGAGACAGAGACAGCGACAGAGACAGAGACAGTGACAGAGACAGAGACAGAGACCGAGACAGAGACAGAGACAGAATCAGAGGCAGAGACAGAGCCAGGGACAGAGACGGAGGCAGAGACAGAGGGGGAGACAGCGACAGAGACAGAGACAGAGGGAGAGACAGCGACAGAGAGAGAGACAGAGACAGAGACAGAGACAGAGACAGAGACAGAGACAGAGACAGAGACAGAGACAGAGACAGAGACAGAGACAGGGACAGAGACAGAGACAGAGACAGAGACACAGACCGAGGAGGAGACAGAGACAGAGACAGAGGGGGAGACAGAGACACAGATAGAGACAGAGGGGCAGGAGACAAACTGGGAGGCATAGGGGCAGGAGACAAAGACGGTGACAAGGACGGAGACAAAGACGGAGACAGAGACAGAGACGGAGACAGAGACGGAGACAGAGACAGAGACAGAGACAGAGACAGAGACAGAGACAGAGACAGAGACAGAGACAGGGACAGAGACAGAGACAGAGAGAGAGACTGCGACAGAGACAGAGACAGAGACAGAGACAGAGACAGAGACAGAGACGGAGACAGAGGCAGAGACAGAGCCAGGGAAAGAGACAGAGACAGAGACTGAGACAGAGACAGAGACAGAGACAGAGACAGAGGCAGAGACAGAGACAGAGGCAGAGACAGAGATAAAGACAGAGACCGAGACAGAAACAGAGACAGAGACAGATACGTGGACAGAGACAGAGGCAAAGACAGAGACAGAGACAGAGACCGAGACAGAGACAGAGACATAGACAGCGACAGGTACAGGGAGAGGGACAGGGACAGAGACAGAGGCAGAGACAGAGGCAGAGACACAGAGAGAGACAGAGACAGAGACGGAGACAAAGACCGAGACACAGACAGAGACGGAGACAGAGGCAGAGACAGAGCCAGAGACAGAGACGGAGATAGAGACAGAGGAAGAGACAGCGACAGAGACAGAGACAGAGACAGAGGCAGTGACAGAGACAGAGACAGAGACAGAGACAGACACAGAGACAGAGACAGAGACAGAGGGAGAGACAGAGACACAGACAGAGACAGAGGGGCAGGAGACAAAGTGGGAGGCATAGGGGCAGGAGACAAAGACGGTGACAAGGACGGAGACAAAGACGGAGACAGAGACAGAGACGGAGACAGAGACGGAGACAGAGACAGAGACAGAGACAGAGACAGAGACAGGGACAGAGACAGAGACAGAGAGAGAGACTGCGACAGAGACACAGACAGAGACAGAGACAGAGACAGAGACAGAGACGGAGACAGAGGCAGAGACAGAGCCAGGGACAGAGACAGAGACAGAGACTGAGACAGAGACAGAGACAGAGACAGAGGCAGAGACAGAGACAGAGGCAGAGACAGAAATAAAGACAGAGACCGAGACAGAAACAGAGACAGAGACAGATACGTGGACAGAGACAGAGGCAAAGACAGAGACAGAGACAGAGACCGAGACAGAGACAGAGACAGAGACAGCGACAGGTACAGGGAGAGGGACAGGGACAGAGACAGAGGCAGAGACAGAGGCAGAGGCAGAGACACAGACAGAGACAGAGACAGAGACGGAGACAAAGACAGAGACAGAGACAGAGACAGAGACAGAGACAGAGACAGACACAGAGACAGAGACAGAGACAGAGACAGAGAGAGAGACAGAGACAGAGACAGAGACGGAGACAGAGGCAGAGACAGAGCCAGGGACAGAGACGGAGATAGAGACAGAGGAAGAGACAGCGACAGAGACAGAGACAGAGACAGAGACAGAGACAGAGACAGAGACAGAGACAGAGACAGAGACAGAGACAGAGACAGAGACAGAGACAGAGACAGAGACAGAGACAGAGACAGAGACAGAGACAGACACAGAGACAGAGACAGAGACAGAGACAGAGAGAGAGACAGAGACAGAGACAGAGACAGGGACAGAGACAGAGACAGAGACAGAGACAGAGACAGGGACAGAGACAGAGACAGAGACAGAGACAGAGACAGAGACAGAGGGAGAGACAGCGACAGCGGCAGAGACAGAGACAGAGACAGAGACAGAGACAGAGACAGAGACAGAGACAGAGACAGAGACAGAGACAGAGACAGAGACAGAGACTGAGACAGAGACAGAGACAGAGACAGAGACAGAGACAGAGACGGAGACAGAGACAGAGACGGAGACAGAGACAGAGACAGAGACAGAGACAGAGACAGAGTCAGAGACAGAGACACAGACAGAGACAGAGACGGAGATAGAGACAGAGACAGAGACAGAGACGGAGACAGAGACAGAGACAGAGACAGAGCCAGGGACAGAGACAGAGACAGAGACTGAGGGAGAGACAGCGACAGAGACAGAGACAGAGACAGAGACAGAGACAGAGGCAGTGACAGAGACAGAGACAGAGACAGAGACAGACACAGAGACAGAGACACAGACCGAGGAGGAGACAGAGACAGAGACAGAGGGAGAGACAGAGACACAGACAGAGACAGAGGGGCAGGAGACAAAGTGGGAGGCATAGGGGCAGGAGACAAAGACGGTGACAAGGACGGAGACAAAGACGGAGACAGAGACAGAGACGGAGACAGAGACGGAGACAGAGACAGAGACAGAGACAGAGACAGAGACAGGGACAGAGACAGAGACAGAGAGAGAGACTGCGACAGAGACACAGACAGAGACAGAGACAGAGACAGAGACAGAGACGGAGACAGAGGCAGAGACAGAGCCAGGGACAGAGACAGAGACAGAGACTGAGACAGAGACAGAGACAGAGACAGAGGCAGAGACAGAGACAGAGACAGAGACAGAGACGGAGACAGAGACAGAGACACAGACCGAGACAGAGACAGAGACGGAGACAGAGGCAGACACAGGGCCAGGGACAGAGACGGAGACAGAGACAGAGCCAGGGACAGAGACAGAGACAGAGACTGAGGGAGAGACAGCGACAGAGACAGAGACAGAGACAGAGACAGAGACAGAGACAGAGACAGAGACAGAGACAGAGACAGAGACAGAGACAGAGACAGAGACAGAGACAGAGACAGAGACGGAGACAGAGACAGAGACAGAGACAGAGACAGAGACAGACACAGAGACAGAGACAGTTACGGAGACAGAGACAGAGACAGAGACAGAGACAGAGACAGCGACAGAGACAGAGACAGTGACAGAGACAGAGACAGAGACCGAGACAGAGACAGAGACAGAATCAGAGGCAGAGACAGAGCCAGGGACAGAGACGGAGGCAGAGACAGAGGGGGAGACAGCGACAGAGACAGAGACAGAGGGAGAGACAGCGACAGAGAGAGAGACAGAGACAGAGACAGAGACAGAGACAGAGACAGAGACAGAGACAGAGACAGAGACAGAGACAGAGACAGAGACAGGGACAGAGACAGAGACAGAGACAGAGACACAGACCGAGGAGGAGACAGAGACAGAGACAGAGGGGGAGACAGAGACACAGATAGAGACAGAGGGGCAGGAGACAAACTGGGAGGCATAGGGGCAGGAGACAAAGACGGTGACAAGGACGGAGACAAAGACGGAGACAGAGACAGAGACGGAGACAGAGACGGAGACAGAGACAGAGACAGAGACAGAGACAGAGACAGAGACAGAGACAGAGACAGAGACAGGGACAGAGACAGAGACAGAGAGAGAGACTGCGACAGAGACAGAGACAGAGACAGAGACAGAGACAGAGACAGAGACGGAGACAGAGGCAGAGACAGAGCCAGGGAAAGAGACAGAGACAGAGACTGAGACAGAGACAGAGACAGAGACAGAGACAGAGGCAGAGACAGAGACAGAGGCAGAGACAGAGATAAAGACAGAGACCGAGACAGAAACAGAGACAGAGACAGATACGTGGACAGAGACAGAGGCAAAGACAGAGACAGAGACAGAGACCGAGACAGAGACAGAGACATAGACAGCGACAGGTACAGGGAGAGGGACAGGGACAGAGACAGAGGCAGAGACAGAGGCAGAGACACAGAGAGAGACAGAGACAGAGACGGAGACAAAGACCGAGACACAGACAGAGACGGAGACAGAGGCAGAGACAGAGCCAGAGACAGAGACGGAGATAGAGACAGAGGAAGAGACAGCGACAGAGACAGAGACAGAGACAGAGGCAGTGACAGAGACAGAGACAGAGACAGAGACAGACACAGAGACAGAGACAGAGACAGAGGGAGAGACAGAGACACAGACAGAGACAGAGGGGCAGGAGACAAAGTGGGAGGCATAGGGGCAGGAGACAAAGACGGTGACAAGGACGGAGACAAAGACGGAGACAGAGACAGAGACGGAGACAGAGACGGAGACAGAGACAGAGACAGAGACAGAGACAGAGACAGGGACAGAGACAGAGACAGAGAGAGAGACTGCGACAGAGACACAGACAGAGACAGAGACAGAGACAGAGACAGAGACGGAGACAGAGGCAGAGACAGAGCCAGGGACAGAGACAGAGACAGAGACTGAGACAGAGACAGAGACAGAGACAGAGGCAGAGACAGAGACAGAGGCAGAGACAGAAATAAAGACAGAGACCGAGACAGAAACAGAGACAGAGACAGATACGTGGACAGAGACAGAGGCAAAGACAGAGACAGAGACAGAGACCGAGACAGAGACAGAGACAGAGACAGCGACAGGTACAGGGAGAGGGACAGGGACAGAGACAGAGGCAGAGACAGAGGCAGAGGCAGAGACACAGACAGAGACAGAGACAGAGACGGAGACAAAGACAGAGACAGAGACAGAGACAGAGACAGAGACAGAGACAGACACAGAGACAGAGACAGAGACAGAGACAGAGAGAGAGACAGAGACAGAGACAGAGACGGAGACAGAGGCAGAGACAGAGCCAGGGACAGAGACGGAGATAGAGACAGAGGAAGAGACAGCGACAGAGACAGAGACAGAGACAGAGACAGAGACAGAGACAGAGACAGAGACAGAGACAGAGACAGAGACAGAGACAGAGACAGAGACAGAGACAGAGACAGAGACAGAGACAGAGACAGAGACAGACACAGAGACAGAGACAGAGACAGAGACAGAGAGAGAGACAGAGACAGAGACAGAGACAGGGACAGAGACAGAGACAGAGACAGAGACAGAGACAGGGACAGAGACAGAGACAGAGACAGAGACAGAGACAGAGACAGAGGGAGAGACAGCGACAGCGGCAGAGACAGAGACAGAGACAGAGACAGAGACAGAGACAGAGACAGAGACAGAGACAGAGACAGAGACAGAGACAGAGACTGAGACAGAGACAGAGACAGAGACAGAGACAGAGACAGAGACGGAGACAGAGACAGAGACGGAGACAGAGACAGAGACAGAGACAGAGACAGAGACAGAGTCAGAGACAGAGACACAGACAGAGACAGAGACGGAGATAGAGACAGAGACAGAGACAGAGACGGAGACAGAGACAGAGACAGAGACAGAGCCAGGGACAGAGACAGAGACAGAGACTGAGGGAGAGACAGCGACAGAGACAGAGACAGAGACAGAGACAGAGACAGAGGCAGTGACAGAGACAGAGACAGAGACAGAGACAGACACAGAGACAGAGACACAGACCGAGGAGGAGACAGAGACAGAGACAGAGGGAGAGACAGAGACACAGACAGAGACAGAGGGGCAGGAGACAAAGTGGGAGGCATAGGGGCAGGAGACAAAGACGGTGACAAGGACGGAGACAAAGACGGAGACAGAGACAGAGACGGAGACAGAGACGGAGACAGAGACAGAGACAGAGACAGAGACAGAGACAGGGACAGAGACAGAGACAGAGAGAGAGACTGCGACAGAGACACAGACAGAGACAGAGACAGAGACAGAGACAGAGACGGAGACAGAGGCAGAGACAGAGCCAGGGACAGAGACAGAGACAGAGACTGAGACAGAGACAGAGACAGAGACAGAGGCAGAGACAGAGACAGAGACAGAGACAGAGACGGAGACAGAGACAGAGACACAGACCGAGACAGAGACAGAGACGGAGACAGAGGCAGACACAGGGCCAGGGACAGAGACGGAGACAGAGACAGAGCCAGGGACAGAGACAGAGACAGAGACTGAGGGAGAGACAGCGACAGAGACAGAGACAGAGACAGAGACAGAGACAGAGACAGAGACAGAGACAGAGACAGAGACAGAGACAGAGACAGAGACAGAGACAGAGACAGAGACAGAGACGGAGACAGAGACAGAGACAGAGACAGAGACAGAGACAGACACAGAGACAGAGACAGTTACGGAGACAGAGACAGAGACAGAGACAGAGACAGAGACAGCGACAGAGACAGAGACAGTGACAGAGACAGAGACAGAGACCGAGACAGAGACAGAGACAGAATCAGAGGCAGAGACAGAGCCAGGGACAGAGACGGAGGCAGAGACAGAGGGGGAGACAGCGACAGAGACAGAGACAGAGGGAGAGACAGCGACAGAGAGAGAGACAGAGACAGAGACAGAGACAGAGACAGAGACAGAGACAGAGACAGAGACAGAGACAGAGACAGAGACAGAGACAGGGACAGAGACAGAGACAGAGACAGAGACACAGACCGAGGAGGAGACAGAGACAGAGACAGAGGGGGAGACAGAGACACAGATAGAGACAGAGGGGCAGGAGACAAACTGGGAGGCATAGGGGCAGGAGACAAAGACGGTGACAAGGACGGAGACAAAGACGGAGACAGAGACAGAGACGGAGACAGAGACGGAGACAGAGACAGAGACAGAGACAGAGACAGAGACAGAGACAGAGACAGAGACAGAGACAGGGACAGAGACAGAGACAGAGAGAGAGACTGCGACAGAGACAGAGACAGAGACAGAGACAGAGACAGAGACAGAGACGGAGACAGAGGCAGAGACAGAGCCAGGGAAAGAGACAGAGACAGAGACTGAGACAGAGACAGAGACAGAGACAGAGACAGAGGCAGAGACAGAGACAGAGGCAGAGACAGAGATAAAGACAGAGACCGAGACAGAAACAGAGACAGAGACAGATACGTGGACAGAGACAGAGGCAAAGACAGAGACAGAGACAGAGACCGAGACAGAGACAGAGACATAGACAGCGACAGGTACAGGGAGAGGGACAGGGACAGAGACAGAGGCAGAGACAGAGGCAGAGACACAGAGAGAGACAGAGACAGAGACGGAGACAAAGACCGAGACACAGACAGAGACGGAGACAGAGGCAGAGACAGAGCCAGAGACAGAGACGGAGATAGAGACAGAGGAAGAGACAGCGACAGAGACAGAGACAGAGACAGAGGCAGTGACAGAGACAGAGACAGAGACAGAGACAGACACAGAGACAGAGACAGAGACAGAGGGAGAGACAGAGACACAGACAGAGACAGAGGGGCAGGAGACAAAGTGGGAGGCATAGGGGCAGGAGA
The DNA here is from genome assembly GCA_945859595.2 of Megachile willughbiella. Lineage (NCBI taxonomy): Eukaryota > Metazoa > Arthropoda > Insecta > Hymenoptera > Megachilidae > Megachile > Megachile willughbiella. The sequence continues at coordinate 1,136,514 of CAMAOD020000228.1, read as the reverse complement.
CAAAGACGGTGACAAGGACGGAGACAAAGACGGAGACAGAGACAGAGACGGAGACAGAGACGGAGACAGAGACAGAGACAGAGACAGAGACAGAGACAGGGACAGAGACAGAGACAGAGAGAGAGACTGCGACAGAGACACAGACAGAGACAGAGACAGAGACAGAGACAGAGACGGAGACAGAGGCAGAGACAGAGCCAGGGACAGAGACAGAGACAGAGACTGAGACAGAGACAGAGACAGAGACAGAGGCAGAGACAGAGACAGAGGCAGAGACAGAAATAAAGACAGAGACCGAGACAGAAACAGAGACAGAGACAGATACGTGGACAGAGACAGAGGCAAAGACAGAGACAGAGACAGAGACCGAGACAGAGACAGAGACAGAGACAGCGACAGGTACAGGGAGAGGGACAGGGACAGAGACAGAGGCAGAGACAGAGGCAGAGGCAGAGACACAGACAGAGACAGAGACAGAGACGGAGACAAAGACAGAGACAGAGACAGAGACAGAGACAGAGACAGAGACAGACACAGAGACAGAGACAGAGACAGAGACAGAGAGAGAGACAGAGACAGAGACAGAGACGGAGACAGAGGCAGAGACAGAGCCAGGGACAGAGACGGAGATAGAGACAGAGGAAGAGACAGCGACAGAGACAGAGACAGAGACAGAGACAGAGACAGAGACAGAGACAGAGACAGAGACAGAGACAGAGACAGAGACAGAGACAGAGACAGAGACAGAGACAGAGACAGAGACAGAGACAGAGACAGACACAGAGACAGAGACAGAGACAGAGACAGAGAGAGAGACAGAGACAGAGACAGAGACAGGGACAGAGACAGAGACAGAGACAGAGACAGAGACAGGGACAGAGACAGAGACAGAGACAGAGACAGAGACAGAGACAGAGGGAGAGACAGCGACAGCGGCAGAGACAGAGACAGAGACAGAGACAGAGACAGAGACAGAGACAGAGACAGAGACAGAGACAGAGACAGAGACAGAGACTGAGACAGAGACAGAGACAGAGACAGAGACAGAGACAGAGACGGAGACAGAGACAGAGACGGAGACAGAGACAGAGACAGAGACAGAGACAGAGACAGAGTCAGAGACAGAGACACAGACAGAGACAGAGACGGAGATAGAGACAGAGACAGAGACAGAGACGGAGACAGAGACAGAGACAGAGACAGAGCCAGGGACAGAGACAGAGACAGAGACTGAGGGAGAGACAGCGACAGAGACAGAGACAGAGACAGAGACAGAGACAGAGACAGAGACAGAGACGGAGACAGAGACAGAGACAGAGACAGAGACAGAGACAGAGACAGAGACAGAGACAGAGACAGAAACAGAGACAGAGACAGATACGGGGACAGAGACAGAGGCAGAGACAGCGACAGAGGCAGAGACAGAGACACAGACACAGACAGATACAGAGACAGAGACGGAGATAGAGACAGAGACAGAGACAGGGACGGAGACAGAGACGGAGACACAGACCGAGACAGAGACAGAGACGGAGACAGAGGCAGACACAGAGCCAGGGACAGAGACGGAGACAGAGACAGAGGGAGAGACAGCGACAGAGACAGAGACAGAAACAGAGACAGAGACAGATACGCGGACAGAGACAGAGGCAGAGACAGAGACAGAGAGAGAGACGGAGACAGAGACAGAGACTGAGACGGAGACAGAGACAGCGGCAGAGACAGGGACGGAGACAGAGACAGAGACACAGACAGAGACAGAGACAGAGACAGAGACAGAGACAGAGACAGAGACAGAGACAGAGACAGAGACAGAGACAGAGACAGAGACAGAGACAGAGACAGAGACAGAGACAGAAATAGAGACAGAGACAGAGGCAGAGACTGAGACAGAGAGAGAGACGGAGACAGAGACAGAGACAGAGACAGAGACAGAGACAGATACAGGGACAGAGACAGAGACAGAGACAGAGACAGCGACAGGGACAGGGAGAGGGACAGAGACGGAGACAGAGACAGACGGAGAGACAGCGACAGAGACAGAGACAGAGACAGAGACAGAGACAGAGACAGAGGCGGAGACAGCGACAGAGACAGAGACAGAGACCGAGACAGAGACACAGACCGAGGAGGAGACAGAGACAGAGACAGAGGGGGAGACAGAGACACAGACAGAGACAGAGGGGCAGGAGACAAAGTGGGAGGCATAGGGGCAGGAGACAAAGACGGTGACAAGGACGGAGACAAAGACGGAGACAGAGACAGAGACGGAGACAGAGACGGAGACAGAGACAGAGACAGAGACAGAGACAGAGACAGAGACAGAGACAGAGACAGAGACAGAGACAGGGACAGAGACAGAGACAGAGAGAGAGACTGCGACAGAGACAGAGACAGAGACAGAGACAGAGACAGAGACAGAGACGGAGACAGAGGCAGAGACAGAGCCAGGGACAGAGACAGAGACAGAGACTGAGACAGAGACAGAGACAGAGACAGAGACAGAGGCAGAGACAGAGACAGAGGGGCAGGAGACAAAGTGGGAGGCATAGGGGCAGGAGACAAAGACGGTGACAAGGACGGAGACAAAGACGGAGACAGAGACAGAGACGGAGACAGAGACGGAGACAGAGACAGAGACAGAGACAGAGACAGAGACAGAGACAGAGACAGAGACAGGGACAGAGACAGAGACAGAGAGAGAGAGACTGCGACAGAGACAGAGACAGAGACAGAGACAGAGACAGAGACAGAGACGGAGACAGAGGCAGAGACAGAGCCAGGGACAGAGACAGAGACAGAGACTGAGACAGAGACAGAGACAGAGACAGAGACAGAGGCAGAGACAGAGACAGAGGCAGAGACAGAGATAAAGACAGAGACCGAGACAGAAACAGAGACAGAGACAGATACGTGGACAGAGACAGAGGCAAAGACAGAGACAGAGACAGAGACCGAGACAGAGACAGAGACAGAGACAGCGACAGGTACAGGGAGAGGGACAGGGACAGAGAGAGAGGCAGAGACAGAGGCAGAGACACAGACAGAAACAGAGACAGAGACGGAGACAAAGACCGAGACACAGACAGAGACGGAGACAGAGGCAGAGACAGAGCCAGGTACAGAGACGGAGATAGAGACAGAGGAAGAGACAGCGACAGAGACAGAGACAGAGACAGAGGCAGTGACAGAGACAGAGACAGAGACAGAGACAGACACAGAGACAGAGACACAGACCGAGGAGGAGACAGAGACAGAGACAGAGGGAGAGACAGAGACACAGACAGAGACAGAGGGGCAGGAGACAAAGTGGGAGGCATAGGGGCAGGAGACCAATACGGTGACAAGGACGGAGACAAAGACGGAGACAGAGACAGAGACGGAGACAGAGACGGAGACAGAGACAGAGACAGAGACAGAGACAGAGACAGAGACAGGGACAGAGACAGAGACAGAGAGAGAGACTGCGACAGAGACAGAGACAGAGACAGAGGCAGAGACAGAGATAAAGACAGAGACCGAAACAGAAACAGAGACAGAGACAGATACGTGGACAGTGACAGAGGCAAAGACAGAGACAGAGACAGAGACCGAGACAGAGACAGAGACAGAGACAGAGACAGAGACAGAGACAGAGACATGGACAGAGACAGAGACAGAGACAGAGACAGAGACAGGGACAGAGACAGAGACAGGGACAGGGAGAGGGACAGGGACAGAGACAGAGGCAGAGACAGAGGCAGAGACAGAGACAGAGACAGAGACAGAGACAGAGACAGAGACAGAGACAGCGACAGAGACAGGGACAGCGACAGAGACAGAGACAGAGACAGAGACAGAGACAGAGACAGAGACGGAGACAGAGACAGAGACAGAGACAGAGACAGAGACAGAGACAGAGACAGAGACAGAGACAGAGACAGAGACAGAGACAGAGACAGAGACAGAGACAGAGACAGAGACAGAGACAGAGACAGAGACAGAGACAGAGATAGAGACAGAGACAGAGACAGAGACAGAGACAGAGACAGGGACAGGGACAGAGACAGAGACAGAGACAGAGACAGAGACAGAGACAGAGACAGAGACAGAGACTGAGACAGAGACAGAGACAGAGACAGAGACAGAGACAGAGACAGAGACAGAGACAGAGACAGAGACAGAGACAGAGACAGAGACAGAGACAGAGACAGAGACAGAGACAGAGACAGAGACAGAGACAGAGACAGAGACAGAGACAGAGACAGAGACAGAGACAGAGACAGAGACAGAGACAGGGACAGAGACAGAGACAGAGACAGATACAGAGACAGCGACAGGGACAGGGAGAGGGACAGGGACAGAGACAGAGGCAGAGACAGAGACAGAGACAGAGACGGAGACAAAGACCGAGACACAGACAGAGACAGAGACGGAGACAGAGGCAGAGACAGAGCCAGGGAAAGAGACAGAGACAGAGACTGAGACAGAGACAGAGACAGAGACAGAGACAGAGGCAGAGACAGAGACAGAGGCAGAGACAGAGATAAAGACAGAGACCGAGACAGAAACAGAGACAGAGACAGATACGTGGACAGAGACAGAGGCAAAGACAGAGACAGAGACAGAGACCGAGACAGAGACAGAGACATAGACAGCGACAGGTACAGGGAGAGGGACAGGGACAGAGACAGAGGCAGAGACAGAGGCAGAGACACAGACAGAGACAGAGACAGAGACGGAGACAAAGACCGAGACACAGACAGAGACGGAGACAGAGGCAGAGACAGAGCCAGAGACAGAGACGGAGATAGAGACAGAGGAAGAGACAGCGACAGAGACAGAGACAGAGACAGAGGCAGTGACAGAGACAGAGACAGAGACAGAGACAGACACAGAGACAGAGACACAGACCGAGGAGGAGACAGAGACAGAGACAGAGGGAGAGACAGAGACACAGACAGAGACAGAGGGGCAGGAGACAAAGTGGGAGGCATAGGGGCAGGAGACAAAGACGGTGACAAGGACGGAGACAAAGACGGAGACAGAGACAGAGACGGAGACAGAGACGGAGACAGAGACAGAGACAGAGACAGAGACAGAGACAGGGACAGAGACAGAGACAGAGAGAGAGACTGCGACAGAGACACAGACAGAGACAGAGACAGAGACAGAGACAGAGACGGAGACAGAGGCAGAGACAGAGCCAGGGACAGAGACAGAGACAGAGACTGAGACAGAGACAGAGACAGAGACAGAGGCAGAGACAGAGACAGAGGCAGAGACAGAAATAAAGACAGAGACCGAGACAGAAACAGAGACAGAGACAGATACGTGGACAGAGACAGAGGCAAAGACAGAGACAGAGACAGAGACCGAGACAGAGACAGAGACAGAGACAGCGACAGGTACAGGGAGAGGGACAGGGACAGAGACAGAGGCAGAGACAGAGGCAGAGGCAGAGACACAGACAGAGACAGAGACAGAGACGGAGACAAAGACCGAGACACAGACAGAGACGGAGACAGAGGCAGAGACAGAGCCAGGGACAGAGACGGAGATAGAGACAGAGGAAGAGACAGCGACAGAGACAGAGACAGAGACAGAGACAGAGACAGAGACAGAGACAGAGACAGAGACAGAGACAGAGACAGAGACAGAGACAGAGACAGAGACAGAGACAGAGACAGACACAGAGACAGAGACAGAGACAGAGACAGAGACAGAGACAGAGACAGAGACAGAGACAGGGACAGAGACAGAGACAGAGACAGAGACAGAGACAGGGACAGAGACAGAGACAGAGACAGAGACAGAGACAGAGACAGAGGGAGAGACAGCGACAGCGGCAGAGACAGAGACAGAGACAGAGACAGAGACAGAGACAGAGACAGAGACAGAGACAGAGACAGAGACAGAGACAGAGACAGAGACAGAGACAGAGACAGAGACAGAGACAGAGACAGAGACTGAGACAGAGACAGAGACAGAGACAGAGACAGAGACGGAGACAGAGACAGAGACGGAGACAGAGACAGAGACAGAGACAGAGACAGAGACAGAGTCAGAGACAGAGACACAGACAGAGACAGAGACGGAGATAGAGACAGAGACAGAGACAGAGACGGAGACAGAGACAGAGACAGAGACAGAGACAGAGCCAGGGACAGAGACAGAGACAGAGACTGAGGGAGAGACAGCGACAGAGACAGAGACAGAGACAGAGACAGAGACAGAGACAGAGACAGAGACAGAGACAGAGACGGAGACAGAGACAGAGACAGAGACAGAGACAGAGACAGAGACAGAGACAGAGACAGAGACAGAAACAGAGACAGAGACAGATACGGGGACAGAGACAGAGGCAGAGACAGCGACAGAGGCAGAGACAGAGGCACAGACACAGACAGATACAGAGACAGAGACGGAGATAGAGACAGAGACAGAGACAGGGACGGAGACAGAGACGGAGACACAGACCGAGACAGAGACAGAGACGGAGACAGAGGCAGACACAGAGCCAGGGACAGAGACGGAGACAGAGACAGAGGGAGAGACAGCGACAGAGACAGAGACAGAAACAGAGACAGAGACAGATACGCGGACAGAGACAGAGGCAGAGACAGAGACAGAGAGAGAGACGGAGACAGAGACAGAGACTGAGACGGAGACAGAGACAGCGGCAGAGACAGGGACGGAGACAGAGACAGAGACACAGACAGAGACAGAGACAGAGACAGAGACAGAGACAGAGACAGAGACAGAGACAGAGACAGAGACAGAGACAGAGACAGAGACAGAGACAGAGACAGAAATAGAGACAGAGACAGAGGCAGAGACTGAGACAGAGAGAGAGACGGAGACAGAGACAGAGACAGAGACAGAGACAGAGACAGATGCAGGGACAGAGACAGAGACAGAGACAGAGACAGCGACAGGGACAGGGAGAGGGACAGAGACGGAGACAGAGACAGACGGAGAGACAGCGACAGAGACAGAGACAGAGACAGAGACAGAGACAGAGACAGAGACAGAGACAGAGACAGAGACAGAGGCGGAGACAGCGACAGAGACAGAGACAGAGACCGAGACAGAGACAGAGACAGAAACAGAGGCAGAGACAGAGCCAGGGACAGAGACGGAGACAGAGACAGAGGGGGAGACAGCGACAGAGACAGAGACAGAGGGAGAGGCAGAGACAGAGACAGAGACGGAGACAGGGGCAGAGACAGAGCCAGGGACGGAGACAGAGACAGAGACAGAGGGAGAGACAGCGACAGAGACAGAGACAGGGACAGAGACAGAGACAAAGACAGAGACAGAGACAGAGACAGTTACGGAGACAGAGACAGAGACAGAGACAGAGGCAGTGACAGAGACAGAGACAGAGACAGAGACAGACACAGAGACAGAGACACAGACCGAGGAGGAGACAGAGACAGAGACAGAGGGAGAGACAGAGACACAGACAGAGACAGAGGGGCAGGAGACAAAGTGGGAGGCATAGGGGCAGGAGACAAAGACGGTGACAAGGACGGAGACAAAGACGGAGACAGAGACAGAGACGGAGACAGAGACGGAGACAGAGACAGAGACAGAGACAGAGACAGAGACAGGGACAGAGACAGAGACAGAGAGAGAGACTGCGACAGAGACACAGACAGAGACAGAGACAGAGACAGAGACAGAGACGGAGACAGAGGCAGAGACAGAGCCAGGGACAGAGACAGAGACAGAGACTGAGACAGAGACAGAGACAGAGACAGAGGCAGAGACAGAGACAGAGGCAGAGACAGAAATAAAGACAGAGACCGAGACAGAAACAGAGACAGAGACAGATACGTGGACAGAGACAGAGGCAAAGACAGAGACAGAGACAGAGACCGAGACAGAGACAGAGACAGAGACAGCGACAGGTACAGGGAGAGGGACAGGGACAGAGACAGAGGCAGAGACAGAGGCAGAGGCAGAGACACAGACAGAGACAGAGACAGAGACGGAGACAAAGACCGAGACACAGACAGAGACGGAGACAGAGGCAGAGACAGAGCCAGGGACAGAGACGGAGATAGAGACAGAGGAAGAGACAGCGACAGAGACAGAGACAGAGACAGAGACAGAGACAGAGACAGAGACAGAGACAGAGACAGAGACAGAGACAGAGACAGAGACAGAGACAGAGACAGAGACAGAGACAGAGACAGAGACAGAGACAGACACAGAGACAGAGACAGAGACAGAGACAGAGACAGAGACAGAGACAGAGACAGAGACAGGGACAGAGACAGAGACAGAGACAGAGACAGAGACAGGGACAGAGACAGAGACAGAGACAGAGACAGAGACAGAGACAGAGGGAGAGACAGCGACAGCGGCAGAGACAGAGACAGAGACAGAGACAGAGACAGAGACAGAGACAGAGACAGAGACAGAGACAGAGACAGAGACAGAGACAGAGACAGAGACAGAGACTGAGACAGAGACAGAGACAGAGACAGAGACAGAGACAGAGACAGAGACGGAGACAGAGACAGAGACGGAGACAGAGACAGAGACAGAGACAGAGACAGAGTCAGAGACAGAGACACAGACAGAGACAGAGACGGAGATAGAGACAGAGACAGAGACAGAGACGGAGACAGAGACAGAGACAGAGACAGAGACAGAGCCAGGGACAGAGACAGAGACAGAGACTGAGGGAGAGACAGCGACAGAGACAGAGACAGAGACAGAGACAGAGACAGAGACAGAGACAGAGACAGAGACAGAGACGGAGACAGAGACAGAGACAGAGACAGAGACAGAGACAGAGACAGAGACAGAGACAGAGACAGAAACAGAGACAGAGACAGATACGGGGACAGAGACAGAGGCAGAGACAGCGACAGAGGCAGAGACAGAGGCACAGACACAGACAGATACAGAGACAGAGACGGAGATAGAGACAGAGACAGAGACAGGGACGGAGACAGAGACGGAGACACAGACCGAGACAGAGACAGAGACGGAGACAGAGGCAGACACAGAGCCAGGGACAGAGACGGAGACAGAGACAGAGGGAGAGACAGCGACAGAGACAGAGACAGAAACAGAGACAGAGACAGATACGCGGACAGAGACAGAGGCAGAGACAGAGACAGAGAGAGAGACGGAGACAGAGACAGAGACTGAGACGGAGACAGAGACAGCGGCAGAGACAGGGACGGAGACAGAGACAGAGACACAGACAGAGACAGAGACAGAGACAGAGACAGAGACAGAGACAGAGACAGAGACAGAGACAGAGACAGAGACAGAGACAGAGACAGAGACAGAGACAGAGACAGAAATAGAGACAGAGACAGAGGCAGAGACTGAGACAGAGAGAGAGACGGAGACAGAGACAGAGACAGAGACAGAGACAGAGACAGATGCAGGGACAGAGACAGAGACAGAGACAGAGACAGCGACAGGGACAGGGAGAGGGACAGAGACGGAGACAGAGACAGACGGAGAGACAGCGACAGAGACAGAGACAGAGACAGAGACAGAGACAGAGACAGAGACAGAGACAGAGACAGAGACAGAGACAGAGGCGGAGACAGCGACAGAGACAGAGACAGAGACCGAGACAGAGACAGAGACAGAAACAGAGGCAGAGACAGAGCCAGGGACAGAGACGGAGACAGAGACAGAGGGGGAGACAGCGACAGAGACAGAGACAGAGGGAGAGGCAGAGACAGAGACAGAGACGGAGACAGGGGCAGAGACAGAGCCAGGGACGGAGACAGAGACAGAGACAGAGGGAGAGACAGCGACAGAGACAGAGACAGGGACAGAGACAGAGACAGAGACAGAGACAGAGACAGAGACAGTTACGGAGACAGAGACAGAGACAGAGACAGAGACAGAGACAGCGACAGAGACAGAGACAGTGACAGAGACAGAGACAGAGACCGAGACAGAGACAGAGACAGAATCAGAGGCAGAGACAGAGCCAGGGACAGAGACGGAGACAGAGACAGAGGGGGAGACAGCGACAGAGACAGAGACAGAGGGAGAGGCAGAGACAGAGACAGAGACGGAGACAGGGGCAGAGACAGAGCCACGGACGGAGACAGAGACAGAGACAGAGGGAGAGACAGCGACAGAGACAGATACAGAGACAGAGACAGAGACAGAGACAGAATCAGAGGCAGAGACAGAGCCAGGGACAGAGACGGAGACACAGACAGAGGGGGAGACAGCGACAGAGACAGAGACAGAGGGAGAGACAGCGACAGAGAGAGAGACAGAGACAGAGACAGAGACAGAGACAGAGACAGAGACAGAGACAGAGACAGAGACAGAGACAGAGACACAGACCGAGGAGGAGACAGAGACAGAGACAGAGGGGGAGACAGAGACACAGACAGAGACAGAGGGGCAGGAGACAAAGTGGGAGGCATAGGGGCAGGAGACAAAGACGGTGACAAGGACGGAGACAAAGACGGAGACAGAGACAGAGACGGAGACAGAGACGGAGACAGAGACAGAGACAGAGACAGAGACAGAGACAGAGACAGAGACAGAGACAGAGACAGGGACAGAGACAGAGACAGAGAGAGAGACTGCGACAGAGACAGAGACAGAGACAGAGACAGAGACAGAGACAGAGACAGAGACGGAGACAGAGGCAGAGACAGAGCCAGGGACAGAGACAGAGACAGAGACTGAGACAGAGACAGAGACAGAGACAGAGACAGAGGCAGAGACAGAGACAGAGGGGCAGGAGACAAAGTGGGAGGCATAGGGGCAGGAGACAAAGACGGTGACAAGGACGGAGACAAAGACGGAGACAGAGACAGAGACGGAGACAGAGACGGAGACAGAGACAGAGACAGAGACAGAGACAGAGACAGAGACAGAGACAGGGACAGAGACAGAGACAGAGAGAGAGAGACTGCGACAGAGACAGAGACAGAGACAGAGACAGAGACAGAGACAGAGGCGGAGACAGAGGCAGAGACAGAGCCAGGGACAGAGACAGAGACAGAGACTGAGACAGAGACAGAGACAGAGACAGAGACAGAGGCAGAGACAGAGACAGAGGCAGAGACAGAGATAAAGACAGAGACCGAGACAGAAACAGAGACAGAGACAGATACGTGGACAGAGACAGAGGCAAAGACAGAGACAGAGACAGAGACCGAGACAGAGACAGAGACAGAGACAGCGACAGGTACAGGGAGAGGGACAGGGACAGAGAGAGAGGCAGAGACAGAGGCAGAGACACAGACAGAAACAGAGACAGAGACGGAGACAAAGACCGAGACACAGACAGAGACGGAGACAGAGGCAGAGACAGAGCCAGGTACAGAGACGGAGATAGAGACAGAGGAAGAGACAGCGACAGAGACAGAGACAGAGACAGAGGCAGTGACAGAGACAGAGACAGAGACAGAGACAGACACAGAGACAGAGACACAGACCGAGGAGGAGACAGAGACAGAGACAGAGGGAGAGACAGAGACACAGACAGAGACAGAGGGGCAGGAGACAAAGTGGGAGGCATAGGGGCAGGAGACCAATACGGTGACAAGGACGGAGACAAAGACGGAGACAGAGACAGAGACGGAGACAGAGACGGAGACAGAGACAGAGACAGAGACAGAGACAGAGACAGAGACAGAGACAGAGACAGGGACAGAGACAGAGACAGAGAGAGAGACTGCGACAGAGACAGAGACAGAGACAGAGGCAGAGACAGAGATAAAGACAGAGACCGAGACAGAAACAGAGACAGAGACAGATACGTGGACAGTGACAGAGGCAAAGACAGAGACAGAGACAGAGACCGAGACAGAGACAGAGACAGAGACAGAGACAGAGACAGAGACAGAGACATGGACAGAGACAGAGACAGAGACAGAGACAGAGACAGGGACAGAGACAGAGACAGGGACAGGGCGAGGGACAGGGACAGAGACAGAGGCAGAGACAGAGGCAGAGACAGAGACAGAGACAGAGACAGAGACAGAGACAGAGACAGAGACAGCGACAGAGACAGGGACAGCGACAGAGACAGAGACAGAGACAGAGACAGAGACAGAGACAGAGACAGAGACAGAGACAGAGACAGAGACAGAGACAGAGACAGAGACAGAGACAGAGACAGAGACAGAGACAGAGACAGAGACAGAGACAGAGACAGAGACAGAGACAGAGACAGAGACAGAGACAGAGACAGAGACAGAGACAGAGACAGAGACAGGGACAGGGACAGAGACAGAGACAGAGACAGATACAGAGACAGCGACAGGGACAGGGAGAGGGACAGGGACAGAGACAGAGGCAGAGACAGAGACAGAGACAGAGACGGAGACAAAGACCGAGACACAGACAGAGACAGAGACGGAGACAGAGGCAGAGACAGAGCCAGGGAAAGAGACAGAGACAGAGACTGAGACAGAGACAGAGACAGAGACAGAGACAGAGGCAGAGACAGAGACAGAGGCAGAGACAGAGATAAAGACAGAGACCGAGACAGAAACAGAGACAGAGACAGATACGTGGACAGAGACAGAGGCAAAGACAGAGACAGAGACAGAGACCGAGACAGAGACAGAGACATAGACAGCGACAGGTACAGGGAGAGGGACAGGGACAGAGACAGAGGCAGAGACAGAGGCAGAGACACAGACAGAGACAGAGACAGAGACGGAGACAAAGACCGAGACACAGACAGAGACGGAGACAGAGACCGAGACAGAGACAGAGACAGAGACAGAGACAGAGACAGAGACAGAGACATGGACAGAGACAGAGACAGAGACAGAGACAGAGACAGGGACAGAGACAGAGACAGGGACAGGGCGAGGGACAGGGACAGAGACAGAGACAGAGACAGAGACAGAGACAGAGACAGAGGGAGAGACAGCGACAGCGGCAGAGACAGAGACAGAGACAGAGACAGAGACAGAGACAGAGACAGAGACAGAGACAGAGACAGAGACAGAGACAGAGACAGAGACAGAGACAGAGACTGAGACAGAGACAGAGACAGAGACAGAGACAGAGACAGAGACAGAGACGGAGACAGAGACAGAGACGGAGACAGAGACAGAGACAGAGACAGAGACAGAGACAGAGTCAGAGACAGAGACACAGACAGAGACAGAGACGGAGATAGAGACAGAGACAGAGACAGAGACGGAGACAGAGACAGAGACAGAGACAGAGACAGAGCCAGGGACAGAGACAGAGACAGAGACTGAGGGAGAGACAGCGACAGAGACAGAGACAGAGACAGAGACAGAGACAGAGACAGAGACAGAGACAGAGACAGAGACGGAGACAGAGACAGAGACAGAGACAGAGACAGAGACAGAGACAGAGACAGAGACAGAGACAGAAACAGAGACAGAGACAGATACGGGGACAGAGACAGAGGCAGAGACAGCGACAGAGGCAGAGACAGAGGCACAGACACAGACAGATACAGAGACAGAGACGGAGATAGAGACAGAGACAGAGACAGGGACGGAGACAGAGACGGAGACACAGACCGAGACAGAGACAGAGACGGAGACAGAGGCAGACACAGAGCCAGGGACAGAGACGGAGACAGAGACAGAGGGAGAGACAGCGACAGAGACAGAGACAGAAACAGAGACAGAGACAGATACGCGGACAGAGACAGAGGCAGAGACAGAGACAGAGAGAGAGACGGAGACAGAGACAGAGACTGAGACGGAGACAGAGACAGCGGCAGAGACAGGGACGGAGACAGAGACAGAGACACAGACAGAGACAGAGACAGAGACAGAGACAGAGACAGAGACAGAGACAGAGACAGAGACAGAGACAGAGACAGAGACAGAGACAGAGACAGAGACAGAGACAGAAATAGAGACAGAGACAGAGGCAGAGACTGAGACAGAGAGAGAGACGGAGACAGAGACAGAGACAGAGACAGAGACAGAGACAGAGACAGATGCAGGGACAGAGACAGAGACAGAGACAGAGACAGCGACAGGGACAGGGAGAGGGACAGAGACGGAGACAGAGACAGACGGAGAGACAGCGACAGAGACAGAGACAGAGACAGAGACAGAGACAGAGACAGAGACAGAGACAGAGACAGAGACAGAGACAGAGGCGGAGACAGCGACAGAGACAGAGACAGAGACCGAGACAGAGACAGAGACAGAAACAGAGGCAGAGACAGAGCCAGGGACAGAGACGGAGACAGAGACAGAGGGGGAGACAGCGACAGAGACAGAGACAGAGGGAGAGGCAGAGACAGAGACAGAGACGGAGACAGGGGCAGAGACAGAGCCAGGGACGGAGACAGAGACAGAGACAGAGGGAGAGACAGCGACAGAGACAGAGACAGGGACAGAGACAGAGACAGAGACAGAGACAGAGACAGAGACAGTTACGGAGACAGAGACAGAGACAGAGACAGAGACAGAGACAGCGACAGAGACAGAGACAGTGACAGAGACAGAGACAGAGACCGAGACAGAGACAGAGACAGAATCAGAGGCAGAGACAGAGCCAGGGACAGAGACGGAGACAGAGACAGAGGGGGAGACAGCGACAGAGACAGAGACAGAGGGAGAGGCAGAGACAGAGACAGAGACGGAGACAGGGGCAGAGACAGAGCCACGGACGGAGACAGAGACAGAGACAGAGGGAGAGACAGCGACAGAGACAGATACAGAGACAGAGACAGAGACAGAGACAGAATCAGAGGCAGAGACAGAGCCAGGGACAGAGACGGAGACACAGACAGAGGGGGAGACAGCGACAGAGACAGAGACAGAGGGAGAGACAGCGACAGAGAGAGAGACAGAGACAGAGACAGAGACAGAGACAGAGACAGAGACAGAGACAGAGACAGAGACAGAGACAGAGACACAGACCGAGGAGGAGACAGAGACAGAGACAGAGGGGGAGACAGAGACACAGACAGAGACAGAGGGGCAGGAGACAAAGTGGGAGGCATAGGGGCAGGAGACAAAGACGGTGACAAGGACGGAGACAAAGACGGAGACAGAGACAGAGACGGAGACAGAGACGGAGACAGAGACAGAGACAGAGACAGAGACAGAGACAGAGACAGAGACAGAGACAGAGACAGGGACAGAGACAGAGACAGAGAGAGAGACTGCGACAGAGACAGAGACAGAGACAGAGACAGAGACAGAGACAGAGACGGAGACAGAGGCAGAGACAGAGCCAGGGACAGAGACAGAGACAGAGACTGAGACAGAGACAGAGACAGAGACAGAGACAGAGGCAGAGACAGAGACAGAGGGGCAGGAGACAAAGTGGGAGGCATAGGGGCAGGAGACAAAGACGGTGACAAGGACGGAGACAAAGACGGAGACAGAGACAGAGACGGAGACAGAGACGGAGACAGAGACAGAGACAGAGACAGAGACAGAGACAGAGACAGAGACAGGGACAGAGACAGAGACAGAGAGAGAGAGACTGCGACAGAGACAGAGACAGAGACAGAGACAGAGACAGAGACAGAGGCGGAGACAGAGGCAGAGACAGAGCCAGGGACAGAGACAGAGACAGAGACTGAGACAGAGACAGAGACAGAGACAGAGACAGAGGCAGAGACAGAGACAGAGGCAGAGACAGAGATAAAGACAGAGACCGAGACAGAAACAGAGACAGAGACAGATACGTGGACAGAGACAGAGGCAAAGACAGAGACAGAGACAGAGACCGAGACAGAGACAGAGACAGAGACAGCGACAGGTACAGGGAGAGGGACAGGGACAGAGAGAGAGGCAGAGACAGAGGCAGAGACACAGACAGAAACAGAGACAGAGACGGAGACAAAGACCGAGACACAGACAGAGACGGAGACAGAGGCAGAGACAGAGCCAGGTACAGAGACGGAGATAGAGACAGAGGAAGAGACAGCGACAGAGACAGAGACAGAGACAGAGGCAGTGACAGAGACAGAGACAGAGACAGAGACAGACACAGAGACAGAGACACAGACCGAGGAGGAGACAGAGACAGAGACAGAGGGAGAGACAGAGACACAGACAGAGACAGAGGGGCAGGAGACAAAGTGGGAGGCATAGGGGCAGGAGACCAATACGGTGACAAGGACGGAGACAAAGACGGAGACAGAGACAGAGACGGAGACAGAGACGGAGACAGAGACAGAGACAGAGACAGAGACAGAGACAGAGACAGAGACAGAGACAGGGACAGAGACAGAGACAGAGAGAGAGACTGCGACAGAGACAGAGACAGAGACAGAGGCAGAGACAGAGATAAAGACAGAGACCGAGACAGAAACAGAGACAGAGACAGATACGTGGACAGTGACAGAGGCAAAGACAGAGACAGAGACAGAGACCGAGACAGAGACAGAGACAGAGACAGAGACAGAGACAGAGACAGAGACAGAGACAGAGGCAGAGACAGAGACAGAGGCAGAGACAGAGATAAAGACAGAGACCGAGACAGAAACAGAGACAGAGACAGATACGTGGACAGAGACAGAGGCAAAGACAGAGACAGAGACAGAGACCGAGACAGAGACAGAGACATAGACAGCGACAGGTACAGGGAGAGGGACAGGGACAGAGACAGAGGCAGAGACAGAGGCAGAGACACAGACAGAGACAGAGACAGAGACGGAGACAAAGACCGAGACACAGACAGAGACGGAGACAGAGGCAGAGACAGAGCCAGAGACAGAGACGGAGATAGAGACAGAGGAAGAGACAGCGACAGAGACAGAGACAGAGACAGAGGCAGTGACAGAGACAGAGACAGAGACAGAGACAGACACAGAGACAGAGACACAGACCGAGGAGGAGACAGAGACAGAGACAGAGGGAGAGACAGAGACACAGACAGAGACAGAGGGGCAGGAGACAAAGTGGGAGGCATAGGGGCAGGAGACAAAGACGGTGACAAGGACGGAGACAAAGACGGAGACAGAGACAGAGACGGAGACAGAGACGGAGACAGAGACAGAGACAGAGACAGAGACAGAGACAGGGACAGAGACAGAGACAGAGAGAGAGACTGCGACAGAGACACAGACAGAGACAGAGACAGAGACAGAGACAGAGACGGAGACAGAGGCAGAGACAGAGCCAGGGACAGAGACAGAGACAGAGACTGAGACAGAGACAGAGACAGAGACAGAGGCAGAGACAGAGACAGAGGCAAAGACAGAGACAGAGACAGAGACAGGGACAGAGACAGAGACAGAGACAGAGGCAGAGACGGAGACAGAGACAGAGACAGACACAGACACAGAGACAGAGACAGAGACAGAGACAGAGGCAGAGACTGAGACTGAAACAGAGACAGAGACAGAAACAGAGACGGAGACAAAGACCGAGACAGAGGCAGAGGCACAGACAGAGACAGAGACAGAGACAGAGACAGAGACAGAGACAGATGCAGGGCAGAGACAGAGGCAGAGACAGAGACAGAGACTGAGACAGAGATAGAGACAGAGACAGAGACAGAGACAGAGACAGAGACAGAGACAGAGACAGATACGTAGACAGAGACAGAGACAGAGACAGAGACAGAGACAGAGACAGAGACAGAGACAGAGACAGAGACAGAGACAGAGACAGAGACAGAGACAGAGGCAGAGACTGAGACTGAAACAGAGACAGAGACAGAAACAGAGACGGAGACAAAGACCGAGACAGAGGCAGAGGCACAGACAGAGACAGAGACAGAGACAGAGGCAGGGCAGAGACAGAGGCAGAGACAGAGACAGAGACAGAGACAGAGACATAGACAGAGACAGAGACAGAGACAGAGACA
Source organism: Megachile willughbiella (assembly GCA_945859595.2). Lineage (NCBI taxonomy): Eukaryota > Metazoa > Arthropoda > Insecta > Hymenoptera > Megachilidae > Megachile > Megachile willughbiella. The sequence continues at coordinate 1,118,742 of CAMAOD020000228.1, read as the reverse complement.
GAGACAGAGACTGAGAGAGAGACAGAGACAGAGACAGAGGGAGAGACAGCGACAGAGAGAGAGACGGAGACAGAGACAGAGACAGATACAGAGACAGAGACAGAGACAGAGACAGAGACAGAGACAGAGACAGAGACAGAGACAGAGACAGAGACAGAGACAGAGACAGAGACAGAGACAGAGACAGAGACAGAGACAGAGACAGAGACAGAGACAGAGAGAGAGACAGAGACAGAGACAGAGACGGAGACAGAGACAGAGACAGGGACGGAGATTGAGGCAGAGACAGAGACAGAGACGGAGACAGAGGCAGAGACAGAGCCAGGGACGGAGACAGAGACAGAGACAGAGGGAGAGACAGCGACAGAGACAGAGAAAGACAGAGACAGAGACAGAGACAGAGACAGAGACAGAGACAGAGACAGAGACAGAGACAGAGACAGAGACAGAGACAGAGACAGAGACAGAGACAGAGACAGAGACAGAGACAGAGCAGAGACAGAGACAGAGACAGAGAGAGAGACAGAGACAGAGACAGAGACAGAGACAGAGACAGAGACAGAGACAGAGACAGAGACAGAGACAGAGACAGAGACAGAGACAGAGACAGAGACAGAGACAGAGACGGAGATAGAGGCAGAGACAGAGACAGAGACGGAGACAGAGGCAGAGACAGAGACAGAGGGGCAGGAGACAAAGTGGGAGGCATAGGGGCAGGAGACAAAGACGGTGACAAGGACGGAGACAAAGACGGAGACAGAGACAGAGACGGAGACAGAGACGGAGACAGAGACAGAGACAGAGACAGAGACAGAGACAGAGACAGAGACAGGGACAGAGACAGAGACAGAGAGAGAGAGACTGCGACAGAGACAGAGACAGAGACAGAGACAGAGACAGAGACAGAGACGGAGACAGAGGCAGAGACAGAGCCAGGGACAGAGACAGAGACAGAGACTGAGACAGAGACAGAGACAGAGACAGAGACAGAGGCAGAGACAGAGACAGAGGCAGAGACAGAGATAAAGACAGAGACCGAGACAGAAACAGAGACAGAGACAGATACGTGGACAGAGACAGAGGCAAAGACAGAGACAGAGACAGAGACCGAGACAGAGACAGAGACAGAGACAGCGACAGGTACAGGGAGAGGGACAGGGACAGAGAGAGAGGCAGAGACAGAGGCAGAGACACAGACAGAAACAGAGACAGAGACGGAGACAAAGACCGAGACACAGACAGAGACGGAGACAGAGGCAGAGACAGAGCCAGGTACAGAGACGGAGATAGAGACAGAGGAAGAGACAGCGACAGAGACAGAGACAGAGACAGAGGCAGTGACAGAGACAGAGACAGAGACAGAGACAGACACAGAGACAGAGACACAGACCGAGGAGGAGACAGAGACAGAGACAGAGGGAGAGACAGAGACACAGACAGAGACAGAGGGGCAGGAGACAAAGTGGGAGGCATAGGGGCAGGAGACCAATACGGTGACAAGGACGGAGACAAAGACGGAGACAGAGACAGAGACGGAGACAGAGACGGAGACAGAGACAGAGACAGAGACAGAGACAGAGACAGAGACAGAGACAGAGACAGGGACAGAGACAGAGACAGAGAGAGAGACTGCGACAGAGACAGAGACAGAGACAGAGGCAGAGACAGAGATAAAGACAGAGACCGAGACAGAAACAGAGACAGAGACAGATACGTGGACAGTGACAGAGGCAAAGACAGAGACAGAGACAGAGACCGAGACAGAGACAGAGACAGAGACAGAGACAGAGACAGAGACAGAGACATGGACAGAGACAGAGACAGAGACAGAGACAGAGACAGGGACAGAGACAGAGACAGGGACAGGGAGAGGGACAGGGACAGAGACAGAGGCAGAGACAGAGGCAGAGACAGAGACAGAGACAGAGACAGAGACAGAGACAGAGACAGAGACAGCGACAGAGACAGGGACAGCGACAGAGACAGAGACAGAGACAGAGACAGAGACAGAGACAGAGACAGAGACAGAGACAGAGACAGAGACAGAGACAGAGACAGAGACAGAGACAGAGACAGAGACAGAGACAGAGACAGAGACAGAGACAGAGACAGAGACAGAGACAGAGACAGAGACAGAGACAGAGACAGAGACAGGGACAGGGACAGAGACAGAGACAGAGACAGATACAGAGACAGCGACAGGGACAGGGAGAGGGACAGGGACAGAGACAGAGGCAGAGACAGAGACAGAGACAGAGACGGAGACAAAGACCGAGACACAGACAGAGACAGAGACGGAGACAGAGGCAGAGACAGAGCCAGGGAAAGAGACAGAGACAGAGACTGAGACAGAGACAGAGACAGAGACAGAGACAGAGGCAGAGACAGAGACAGAGGCAGAGACAGAGATAAAGACAGAGACCGAGACAGAAACAGAGACAGAGACAGATACGTGGACAGAGACAGAGGCAAAGACAGAGACAGAGACAGAGACCGAGACAGAGACAGAGACATAGACAGCGACAGGTACAGGGAGAGGGACAGGGACAGAGACAGAGGCAGAGACAGAGGCAGAGACACAGACAGAGACAGAGACAGAGACGGAGACAAAGACCGAGACACAGACAGAGACGGAGACAGAGGCAGAGACAGAGCCAGAGACAGAGACGGAGATAGAGACAGAGGAAGAGACAGCGACAGAGACAGAGACAGAGACAGAGGCAGTGACAGAGACAGAGACAGAGACAGAGACAGACACAGAGACAGAGACACAGACCGAGGAGGAGACAGAGACAGAGACAGAGGGAGAGACAGAGACACAGACAGAGACAGAGGGGCAGGAGACAAAGTGGGAGGCATAGGGGCAGGAGACAAAGACGGTGACAAGGACGGAGACAAAGACGGAGACAGAGACAGAGACGGAGACAGAGACGGAGACAGAGACAGAGACAGAGACAGAGACAGAGACAGGGACAGAGACAGAGACAGAGAGAGAGACTGCGACAGAGACACAGACAGAGACAGAGACAGAGACAGAGACAGAGACGGAGACAGAGGCAGAGACAGAGCCAGGGACAGAGACAGAGACAGAGACTGAGACAGAGACAGAGACAGAGACAGAGGCAGAGACAGAGACAGAGGCAGAGACAGAAATAAAGACAGAGACCGAGACAGAAACAGAGACAGAGACAGATACGTGGACAGAGACAGAGGCAAAGACAGAGACAGAGACAGAGACCGAGACAGAGACAGAGACAGAGACAGAGACAGAGACAGCGACAGGTACAGGGAGAGGGACAGGGACAGAGACAGAGGCAGAGACAGAGGCAGAGGCAGAGACACAGACAGAGACAGAGACAGAGACGGAGACAAAGACCGAGACACAGACAGAGACGGAGACAGAGGCAGAGACAGAGCCAGGGACAGAGACGGAGATAGAGACAGAGGAAGAGACAGCGACAGAGACAGAGACAGAGATAGAGACAGAGACAGAGACAGAGACAGAGACAGAGACAGAGACAGAGACAGAGACAGAGACAGAGACAGAGACAGAGACAGAGACAGAGACAGACACAGAGACAGAGACAGAGACAGAGACAGAGACAGAGACAGAGACAGAGACAGAGACAGGGACAGAGACAGAGACAGAGACAGAGACAGAGACAGGGACAGAGACAGAGACAGAGACAGAGACAGAGACAGAGACAGAGACAGAGGGAGAGACAGCGACAGCGGCAGAGACAGAGACAGAGACAGAGACAGAGACAGAGACAGAGACAGAGACAGAGACAGAGACAGAGACAGAGACTGAGACAGAGACAGAGACAGAGACAGAGACAGAGACAGAGACGGAGACAGAGACAGAGACGGAGACAGAGACAGAGACAGAGACAGAGACAGAGACAGAGTCAGAGACAGAGACACAGACAGAGACAGAGACGGTGATAGAGACAGAGACAGAGACAGAGACGGAGACAGAGACAGAGACAGAGACAGAGACAGAGACAGAGCCAGGGACAGAGACAGAGACAGAGACTGAGGGAGAGACAGCGACAGAGACAGAGACAGAGACAGAGACAGAGACAGAGACAGAGACAGAGACAGAGACAGAGACGGAGACAGAGACAGAGACAGAGACAGAGACAGAGACAGAGACAGAGACAGAGACAGAGACAGAGACAGAGACAGAAACAGAGACAGAGACAGATACGGGGACAGAGACAGAGGCAGAGACAGCGACAGAGGCAGAGACAGAGACACAGACACAGACAGATACAGAGACAGAGACGGAGATAGAGACAGAGACAGAGACAGGGACGGAGACAGAGACGGAGACACAGACCGAGACAGAGACAGAGACGGAGACAGAGGCAGACACAGAGCCAGGGTCAGAGACGGAGACAGAGACAGAGGGAGAGACAGCGACAGAGACAGAGACAGAAACAGAGACAGAGACAGATACGCGGACAGAGACAGAGGCAGAGACAGAGACAGAGAGAGAGACGGAGACAGAGACAGAGACTGAGACGGAGACAGAGACAGCGGCAGAGACAGGGACGGAGACAGAGACAGAGACACAGACAGAGACAGAGACAGAGACAGAGACAGAGACAGAGACAGAGACAGAGACAGAATCAGAGGCAGAGACAGAGCCAGGGACAGAGACGGAGACAGAGACAGAGGGGGAGACAGCGACAGAGACAGAGACAGAGGGAGAGACAGCGACAGAGAGAGAGACAGAGACAGAGACAGAGACAGAGACAGAGACAGAGACAGAGACAGAGACAGAGACAGAGACAGAGACAGAGACACAGACCGAGGAGGAGACAGAGACAGAGACAGAGGGGGAGACAGAGACACAGACAGAGACAGAGGGGCAGGAGACAAAGTGGGAGGCATAGGGGCAGGAGACAAAGACGGTGACAAGGACGGAGACAAAGACGGAGACAGAGACAGAGACAGAGACAGAGACAGAGACAGAGACGGAGACAGAGGCAGAGACAGAGCCAGGGACAGAGACAGAGACAGAGACTGAGACAGAGACAGAGACAGAGACAGAGACAGAGGCAGAGACAGAGACAGAGGCAGAGACAGAGATAAAGACAGAGACCGAGACAGAAACAGAGACAGAGACAGATACGTGGACAGAGACAGAGGCAAAGACAGAGACACAGACAGAGACCGAGACAGAGACAGAGACAGAGACAGCGACAGGTACAGGGAGAGGGACATGGACAGAGACAGAGACAGAGACAGAGACAGAGACAGGGACAGAGACAGAGACAGGGACAGGGAGAGGGACAGGGACAGAGACAGAGGCAGAGACAGAGGCAGAGACAGAGACAGAGACAGAGACAGAGACAGAGACAGAGACAGAGACAGCGACAGAGACAGGGACAGCGACAGAGACAGAGACAGAGACAGAGACAGAGACAGAGACAGAGACAGAGACAGAGACAGAGACAGAGACAGAGACAGAGACAGAGACAGAGACAGAGACAGAGACAGAGACAGAGACAGAGACAGAGACAGAGACAGAGACAGAGACAGAGACAGAGACAGAGACAGAGACAGAGACAGGGACAGGGACAGAGACAGAGACAGAGACAGATACAGAGACAGCGACAGGGACAGGGAGAGGGACAGGGACAGAGACAGAGGCAGAGACAGAGACAGAGACAGAGACGGAGACAAAGACCGAGACACAGACAGAGACAGAGACGGAGACAGAGGCAGAGACAGAGCCAGGGAAAGAGACAGAGACAGAGACTGAGACAGAGACAGAGACAGAGACAGAGACAGAGGCAGAGACAGAGACAGAGGCAGAGACAGAGATAAAGACAGAGACCGAGACAGAAACAGAGACAGAGACAGATACGTGGACAGAGACAGAGGCAAAGACAGAGACAGAGACAGAGACCGAGACAGAGACAGAGACATAGACAGCGACAGGTACAGGGAGAGGGACAGGGACAGAGACAGAGGCAGAGACAGAGGCAGAGACACAGACAGAGACAGAGACAGAGACGGAGACAAAGACCGAGACACAGACAGAGACGGAGACAGAGGCAGAGACAGAGCCAGAGACAGAGACGGAGATAGAGACAGAGGAAGAGACAGCGACAGAGACAGAGACAGAGACAGAGGCAGTGACAGAGACAGAGACAGAGACAGAGACAGACACAGAGACAGAGACACAGACCGAGGAGGAGACAGAGACAGAGACAGAGGGAGAGACAGAGACACAGACAGAGACAGAGGGGCAGGAGACAAAGTGGGAGGCATAGGGGCAGGAGACAAAGACGGTGACAAGGACGGAGACAAAGACGGAGACAGAGACAGAGACGGAGACAGAGACGGAGACAGAGACAGAGACAGAGACAGAGACAGAGACAGGGACAGAGACAGAGACAGAGAGAGAGACTGCGACAGAGACACAGACAGAGACAGAGACAGAGACAGAGACAGAGACGGAGACAGAGGCAGAGACAGAGCCAGGGACAGAGACAGAGACAGAGACTGAGACAGAGACAGAGACAGAGACAGAGGCAGAGACAGAGACAGAGGCAGAGACAGAAATAAAGACAGAGACCGAGACAGAAACAGAGACAGAGACAGATACGTGGACAGAGACAGAGGCAAAGACAGAGACAGAGACAGAGACCGAGACAGAGACAGAGACAGAGACAGAGACAGAGACAGCGACAGGTACAGGGAGAGGGACAGGGACAGAGACAGAGGCAGAGACAGAGGCAGAGGCAGAGACACAGACAGAGACAGAGACAGAGACGGAGACAAAGACCGAGACACAGACAGAGACGGAGACAGAGGCAGAGACAGAGCCAGGGACAGAGACGGAGATAGAGACAGAGGAAGAGACAGCGACAGAGACAGAGACAGAGATAGAGACAGAGACAGAGACAGAGACAGAGACAGAGACAGAGACAGAGACAGAGACAGAGACAGAGACAGAGACAGAGACAGAGACAGAGACAGACACAGAGACAGAGACAGAGACAGAGACAGAGACAGAGACAGAGACAGAGACAGAGACAGAGACAGGGACAGAGACAGAGACAGAGACAGAGACAGAGACAGGGACAGAGACAGAGACAGAGACAGAGACAGAGACAGAGACAGAGACAGAGGGAGAGACAGCGACAGCGGCAGAGACAGAGACAGAGACAGAGACAGAGACAGAGACAGAGACAGAGACAGAGACAGAGACAGAGACAGAGACTGAGACAGAGACAGAGACAGAGACAGAGACAGAGACAGAGACAGAGACGGAGACAGAGACAGAGACGGAGACAGAGACAGAGACAGAGACAGAGACAGAGACAGAGTCAGAGACAGAGACACAGACAGAGACAGAGACGGTGATAGAGACAGAGACAGAGACAGAGACGGAGACAGAGACAGAGACAGAGACAGAGACAGAGACAGAGCCAGGGACAGAGACAGAGACAGAGACTGAGGGAGAGACAGCGACAGAGACAGAGACAGAGACAGAGACAGAGACAGAGACAGAGACAGAGACAGAGACAGAGACGGAGACAGAGACAGAGACAGAGACAGAGACAGAGACAGAGACAGAGACAGAGACAGAGACAGAGACAGAAACAGAGACAGAGACAGATACGGGGACAGAGACAGAGGCAGAGACAGCGACAGAGGCAGAGACAGAGACACAGACACAGACAGATACAGAGACAGAGACGGAGATAGAGACAGAGACAGAGACAGGGACGGAGACAGAGACGGAGACACAGACCGAGACAGAGACAGAGACGGAGACAGAGGCAGACACAGAGCCAGGGTCAGAGACGGAGACAGAGACAGAGGGAGAGACAGCGACAGAGACAGAGACAGAAACAGAGACAGAGACAGATACGCGGACAGAGACAGAGGCAGAGACAGAGACAGAGAGAGAGACGGAGACAGAGACAGAGACTGAGACGGAGACAGAGACAGCGGCAGAGACAGGGACGGAGACAGAGACAGAGACACAGACAGAGACAGAGACAGAGACAGAGACAGAGACAGAGACAGAGACAGAGACAGAATCAGAGGCAGAGACAGAGCCAGGGACAGAGACGGAGACAGAGACAGAGGGGGAGACAGCGACAGAGACAGAGACAGAGGGAGAGACAGCGACAGAGAGAGAGACAGAGACAGAGACAGAGACAGAGACAGAGACAGAGACAGAGACAGAGACAGAGACAGAGACAGAGACAGAGACACAGACCGAGGAGGAGACAGAGACAGAGACAGAGGGGGAGACAGAGACACAGACAGAGACAGAGGGGCAGGAGACAAAGTGGGAGGCATAGGGGCAGGAGACAAAGACGGTGACAAGGACGGAGACAAAGACGGAGACAGAGACAGAGACGGAGACAGAGACGGAGACAGAGACAGAGACAGAGACAGAGACAGAGACAGAGACAGAGACAGAGACAGAGACAGAGACAGGGACAGAGACAGAGACAGAGAGAGAGACTGCGACAGAGACAGAGACAGAGACAGAGACAGAGACAGAGACAGAGACGGAGACAGAGGCAGAGACAGAGCCAGGGACAGAGACAGAGACAGAGACTGAGACAGAGACAGAGACAGAGACAGAGACAGAGGCAGAGACAGAGACAGAGGGGCAGGAGACAAAGTGGGAGGCATAGGGGCAGGAGACAAAGACGGTGACAAGGACGGAGACAAAGACGGAGACAGAGACAGAGACGGAGACAGAGACGGAGACAGAGACAGAGACAGAGACAGAGACAGAGACAGAGACAGAGACAGAGACAGGGACAGAGACAGAGACAGAGAGAGAGACTGCGACAGAGACAGAGACAGAGACAGAGACAGAGACAGAGACAGAGACGGAGACAGAGGCAGAGACAGAGCCAGGGACAGAGACAGAGACAGAGACTGAGACAGAGACAGAGACAGAGACAGAGACAGAGGCAGAGACAGAGACAGAGGCAGAGACAGAGATAAAGACAGAGACCGAGACAGAAACAGAGACAGAGACAGATACGTGGACAGAGACAGAGGCAAAGACAGAGACACAGACAGAGACCGAGACAGAGACAGAGACAGAGACAGCGACAGGTACAGGGAGAGGGACAGGGACAGAGAGAGAGGCAGAGACAGAGGCAGAGACACAGACAGAAACAGAGACAGAGACGGAGACGAAGACCGAGACACAGACAGAGACGGAGACAGAGGCAGAGACAGAGCCAGGTACAGAGACGGAGATAGAGACAGAGGAAGAGACAGCGACAGAGACAGAGACAGAGACAGAGGCAGTGACAGAGACAGAGACAGAGACAGAGACAGACACAGAGACAGAGACACAGACCGAGGAGGAGACAGAGACAGAGACAGAGGGAGAGACAGAGACACAGACAGAGACAGAGGGGCAGGAGACAAAGTGGGAGGCATAGGGGCAGGAGACAAATACGGTGACAAGGACGGAGACAAAGACGGAGACAGAGACAGAGACGGAGACAGAGACGGAGACAGAGACAGATACAGAGACAGAGACAGAGACAGAGACAGGGACAGAGACAGAGACAGAGAGAGAGACTGCGACAGAGACAGAGACAGAGACAGAGGCAGAGACAGAGATAAAGACAGAGATCGAGACAGAAACAGAGATAGAGACAGATACGTGGACAGTGACAGAGGCAAAGACAGAGACAGAGACAGAGACCGAGACAGAGACAGAGACAGAGACAGAGACAGAGACAGAGACAGGGACAGAGACAGAGACAGAGACAGAGACAGAGACAGGGACAGAGACAGAGACAGGGACAGGGAGAGGGACAGGGACAGAGACAGAGGCAGAGACAGAGGCAGAGACAGAGACAGAGACAGAGACAGAGACAGAGACAGAGACAGAGACAGCGACAGAGACAGGGACAGCGACAGAGACAGAGACAGAGACAGAGACAGAGACAGAGACAGAGACAGAGACAGAGACAGAGACAGAGACAGAGACAGAGACAGAGACAGAGACAGAGACAGAGACAGAGACAGAGACAGAGACAGAGACAGAGACAGAGACAGAGACAGAGACAGAGACAGAGACAGAGACAGAGACAGAGACAGAGACAGAGACAGAGACAGAGACAGGGACAGGGACAGAGACAGAGACAGAGACAGAGACAGAGACAGAGACAGAGACAGAGACAGAGACTGAGACAGAGACAGAGACAGAGACAGAGACAGAGACAGAGACAGAGACAGAGACTGAGACAGAGACAGAGACAGAGACAGAGACAGAGACAGAGACAGAGACAGAGACAGAGACAGAGACAGAGACAGAGACAGAGACAGAGACAGAGACAGAGACAGAGACAGAGACAGAGACAGAGACAGAGACAGAGACAGAGACAGGGACAGAGACAGAGACAGAGACAGATACAGAGACAGCGACAGGGACAGGGAGAGGGACAGGGACAGAGACAGAGGCAGAGACAGAGACAGAGACAGAGACGGAGACAAAGACCGAGACACAGACAGAGACGGAGACAGAGGCAGAGACAGAGCCAGGGACAGAGACAGACACAGAGACAGAGACAGAGACAGAGACAGAGACAGAGACAGAGACAGAGACAGCGACAGAGACAGAGATAGAGATGAGACAGAGACAGAGACAGAGACAGAGACAGGTACGTAGACCGAGACAGAGACAGAGACGGAGACAAAGACCGAGACATAGACAGAGACGGAGACAGAGGCAGAGACAGAGCCAGAGACAGAGACGGAGACAGAGACAGAGGAAGAGACTGCGACAGAGACAGAGACAGAGACAGAGGCAGTGACAGAGACAGGGACAGAGACAGAGACAGAGACAGAGACAGAGACAGAGACAGAGACAGAGACAGAGACAGAGACAGAGACAGAGACAGAGACAGAGACGGAGACAGAGACAGAGACAGAGACAGAGGTAGAGACTGAGACTGAAACAGTAACAGAGACAGAAACAGAGACGGAGACAAAGACCGAGACAGAGGCAGAGACACAGACAGAGACAGAGACAGAGACAGAGACAGAGACAGAGACAGAGACAGAGACAGAGGCAGGGCAGAGACAGAGGCAGAGACAGAGACAGAGACAGAGACAGAGACAGAGACATAGACAGAGACAGAGACAGAGACAGAGACAGAGACAGAGACAGAGACAGAGACAGAGACAGAGCAGAGACAGAGACAGAGACAGAGAGAGAGACAGAGACAGAGACAGAGACAGAGACAGACACAGAGACAGATACAGAGACAGCGACAGGGACAGGGAGAGGGACAGGGACAGAGACAGAGGCAGAGACAGAGGCAGAGACAGAGACAGAGACAGAGACAGAGACGGAGACAAAGACCGAGACACAGACAGAGATGGAGACAGAGGCAGAGACAGAGCCAGGGACAGAGACGGAGACAGAGACAGAGGAAGAGACAGCGACAGAGACAGAGACAGAGACAGAGGCAGTGACAGAGACAGAGACAGAGACGGAGACAGAGACAGAGACAGAGACAGAGACAGAGACAGAGACAGAGACAGAGACAGAGACAGAGACGGAGATAGAGGCAGAGACAGAGACAGAGACGGAGACAGAGGCAGAGACAGAGACAGGGACGGAGACAGAGACAGAGACAGAGGGAGAGACAGCGACAGAGACAGAGACAGAGACAGAGATGAGACAGAGACAGAGACAGAGACAGAGACAGAGACAGAGACAGAGACAGAGACAGAGACAGAGACAGACACAGAGACAGAGACAGAGACAGAGACAGAGACTGAGACAGAGACAGAGACAGAGACAGAGACAGAGACAGAGACAGAGACAGAGGCAGGGCAGAGACAGAGGCAGAGACAGAGACAGAAACAGTGACAGAGACATAGACAGAGACAGAGACAGAGACAGAGACAGAGACTGAGACTGAGACAGAGACAGAGACAGAGACAGAGACAGAGACAGAGACAGAGTCAGAGACAGAGTCAGAGACAGAGACAGAGACAGAGACAGAGACAGAGACAGAGACAGAGACAGAGACGGAGATAGAGACAGAGACAGAGACAGAGACAGAGACAGGGACAGGGACAGAGACAGAGACAGAGACAGAGACAGAGACAGAGACAGAGACAGAGACAGAGACTGAGACAGAGACAGAGACAGAGACAGAGACAGAGACAGAGACAGAGACAGAGACTGAGACAGAGACAGAGACAGAGACAGAGACAGAGACAGAGACAGAGACAGAGACAGAGACAGAGACAGAGACAGAGACAGAGACAGAGACAGAGACAGAGACAGAGACAGAGACAGAGACAGAGACAGAGACAGAGACAGAGACAGGGACAGAGACAGAGACAGAGACAGATACAGAGACAGCGACAGGGACAGGGAGAGGGACAGGGACAGAGACAGAGGCAGAGACAGAGACAGAGACAGAGACGGAGACAAAGACCGAGACACAGACAGAGACGGAGACAGAGGCAGAGACAGAGCCAGGGACAGAGACAGACACAGAGACAGAGACAGAGACAGAGACAGAGACAGAGACAGAGACAGAGACAGCGACAGAGACAGAGATAGAGATGAGACAGAGACAGAGACAGAGACAGAGACAGGTACGTAGACCGAGACAGAGACAGAGACGGAGACAAAGACCGAGACATAGACAGAGACGGAGACAGAGGCAGAGACAGAGCCAGAGACAGAGACGGAGACAGAGACAGAGGAAGAGACTGCGACAGAGACAGAGACAGAGACAGAGGCAGTGACAGAGACAGGGACAGAGACAGAGACAGAGACAGAGACAGAGACAGAGACAGAGACAGAGACAGAGACAGAGACAGAGACAGAGACAGAGACAGAGACGGAGACAGAGACAGAGACAGAGACAGAGGTAGAGACTGAGACTGAAACAGTAACAGAGACAGAAACAGAGACGGAGACAAAGACCGAGACAGAGGCAGAGACACAGACAGAGACAGAGACAGAGACAGAGACAGAGACAGAGACAGAGACAGAGACAGAGGCAGGGCAGAGACAGAGGCAGAGACAGAGACAGAGACAGAGACAGAGACAGAGACATAGACAGAGACAGAGACAGAGACAGAGACAGAGACAGAGACAGAGACAGAGACAGAGACAGAGCAGAGACAGAGACAGAGACAGAGAGAGAGACAGAGACAGAGACAGAGACAGAGACAGACACAGAGACAGATACAGAGACAGCGACAGGGACAGGGAGAGGGACAGGGACAGAGACAGAGGCAGAGACAGAGGCAGAGACAGAGACAGAGACAGAGACAGAGACGGAGACAAAGACCGAGACACAGACAGAGATGGAGACAGAGGCAGAGACAGAGCCAGGGACAGAGACGGAGACAGAGACAGAGGAAGAGACAGCGACAGAGACAGAGACAGAGACAGAGGCAGTGACAGAGACAGAGACAGAGACGGAGACAGAGACAGAGACAGAGACAGAGACAGAGACAGAGACAGAGACAGAGACAGAGACAGAGACGGAGATAGAGGCAGAGACAGAGACAGAGACGGAGACAGAGGCAGAGACAGAGACAGGGACGGAGACAGAGACAGAGACAGAGGGAGAGACAGCGACAGAGACAGAGACAGAGACAGAGATGAGACAGAGACAGAGACAGAGACAGAGACAGAGACAGAGACAGAGACAGAGACAGAGACAGAGACAGACACAGAGACAGAGACAGAGACAGAGACAGAGACTGAGACAGAGACAGAGACAGAGACAGAGACAGAGACAGAGACAGAGACAGAGGCAGGGCAGAGACAGAGGCAGAGACAGAGACAGAAACAGTGACAGAGACATAGACAGAGACAGAGACAGAGACAGAGACAGAGACTGAGACTGAGACAGAGACAGAGACAGAGACAGAGACAGAGACAGAGACAGAGTCAGAGACAGAGTCAGAGACAGAGACAGAGACAGAGACAGAGACAGAGACAGAGACAGAGACAGAGACAGGGACAGAGACAGAGACAGAGACAGGGACAGATACAGAGACAGAGACAGAGACAGAGACAGAGACTGAGACTGAGACAGAGACAGAGACAGAGACAGAGACAGAGACAGAGACAGAGACAGAGACAGAGACAGAGACAGAGACAGAGACAGAGACAGAGACAGAGACAGAGACAGGGACAGAGACAGAGACAGAGACAGATACAGAGACAGCGACAGGGACAGGGAGAGGGACAGGGACAGAGACAGAGGCAGAGACAGAGGCAGAGACAGAGACAGAGACAGAGACAGAGACGGAGACAAAGACCGAGACACAGACAGAGATGGAGACAGAGGCAGAGACAGAGCCAGGGACAGAGACGGAGACAGAGACAGAGGAAGAGACAGCGACAGAGACAGAGACAGAGACAGAGGCAGTGACAGAGACAGAGACAGAGACAGAGACAGAGACAGAGACAGAGACAGAGACAGAGACAGAGACAGAGACAGAGACAGAGACAGAGACGGAGATAGAGGCAGAGACAGAGACAGAGACGGAGACAGAGGCAGAGACAGAGACAGGCACGGAGACAGAGACAGAGACAGAGGGAGAGACAGCGACAGAGACAGAGACAGAGACAGCGACAGAGACAGAGATAGAGATGAGATAGAGACAGAGACAGAGACAGAGACAGAGACAGAGACAGAGACAGGTACGTAGACCGAGACAGAGACAGAGACGGAGACAAAGACCGAGACATAGACAGAGACGGACACAGAGGCAGAGACAGAGCCAGAGACAGAGACGGAGACAGAGACAGAGGAAGAGACTGCGACAGAGACAGAGACAGAGACAGAGGCAGTGACAGAGACAGGGACAGAGACAGAGACAGAGACAGAGACAGAGACAGAGACAGATACAGAGACAGAGACAGAGACAGAGACAGAGACAGAGACAGAGACAGAGACAGAGACAGAGACAGAGACAGAGACAGAGACAGAGACAGAGACAGAGACAGAGACAGAGACAGAGACAGAGACAGAGACAGAGACAGAGACAGAGACAGAGACAGAGACAGAGACGGCGACAGAGACAGAGATAGAGATGAGACAGAGACAGAGACAGAGACAGAGACAGAGACAGAGGCAGAGACAGATATGTAGACAGAGACAGAGACAGAGACAGAGACAGAGACAGAGACAGAGACAGAGACAAAGACCGAGACACAGACAGAGACGGAGACAGGGGCAGAGACAGAGCCAGGGACAGAGACGGAGACAGAGACAGAGGAAGAGACTGCGACAGAGACAGAGACAGAGACAGGGACAGAGACAGAGACAGAGACAGAGACAGAGACAGAGACAGAGACAGAGACAGAGACAGAGACAGAGACAGAGACAGAGACAGAGACAGAGACAGAGACAGAGACAGAGACAGAGACAGAGACAGAGACAGAGACGGCGACAGAGACAGAGATAGAGATGAGACAGAGACAGAGACAGAGACAGAGACAGAGGCAGAGACAGATACGTAGACAGAGACAGAGACAGAGACAGAGACAGAGACAGAGACAGAGACAGAGACAGAGACAGAGACAGAGACAGAGACAGAGACAGAGACAGAGACAGAGACAGAGACAGGGACAGGGAGAGGGACAGGGACAGAGACAGAGACAGGGACAGAGACAGAGGCAGAGACAGAGGCAGGGACAGAGACAGAGACAGAGACAGAGGGAGAGACAGCGACAGAGACAGAGAATGAGACAGAGACAGAGACAGAGACAGAGACAGAGACAGAGACAGAGACAGGGACAGGGAGAGGGACAGGGACAGAGACAGAGGCAGAGACAGAGGCAGAGACAGAGACAGAGACAGAGACAGAGACGGAGACAAAGACCGAGACACAGACAGAGACGGAGACAGAGGCAGAGACAGAGCCAGGGACAGAGACGGAGACAGAGACAGAGGAAGAGACTGCGACAGAGACAGCGACAGGGACAGTGAGAGGGACAGGGGCAGAGACAGAGGCAGAGACAGAGGCAGAGACAGAGACAGAGACAAAGACCGAGACACAGACAGAGACAGAGACAGAGACAGAGGCAGAGACAGAGACAGAGACGGAGACAGAGGCAGAGACAGAGACAGAGACAGAGGGAGAGACGGCGACAGAGACAGAGATAGAGATGAGACAGAGACAGAGACAGAGACAGAGACAGAGACAGAGACAGAGACAGAGACAGAGAGAGAGACAGAGACAGAGACAGAGACAGAGACAGAGACAGAGACGGAGACAGAGACAGAGACAGGCACAGAGACAGAGACAGAGACAGAGGTAGAGACTGAGACTGAAACAGAAACAGAGACAGAAACAGAGACGGAGACAAAGACCGAGACAGAGGCAGAGACACAGACAGAGACAGAGACAGAGACAGAGACAGAGGCAGGGCAGAGACAGAGGCAGAGACAGAGACAGAGACAGAGACAGAGACATAGACAGAGACAGAGACAGAGACAGAGACAGAGACTGAGACTGAGACAGAGACAGAGACAGAGACAGAGACAGAGACAGAGACAGAGACAGAGACAGAGACAGAGACAGAGACAGAGACAGGGACAGAGACAGAGACAGAGACAGAGACAGCGACAGGGACAGGGAGAGGGACAGGGACAGAGACAGAGGCAGAGACAGAGGCAGAGACAGAGACAGAGACAGAGACAGAGACAGAGACAGAGACAGAGACAGAGACAGCGACAGGGACAGGGAGAGGGACAGGGACAGAGACAGAGGCAGAGACAGAGGCAGAGACAGAGACAGAGACAGAGACGGAGACAAAGACCGAGACACAGACAGAGACGGAGACAGAGGCAGAGACAGAGCCAGGGACAGAGACGGAGACAGAGACAGAGGAAGAGACTGAGACAGAGGCAGAGACAGAGACAGAGACAGAGACAGAGGCATAGACAGAGACAGAGACAGAGACAGAGACAGAGACAGAGACAGAGACAGAGACAGAGACAGAGACAGCGACAGAGACAGAGACAGAGGGAGAGACAGCGACAGAGAGAGAGACGGAGACAGAGACAGAGACAGATACAGAGACAGAGACAGAGACAGAGACAGAGACAGAGACAGAGACAGAGACAGAGACAGAGACAGAGACAGAGACAGAGACAGAGACAGGGACAGAGACAGAGACAGAGACAGAGGCAGAGACGGAGACAGAGACAGAGACAGACACAGACACAGAGACAGAGACAGAGACAGAGACAGAGGCAGAGACTGAGACTGAAACAGAGACAGAGACAGAAACAGAGACGGAGACAAAGACCGAGACAGAGGCAGAGGCACAGACAGAGACAGAGACAGAGACAGAGACAGAGACAGAGACAGATGCAGGGCAGAGACAGAGGCAGAGACAGAGACAGAGACTGAGACAGAGATAGAGACAGAGACAGAGACAGAGACAGAGACAGAGACAGAGACAGAGACAGATACGTAGACAGAGACAGAGACAGAGACAGAGACAGAGACAGAGACAGAGACAGAGACAGAGACAGAGACAGAGACAGAGACAGAGACAGAGACAGAGGCAGAGACTGAGACTGAAACAGAGACAGAGACAGAAACAGAGACGGAGACAAAGACCGAGACAGAGGCAGAGGCACAGACAGAGACAGAGACAGAGACAGAGGCAGGGCAGAGACAGAGGCAGAGACAGAGACAGAGACAGAGACAGAGACATAGACAGAGACAGAGACAGAGACAGAGACAGAGACTGAGAGAGAGACAGAGACAGAGACAGAGGGAGAGACAGCGACAGAGAGAGAGACGGAGACAGAGACAGAGACAGATACAGAGACAGAGACAGAGACAGAGACAGAGACAGAGACAGAGACAGAGACAGAGACAGAGACAGAGACAGAGACAGAGACAGAGACAGAGACAGAGACAGAGACAGAGACAGAGACAGAGACAGAGACAGAGAGAGAGACAGAGACAGAGACAGAGACGGAGACAGAGACAGAGACAGGGACGGAGATTGAGGCAGAGACAGAGACAGAGACGGAGACAGAGGCAGAGACAGAGCCAGGGACGGAGACAGAGACAGAGACAGAGGGAGAGACAGCGACAGAGACAGAGAAAGACAGAGACAGAGACAGAGACAGAGACAGAGACAGAGACAGAGACAGAGACAGAGACAGAGACAGAGACAGAGACAGAGACAGAGACAGAGACAGAGACAGAGACAGAGACAGAGCAGAGACAGAGACAGAGACAGAGAGAGAGACAGAGACAGAGACAGAGACAGAGACAGAGACAGAGACAGAGACAGAGACAGAGACAGAGACAGAGACAGAGACAGAGACAGAGACAGAGACAGAGACAGAGACGGAGATAGAGGCAGAGACAGAGACAGAGACGGAGACAGAGGCAGAGACAAAGCCAGGGACGGAGACAGAGACAGAGACAGAGGGAGAGACAGCGACAGAGACAGAGACAGAGACAGAGACAGAGACAGCGACGGAGACAGAGACAGCGACAGAGACAGAGACAGAGACAGAGACAGAGACAGAGACAGAGACAGAGACAGAGACAGAGACAGAGACAGAGACAGAGACAGAGACAGAGACAGAGACAGAGACAGAGACAGAGACAGAGACAGAGACAGAGACAGAGACAGAGACAGAGACAGAGACAGAGACAGAGACAGAGGCAGAGACTGAGACTGAAACAGAGACAGAGACAGAAACAGACACGGAGACAAAGACCGAGACAGAGGCAGAGGCACAGACAGAGACAGAGACAGAGACAGAGACGGAGATAGAGGCAGAGACAGAGACAGAGACAGAGACAGAGACAGAGACAGGGACAGAGACAGAGACAGAGACAGATACAGAGACAGCGACAGGGACAGGGAGAGGGACAGGGACAGACACAGTGGCAGAGACAGAGGCAGAGACAGAGACAGAGACAGAGACAGAGACGGAGACAAAGACCGAGACACAGACAGAGATAGAGACAGAGGCAGAGACAGAGCCAGGGACAGAGACGGAGACAGAGACAGAGGAAGAGACAGCGACAGAGACAGAGACAGAGACAGAGGCAGTGACAGAGACAGAGAGAGAGACAGAGACAGAGACAGAGACAGAGACAGAGACAGAGACAGAGACAGAGACGGAGATAGAGGCAGAGACAGAGACAGAGACGGAGACAGAGGTAGAGACAGAGACAGGGACGGAGACAGAGACAGAGACAGAGGGAGAGACAGCGACAGAGACAGAGACAGAGACAGAGATGAGACAGAGACAGAGACAGTGACAGAGACAGAGACAGAGACAGAGACAGAGACAGAGACAGAGACAGAGACAGAGACAGAGACAGAGACAGAGACAGAGACAGAGACAGAGACAGAGACAGAGACAGAGACAGAGACAGAGACAGAGACAGAGACAGAGACAGAGACAGAGACAGAGACAGAGACAGAGACAGAGACAGAGACAGAGACAGACACAGAGACAGAGACAGAGACAGAGACAGAGACAGAGGCAGAGACTGAGACTGAAACAGAGACAGAGACAGAAACAGAGACGGAGACAAAGACCGAGACAGAGGCAGAGGCACAGACAGAGACAGAGACAGAGACAGAGGCAGGGCAGAGACAGAGGCAGAGACAGAGACAGAGACAGAGACAGAGACATAGACAGAGACAGAGACAGAGACAGAGACAGAGACTGAGAGAGAGACAGAGACAGAGACAGAGGGAGAGACAGCGACAGAGAGAGAGACGGAGACAGAGACAGAGACAGATACAGAGACAGAGACAGAGACAGAGACAGAGACAGAGACAGAGACAGAGACAGAGACAGAGACAGAGACAGAGACAGAGACAGAGACAGAGACAGAGACAGAGACAGAGACAGAGACAGAGACAGAGACAGGGACAGAGACCGAGACAGAGACAGAGGCAGAGACGGAGACAGAGACAGAGACAGACACAGACACAGAGACAGAGACAGAGACAGAGACAGAGGCAGAGACTGAGACTGAAACAGAGACAGAGACAGAAACAGAGACGGAGACAAAGACCGAGACAGAGGCAGAGGCACAGACAGAGACAGAGACAGAGACAGAGACAGAGACAGAGACAGATGCAGGGCAGAGACAGAGGCAGAGACAGAGACAGAGACTGAGACAGAGACAGAGACAGAGACAGAGACAGAGAGAGAGGCAGAGACAGGGACAGAGACAGAGACAGAGACAGAGACAGAGACAGAGACAGACACAGAGACAGAGACAGAGACAGAGACAGAGACAGAGGCAGCGACTGAGACTGAAACAGAGACAGAGACAGAAACAGAGACGGAGACAAAGACCGAGACAGAGGCAGAGGCACAGACAGAGACAGAGACAGAGACAGAGGCAGGGCAGAGACAGAGGCAGAGACAGAGACAGAGACAGAGACAGACACAGACACAGAGACAGAGACAGAGACAGAGACAGAGACAGAGACAGAGACTGAGACTGAAACAGAGACAGAGACAGAAACAGAGACGGAGATAAAGACCGAGACAGAGGCAGAGGCACAGACAGAGACAGAGACAGAGACAGAGACAGAGACAGAGACAGAGACAGAGACAGAGACAGATGCAGGGCAGAGACAGAGGCAGAGACAGAGACAGAGACTGAGACAGAGACAGAGACAGAGACAGAGACAGAGACAGAGAGAGAGGCAGAGACAGGGACAGAGACAGAGACAGAGACAGAGACAGAGACAGAGACAGAGACAAAGACCGAGACACAGACAGAGACGGAGACAGAGGCAGAGACAGAGCCAGGGACAGAGACGGAGACAGAGACAGAGGAAGAGACTGCGACAGAGACAGAGACAGAGACAGAGACAGAGACAGAGACAGAGACAGAGACAGAGACAGAGACAGAGACAGAGACGGCGACAGGGACAGGGAGAGGGACAGGGACAGAGACAGAGGCAGAGACAGAGACAGAGACAGAGACAGAGACGGAGACAAAGACCGAGACACAGACAGAGACGGAGACAGAGGCAGAGACAGAGCCAGGGACAGAGACGGAGACAGAGACAGAGGAAGAGACAGCGACAGAGACAGAGACAGAGACAGAGGCAGTGACAGAGACAGAGACAGAGACAGAGACAGAGACAGAGACAGAGACAGAGACAGAGACAGAGACAGAGGCAGAGACAGAGACACAGACAGAGACAGAGACAGAGACAGAGATAGAGGGGCAGGAGACAAAGGCGGTGACAAGGTCGGAAACAAAGAGGAAAACGAAGACGGAGACAAAGACGGAGACAAAGACGGAGACAAAGACGGAGACAAAGACGGAGACAAAGACGAAGACAAAGACGGAGGCAAAGACGGAGACAAAGGCGGAGACAAAGATAGAGACACAGACGGAGACAAATACGGAGACAAAGACGGAGGCAAAGACGGAGAAAAAGACGGAGACAAATGTGGAGACACAGACGGAGACAAACACGGAAACAAGGACGGAGGCAAAGACGGAGACAAAGATGGAGACAGAGGCAGAGGCGGAGACAGAGGCGGGAACAGAGACAGAGACAGAGATAGGGACAGAGACAGAGGCAGAGACAGAGACAGAGGCAGAGACAGAGACAGAGACAGAGACAGAGACAGAGACGGAGACAGGGACAGAGACAGAGACAGAGACAGAGACACAGACAGAGACAGAGATAGAGGGGCAGGAGAAAAAGGCGGTGACAAGGTCGGAAACAAAGAGGAAAACGAAGACGGAGACAAAGACGGAGACAAAGACGGAGACAAAGACGGAGACAAAGATGGAGACACAGACGGAGACAAATACGGAGACAAAGACGGTGACAAAGACGGAGACGA
The DNA here is from genome assembly GCA_945859595.2 of Megachile willughbiella. Classification (NCBI taxonomy): domain Eukaryota; kingdom Metazoa; phylum Arthropoda; class Insecta; order Hymenoptera; family Megachilidae; genus Megachile; species Megachile willughbiella. Next base: position 1,096,861 of record CAMAOD020000228.1, on the reverse strand, counting down.
AGACAGAGACAGAGACAGGGACAGGGACAGAGACTGATGCAGAGGCAGAGACAGAGACATAGACACAGACAGAGACAGAGTCAGAGACAGAGGCGCATGAGACAAAGACCGAGACAGAGGGGCAGTAGACATGGACGGAGACAAAGACGGAGACAAAGACGTAGACAAAGACGGAGACAAAGACGGAGACAAGGACGGTGACAAAGACGGAGACAAAGGCGGAGACGAAGAGGAAGACGAGGACGGAGACAAAGACGGAGACACGGACGGAGACAAAGACGGAGACAGAGACAGAGGCAGAGGCGGAGACAGAGACACAGACAGAGACAGAGACAGAGAGAGACGCGCATGAGACAGAGACCGAGACAAAGGGCCGGAGACACGGACGGAGACAAAGACGGAGACAAAGACGGTGACAAAGACGGAGACAAAGACGGAGACGAAGAGGAAGACGAGGACGGAGACAAAGACAGAGACACGGACGGAGACAAATTCGGAGACAAAGTCGGTGACAAAGACGGAGACAAAGACGGAGACGGAGAGGAAGACGACGACGGAGACAAAGACGCAGACAAAGGCGGAGACAAGGATGGAGACACAGACGGAGGCAAAGACGGAGACAAAGACGGAGACAAAGGCGGAGACAAAGACGGAGACGAAGAAGAAGACGACAACGGAGACAAAGACGGAGACAAAGACGGAGACAAAGACGGAGACAGAGACAGAAGCAGAGGCGGAGACAGAGACGGGAACAGAGACAGAGACAGAGATAGGGACAGAGACAGAGACGGAGACAGAGACAGAGACAGAGGCAGAGATAGAGACAGAGACAGAGACAGAGATGGAGCCAGAGACAGAGACAGAGGCAGAAACAGAGACAGAGACAGAAACAGAGGCAGAGACAGAGACACAGACAGAGACAGAGAAAGCGACAGCAACATAGGGGCAAGAGACAAAGGCGGTGACCCTGGAGCAGGAGACAAATACGGAGACAAAGTCGGAAACAAAGAGGAAAGCGAAGACAGAGACAAAGACGGAGACAAAGACGGACACAAAGACGGAGACAAAGACGGAGACAGAGACCGAGACAGAGACAGAGACAGAGACAGAGATAGAGACAGACACAGAGACAGAGGCTCATGAGACAAAGACCGAGACAGAAGGGCAGGAGACATGGACGGAGACATAGACGGAGACAAAGACGTAGACAAAGACGGCGACAAAGACGCAGACGAAAAGGAAGGCGACGACGGAGACAAGGACGGTGACAAAGACGGAGACAAATACGGAGACAAAGACAGGCACAAAGACGGAGACAAAGACGAAGACAAAGGTTGAGACAGAGTGTAATACAGAGACAGAGACAGAAACACAGGTGCATGAGACAAAGACCGAGACAAAGGGCCAGGAGACATGGACGGAGACATAGACGGAGACAAAGACGTAGACAAAGACGTAGACGAAAATGGAGACAAAGACGGAGACAAAGACGGAGACAAAGATGGTTACACAGACGGATACAAATACGGAGACAAAGACAGGCACAAATACGGAGACAAAGACGAAGACAAAGACGGAGACAGAGTGTAATATAGAGACAGAGACAGAGACACAGACAGAGACAGAGACAGAGACACAGGTGCATGAGACAAAGACCTAGACAAAGGGGCAGGAGACATGGACGGAGACAAAGACGGTGACAAAGACGTAGACAAAGACGTAGACAAAGACGGAAACAATGACGCAGACGAAGAGGAAGCCGACGACGGAGACAAAGACGGTGACAAAGACGTAGACAAAGACGGAGCCAAAGACGGAGACAAAGACGGAGATAAATATGGAGACACAGACGGAGACAAATACAGAGACGAAGACGGTCGCAAAGAATGGATACACAGACGGATACAAATACGGAGACAAAGACATGCACAAAGACGGAGACAGAGACGAAGACAAAGACGGAGACAGAGTGTAATACAGAGACAAATACAGAGACACAGACGTAGACAAAGACGGAGACATGGACGGAGACAAAGACGGACACAAAGACGGAGACGAAGACGGAGACACAGACCGAGACAGAGACAGAGACAGAGACAGAGACAGAGACAAAGACAGAGACAGAGACAGAGACAGAGACAGAAGCGCATGAGAGAAAGACCGAGACTGAGGGGCAGGAGACATGGACGGAGACAAAGACGGAGACAAAGACGTAGACAAAGACGGAGACAAAGACGGTGACAAAGACGGAGACAAAGGCGGAGACGAAGAGGAAGACGAGGACGGAGGCAAAGACGGAGACACGGACGGAGACAATGACGGAGGCAAAGACGGAGACAGAGACAGAGGCAGAGGCGGAGACAGAGACACAGACAGAGACAGAGACAGGGACAGGGACAGAGACAGAGACAGAGACAGAGACAGAGACAGAGACAGAGACAGGGACAGAGACAGAGACAGAGACTGAGACTGAGACAGAGACAGAGATGGAGCCAGAGACAGGGACAGAGACAAAGACGGAGACGGAGACACAGATGGAGACAGAGACAGAGACAGAGACAGAGACAGAGATGGAGACAGGGACAGAGACAGAGACAGGGACAGAGACAGAGACAGAGACAGAGACAGAGACAGAGACAGAGACAGAGACAGAGACAGAGACAGAGACAGAGACAGAGACAGAGACAGAGACAGAGACAGGGACAGAGACAGAGACAGAGACAGAGACACAGGCAGAGACAGAGATAGAGGGGCAGGAGAAAAAGGCGGTGACAAGGTCGGAAACAAAGAGGAAAACGAAGACGGAGACAAAGACGGAGACAAAGACGGAGACAAAGACGGAGACAAAGATGGAGACACAGACGGAGACAAATACGGAGACAAAGACGGTGACAAAGACGGAGACGAAGACAGAGACAGAGACAGGGACAGGGACAGAGACTGATGCAGAGGCAGAGACAGAGACATAGACACAGACAGAGACAGAGTCAGAGACAGAGGCGCATGAGACAAAGACCGAGACAGAGGGGCAGTAGACATGGACGGAGACAAAGACGGAGACAAAGACGTAGACAAAGACGGAGACAAAGACGGAGACAAAGACGGTGACAAAGACGGAGACAAAGGCGGAGACGAAGAGGAAGACGAGGACGGAGACAAAGACGGAGACACGGACGGAGACAAAGACGGAGACAGAGACAGAGGCAGAGGCGGAGACAGAGACACAGACAGAGACAGAGACAGAGAGAGACGCGCATGAGACAGAGACCGAGACAAAGGGCCGGAGACACGGACGGAGACAAAGACGGAGACAAAGACGGTGACAAAGACGGAGACAAAGACGGAGACGAAGAGGAAGACGAGGACGGAGACAAAGACAGAGACACGGACGGAGACAAATTCGGAGACAAAGTCGGTGACAAAGACGGAGACAAAGACGGAGACGGAGAGGAAGACGACGACGGAGACAAAGACGCAGACAAAGGCGGAGACAAGGATGGAGACACAGACGGAGGCAAAGACGGAGACAAAGACGGAGACAAAGGCGGAGACAAAGACGGAGACGAAGAAGAAGACGACAACGGAGACAAAGACGGAGACAAAGACGGAGACAAAGACGGAGACAGAGACAGAAGCAGAGGCGGAGACAGAGACGGGAACAGAGACAGAGACAGAGATAGGGACAGAGACAGAGACGGAGACAGAGACAGAGACAGAGGCAGAGATAGAGACAGAGACAGAGACAGAGATGGAGCCAGAGACAGAGACAGAGGCAGAAACAGAGACAGAGACAGAAACAGAGGCAGAGACAGAGACACAGACAGAGACAGAGAAAGCGACAGCAACATAGGGGCAAGAGACAAAGGCGGTGACCCTGGAGCAGGAGACAAATACGGAGACAAAGTCGGAAACAAAGAGGAAAGCGAAGACAGAGACAAAGACGGAGACAAAGACGGACACAAAGACGGAGACAAAGACGGAGACAGAGACCGAGACAGAGACAGAGACAGAGACAGAGATAGAGACAGACACAGAGACAGAGGCTCATGAGACAAAGACCGAGACAGAAGGGCAGGAGACATGGACGGAGACATAGACGGAGACAAAGACGTAGACAAAGACGGCGACAAAGACGCAGACGAAAAGGAAGGCGACGACGGAGACAAGGACGGTGACAAAGACGGAGACAAATACGGAGACAAAGACAGGCACAAAGACGGAGACAAAGACGAAGACAAAGGTTGAGACAGAGTGTAATACAGAGACAGAGACAGAAACACAGGTGCATGAGACAAAGACCGAGACAAAGGGCCAGGAGACATGGACGGAGACATAGACGGAGACAAAGACGTAGACAAAGACGTAGACGAAAATGGAGACAAAGACGGAGACAAAGACGGAGACAAAGATGGTTACACAGACGGATACAAATACGGAGACAAAGACAGGCACAAATACGGAGACAAAGACGAAGACAAAGACGGAGACAGAGTGTAATATAGAGACAGAGACAGAGACACAGACAGAGACAGAGACAGAGACACAGGTGCATGAGACAAAGACCTAGACAAAGGGGCAGGAGACATGGACGGAGACAAAGACGGTGACAAAGACGTAGACAAAGACGTAGACAAAGACGGAAACAATGACGCAGACGAAGAGGAAGCCGACGACGGAGACAAAGACGGTGACAAAGACGTAGACAAAGACGGAGCCAAAGACGGAGACAAAGACGGAGATAAATATGGAGACACAGACGGAGACAAATACAGAGACGAAGACGGTCGCAAAGAATGGATACACAGACGGATACAAATACGGAGACAAAGACATGCACAAAGACGGAGACAGAGACGAAGACAAAGACGGAGACAGAGTGTAATACAGAGACAAATACAGAGACACAGACGTAGACAAAGACGGAGACATGGACGGAGACAAAGACGGACACAAAGACGGAGACGAAGACGGAGACACAGACCGAGACAGAGACAGAGACAGAGACAGAGACAGAGACAAAGACAGAGACAGAGACAGAGACAGAGACAGAAGCGCATGAGAGAAAGACCGAGACTGAGGGGCAGGAGACATGGACGGAGACAAAGACGGAGACAAAGACGTAGACAAAGACGGAGACAAAGACGGTGACAAAGACGGAGACAAAGGCGGAGACGAAGAGGAAGACGAGGACGGAGGCAAAGACGGAGACACGGACGGAGACAATGACGGAGGCAAAGACGGAGACAGAGACAGAGGCAGAGGCGGAGACAGAGACACAGACAGAGACAGAGACAGGGACAGGGACAGAGACAGAGACAGAGACAGAGACAGAGACAGAGACAGAGACAGGGACAGAGACAGAGACAGAGACTGAGACTGAGACAGAGACAGAGATGGAGCCAGAGACAGGGACAGAGACAAAGACGGAGACGGAGACACAGATGGAGACAGAGACAGAGACAGAGACAGAGACAGAGATGGAGACAGGGACAGAGACAGAGACAGGGACAGAGACAGAGACAGAGACAGAGACAGAGACAGAGACAGAGACAGAGACAGAGACAGAGACAGAGACAGAGACAGAGACAGAGACAGAGACAGAGACAGGGACAGAGACAGAGACAGAGACAGAGACACAGGCAGAGACAGAGATAGAGGGGCAGGAGAAAAAGGCGGTGACAAGGTCGGAAACAAAGAGGAAAACGAAGACGGAGACAAAGACGGAGACAAAGACGGAGACAAAGACGGAGACAAAGATGGAGACACAGACGGAGACAAATACGGAGACAAAGACGGTGACAAAGACGGAGACGAAGACAGAGACAGAGACAGGGACAGGGACAGAGACTGATGCAGAGGCAGAGACAGAGACATAGACACAGACAGAGACAGAGTCAGAGACAGAGGCGCATGAGACAAAGACCGAGACAGAGGGGCAGTAGACATGGACGGAGACAAAGACGGAGACAAAGACGTAGACAAAGACGGAGACAAAGACGGAGACAAAGACGGTGACAAAGACGGAGACAAAGGCGGAGACGAAGAGGAAGACGAGGACGGAGACAAAGACGGAGACACGGACGGAGACAAAGACGGAGGCAAAGACGGAGACAGAGACAGAGGCAGAGGCGGAGACAGAGACACAGACAGAGACAGAGACAGAGACGCGCATGAGACAGAGACCGAGACAATGGGCCGGAGACACGGACGGAGACAAAGACGGAGACAAAGACGGAGACAAAGACGTAGACAAAGACGTAGACGAAAATGGAGACAAAGACGGAGACAAAGACGGAGACAAAGATGGTTACACAGACGGATACAAATACGGAGACAAAGACAGGCACAAATACGGAGACAAAGACGAAGACAAAGACGGAGACAGAGTGTAATATAGAGACAGAGACAGAGACACAGACAGAGACAGAGACAGAGACACAGGTGCATGAGACAAAGACCTAGACAAAGGGGCAGGAGACATGGACGGAGACAAAGACGGTGACAAAGACGTAGACAAAGACGTAGACAAAGACGGAAACAATGACGCAGACGAAGAGGAAGCCGACGACGGAGACAAAGACGGTGACAAAGACGTAGACAAAGACGGAGCCAAAGACGGAGACAAAGACGGAGATAAATATGGAGACACAGACGGAGACAAATACAGAGACGAAGACGGTCGCAAAGAATGGATACACAGACGGATACAAATACGGAGACAAAGACATGCACAAAGACGGAGACAGAGACGAAGACAAAGACGGAGACAGAGTGTAATACAGAGACAAATACAGAGACACAGACGTAGACAAAGACGGAGACATGGACGGAGACAAAGACGGACACAAAGACGGAGACGAAGACGGAGACACAGACCGAGACAGAGACAGAGACAGAGACAGAGACAGAGACAAAGACAGAGACAGAGACAGAGACAGAGACAGAAGCGCATGAGAGAAAGACCGAGACTGAGGGGCAGGAGACATGGACGGAGACAAAGACGGAGACAAAGACGTAGACAAAGACGGAGACAAAGACGGTGACAAAGACGGAGACAAAGGCGGAGACGAAGAGGAAGACGAGGACGGAGGCAAAGACGGAGACACGGACGGAGACAATGACGGAGGCAAAGACGGAGACAGAGACAGAGGCAGAGGCGGAGACAGAGACACAGACAGAGACAGAGACAGGGACAGGGACAGAGACAGAGACAGAGACAGAGACAGAGACAGAGACAGAGACAGGGACAGAGACAGAGACAGAGACTGAGACTGAGACAGAGACAGAGATGGAGCCAGAGACAGGGACAGAGACAAAGACGGAGACGGAGACACAGATGGAGACAGAGACAGAGACAGAGACAGAGACAGAGATGGAGACAGGGACAGAGACAGAGACAGGGACAGAGACAGAGACAGAGACAGAGACAGAGACAGAGACAGAGACAGAGACAGAGACAGAGACAGAGACAGAGACAGAGACAGAGACAGAGACAGAGACAGAGACAGGGACAGAGACAGAGACAGAGACAGAGACACAGGCAGAGACAGAGATAGAGGGGCAGGAGAAAAAGGCGGTGACAAGGTCGGAAACAAAGAGGAAAACGAAGACGGAGACAAAGACGGAGACAAAGACGGAGACAAAGACGGAGACAAAGATGGAGACACAGACGGAGACAAATACGGAGACAAAGACGGTGACAAAGACGGAGACGAAGACAGAGACAGAGACAGGGACAGGGACAGAGACTGATGCAGAGGCAGAGACAGAGACATAGACACAGACAGAGACAGAGTCAGAGACAGAGGCGCATGAGACAAAGACCGAGACAGAGGGGCAGTAGACATGGACGGAGACAAAGACGGAGACAAAGACGTAGACAAAGACGGAGACAAAGACGGAGACAAAGACGGTGACAAAGACGGAGACAAAGGCGGAGACGAAGAGGAAGACGAGGACGGAGACAAAGACGGAGACACGGACGGAGACAAAGACGGAGGCAAAGACGGAGACAGAGACAGAGGCAGAGGCGGAGACAGAGACACAGACAGAGACAGAGACAGAGACGCGCATGAGACAGAGACCGAGACAAAGGGCCGGAGACACGGACGGAGACAAAGACGGAGACAAAGACGGTGACAAAGACGGAGACAAAGACGGAGACGAAGAGGAAGACGAGGACGGAGACAAAGACAGAGACACGGACGGAGACAAATTCGGAGACAAAGTCGGTGACAAAGACGGAGACAAAGACGGAGACGGAGAGGAAGACGACGACGGAGACAAAGACGCAGACAAAGGCGGAGACAAGGATGGAGACACAGACGGAGGCAAAGACGGAGACAAAGACGGAGACAAAGGCGGAGACAAAGACGGAGACGAAGAAGAAGACGACAACGGAGACAAAGACGGAGACAAAGACGGAGACAAAGACGGAGACAGAGACAGAGGCAGAGGCGGAGACAGAGACGGGAACAGAGACAGAGACAGAGATAGGGACAGAGACAGAGACGGAGACAGAGACAGAGACAGAGGCAGAGATAGAGACAGAGACAGAGACAGAGATGGAGCCAGAGACAGAGACAGAGGCAGAAACAGAGACAGAGACAGAAACAGAGGCAGAGACAGAGACACAGACAGAGACAGAGAAAGCGACAGCAACATAGGGGCAGGAGACAAAGGCGGTGACCCTGGAGCAGGAGACAAAGACGGAGACAAAGTCGGAAACAAAGAGGAAAGCGAAGACAGAGACAAAGACGGAGACAAAGACGGACACAAAGACGGAGACAAAGACGGAGACAGAGACCGAGACAGAGACAGAGACAGAGACAGAGATAGAGACAGACACAGAGACAGAGGCTCATGAGACAAAGACCGAGACAGAAGGGCAGGAGACATGGACGGAGACATAGACGGAGACAAAGACGTAGACAAAGACGGCGACAAAGACGCAGACGAAAAGGAAGGCGACGACGGAGACAAGGACGGTGACAAAGACGGAGACAAATACGGAGACAAAGACAGGCACAAAGACGGAGACAAAGACGAAGACAAAGGTTGAGACAGAGTGTAATACAGAGACAGAGACAGAAACACAGGTGCATGAGACAAAGACCGAGACAAAGGGCCAGGAGACATGGACGGAGACATAGACGGAGACAAAGACGTAGACAAAGACGTAGACGAAAATGGAGACAAAGACGGAGACAAAGACGGAGACAAAGATGGTTACACAGACGGATACAAATACGGAGACAAAGACAGGCACAAATACGGAGACAAAGACGAAGACAAAGACGGAGACAGAGTGTAATATAGAGACAGAGACAGAGACACAGACAGAGACAGAGACACAGGTGCATGAGACAAAGACCTAGACAAAGGGGCAGGAGACATGGACGGAGACAAAGACGGTGACAAAGACGTAGACAAAGACGTAGACAAAGACGGAAACAATGACGCAGACGAAGAGGAAGCCGACGACGGAGACAAAGACGGTGACAAAGACGTAGACAAAGACGGAGCCAAAGACGGAGACAAAGACGGAGATAAATATGGAGACACAGACGGAGACAAATACAGAGACGAAGACGGTCGCAAAGAATGGATACACAGACGGATACAAATACGGAGACAAAGACATGCACAAAGACGGAGACAGAGACGAAGACAAAGACGGAGACAGAGTGTAATACAGAGACAAATACAGAGACACAGACGTAGACAAAGACGGAGACATGGACGGAGACAAAGACGGACACAAAGACGGAGACGAAGACGGAGACACAGACCGAGACAGAGACAGAGACAGAGACAGAGACAGAGACAAAGACAGAGACAGAGACAGAGACAGAAGCGCATGAGAGAAAGACCGAGACTGAGGGGCAGGAGACATGGACGGAGACAAAGACGGAGACAAAGACGTAGACAAAGACGGAGACAAAGACGGTGACAAAGACGGAGACAAAGGCGGAGACGAAGAGGAAGACGAGGACGGAGGCAAAGACGGAGACACGGACGGAGACAATGACGGAGGCAAAGACGGAGACAGAGACAGAGGCAGAGGCGGAGACAGAGACACAGACAGAGACAGAGACAGGGACAGGGACAGAGACAGAGACAGAGACAGAGACAGAGACAGAGACAGGGACAGAGACAGAGACAGAGACTGAGACTGAGACAGAGACAGAGATGGAGCCAGAGACAGGGATAGAGACAAAGACGGAGACGGAGACACAGATGGAGACAGAGACAGAGACAGAGACAGAGACAGAGATGGAGACAGGGACAGAGACAGAGACAGGGACAGAGACAGAGACAGAGACAGAGACAGAGACAGAGACAGAGACAGAGACAGAGACAGAGACAGAGACAGAGACAGAGACAGAGACAGAGACAGGGACAGAGACAGAGACAGAGACAGAGACACAGACAGAGACAGAGATAGAGGGGCAGGAGAAAAAGGCGGTGACAAGGTCGGAAACAAAGAGGAAAACGAAGACGGAGACAAAGACGGAGACAAAGACGGAGACAAAGACGGAGACAAAGATGGAGACACAGACGGAGACAAATACGGAGACAAAGACGGTGACAAAGACGGAGACGAAGACAGAGACAGAGACAGGGACAGGGACAGAGACTGATGCAGAGGCAGAGACAGAGACATAGACACAGACAGAGACAGAGTCAGAGACAGAGGCGCATGAGACAAAGACCGAGACAGAGGGGCAGTAGACATGGACGGTGACAAAGACGGAGACAAAGACGGAGACGAAGAGGAAGACGAGGACGGAGACAAAGACAGAGACACGGACGGTGACAAATTCGGAGACAAAGTCGGTGACAAAGACGGAGACAAAGACGGAGACGGAGAGGAAGACGACGACGGAGACAAAGACGCAGACAAAGGCGGAGACAAGGATGGAGACACAGACGGAGGCAAAGACGGAGACAAAGACGGAGACAAAGGCGGAGACAAAGACGGAGACGAAGAAGAAGACGACAACGGAGACAAAGACGGAGACAAAGACGGAGACAAAGACGGAGACAGAGACAGAGGCAGAGGCGGAGACAGAGACGGGAACAGAGACAGAGACAGAGATAGGGACAGAGACAGAGACGGAGACAGAGACAGAGACAGAGGCAGAGATAGAGACAGAGACAGAGACAGAGATGGAGCCAGAGACAGAGACAGAGGCAGAAACAGAGACAGAGACAGAAACAGAGGCAGAGACAGAGACACAGACAGAGACAGAGAAAGCGACAGCAACATAGGGGCAGGAGACAAAGGCGGTGACCCTGGAGCAGGAGACAAAGACGGAGACAAAGTCGGAAACAAAGAGGAAAGCGAAGACAGAGACAAAGACGGAGACAAAGACGGACACAAAGACGGAGACAAAGACGGAGACAGAGACCGAGACAGAGACAGAGACAGAGACAGAGATAGAGACAGACACAGAGACAGAGGCTCATGAGACAAAGACCGAGACAGAAGGGCAGGAGACATGGACGGAGACATAGACGGAGACAAAGACGTAGACAAAAACGGCGACAAAGACGCAGACGAAAAGGAAGGCGACGACGGAGACAAGGACGGTGACAAAGACGGAGACAAATACGGAGACAAAGACAGGCACAAAGACGGAGACAAAGACGAAGACAAAGGTTGAGACAGAGTGTAATACAGAGACAGAGACAGAAACACAGGTGCATGAGACAAAGACCGAGACAAAGGGCCAGGAGACATGGACGGAGACAAAGACGGAGGCAAAGACGTAGACAAAGACGTAGACGAAAATGGAGACAAAGACAGAGACAGAGGCAGAGGCGGAGACAGAGGCGGGAACAGAGACAGAGACAGAGATAGGGACAGAGACAGAGGCAGAGACAGAGACAGAGACAGAGACAGAGACAGAGACAGAGACAGAGACAGAGACAGAGACAGAGACAGAGACATAGAAAGAAACAGAGACAGAGACGGAGACAGAGACACAGACAGAGACAGAGAGAGCGACAGAAACAGAGGGGCAGGAGACAAAGGCGGTGACCCTTGGGGCAGGAGACAAAGACGGAGACAAAGTCGGAAACAAAGAGGAAAGCGAAGACAGAGACAAAGACGGAGACAAAGACGGACACAAAGACGGAGACAAAGACGGAGACAGAGACCGAGACAGAGACAGAGACAGAGACAGAGATAGAGACAGACACAGAGACAGAGACAGAGACAGAGACAGAGACAGAGACAGACAGAGAGACAGAAGCTCATGAGTCAAAGACCGAGACAGAAGGGCAGGAGACATGGACGGAGACATAGACGGAGACAAAGACGTAGACAAAGACGTAGACGAAAATGGAGACAAAGACAGAGACAGAGGCAGAGGCGGAGACAGAGGCGGGAACAGAGACAGAGACAGAGATAGGGACAGAGACAGAGGCAGAGACAGAGACAGAGACAGAGACAGAGACAGAGACAGAGACAGAGACAGAGACATAGAAAGTGACAGAGACAGAGACGGAGACAGAGACATAGACAGAGACAGAGAGAGCGACAGAAACAGAGGGGCAGGAGACAAAGGCGGTGACCCTTGGGGCAGGAGACAAAGACGGAGACAAAGTCGGAAGCAAAGAGGAAAACGACGACGGAGACAAAGACGGAGACAAAGACGGACACAAAGAGGAAAGCGAAGACGGAGACAATGACGGAGACAAAGACGGAGACAGAGACAGAGACAGACAGAGAGTCAGAAGCGCATGAGTCAAAGACCGAGACAGAAGGGCAGGAGACATGGACGGAGACATAGACGGAGACAAAGACGTAGACAAAGACGTAGACGAAAATGGAGACAAAGACAGAGACAGAGGCAGAGGCGGAGACAGAGGCGGGAACAGAGACAGAGACAGAGATAGGGACAGACACAGAGGCAGAGACAGAGACAGAGACAGAGACAGAGACTGAGACAGAGACAGAGACATAGAAAGTGACAGAGACAGAGACGGAGACAGAGACACAGACAGAGACAGAGAGAGCGACAGAAACAGAGGGGCAGGAGACAAAGGCGGTGACCCTTGGGGCAGGAGACAAAGACGGAGACAAAGACGGACACAAAGACGGAGACAAAGACGGAGACAGAGACCGAGACAGAGACAGGGACAGAGACAAAGACGGAGACAGAGACCGAGACAGAGACAGGGACAGAGACAGAGACAGAGACAGAGACGGAGACAGAGACAGAGACAGAGACAGAGACAGAGACAGAGACAGAGACAGAGACAGAGACAGAGACAGAGACAGAGACAGAGACAGAGACAGTGACAGGGACGGGGACAGGGAAAGGGACAGAGATAGAGGGAAAGAGAGAGACGGAGACAGAGGGGCAGGAGACAAAGACGGAGAAAATGACAGAGACAAAGACGAAGACAAAGACTGAGACAGATACCGATGCAGAGGCAGAGACAGAGACAGAGACACAGACAGAGACAGAGACATAGACAGAGACAGAGGCGCATGAGACAAAGACCGACACAGAGGGGCAGGAGACATGGACCGAGACAAAGGCGGAGACAAAGAAGTAGACAAAGACGTAGACAAAGACGGAGACAAAGACGCAGACGAAGAGGAAGACGACGACGGAGACAAAGATGATGACAAAGACGGAGACAAAGACGGAGACAAAGATGGAGACAAAGACAGAGACAGAGGCAGAAATAGGGACAGAGACAGAGGCTGAGACAGAGACAGAGACGGGAACAGAGACAGAGACAGAGATAGGGACAGAGACAGAGGCTGAGACAGAGACAGAGACAGAGAAAGAGACAGAGACAGAGACAGAGACAGACACAGAGACAGAGACAGAGACATAGACGCACACAGAGGCAGATGCGCATGAGACAAAGACCGAGACTGAGGGGCAGGAGACATGGACGGAGACAGAGACAGAGATGGAGACAGAGACAGAGACAGAGACAGAGACGGAGACGGAGACACAGACGGGGACAGAGACAGAGGCAGAGACAGAGACAGGGACAGAGACAGAGACAGAGACAGAGACAGAGACAGAGACAGTACAGAGACAGAGACAGAGACAGAGACAGAGACAGAGACAGAGACAGAGACGGAGACAGAGACACAGACAGAGACAGAATGAGCGACAGAAACATAGGGGCAGGAGACAAAGACGGAGACAAAGTCGGAAACAAAGAGGAAAGCGAAGACGGAGACAAAGACGGAGGCAAAGACGGACACAAAGACGGAGGCAAAGACGGAGACAGAGAACGAGACAGAGGCAGAGACAGAGACAGAGGCACAGAGGCAGAGACAGAGACAGAGACAGAGACAGAGACAGAGACAGAGACAGAGACCGAGACAGAGACAGAGGCAGAGACAGAGACAGATACAGAGATGGAGACAGAGACAGGGACAGAGACAGAGGCAGAGACAGAGACGGAGACAGAGACAGAGATAGAGACAGCCACAGAGACAGAGACAGAGATGGGGGCAGAGACAGAGACAGAGACAGAGACAGAGACAGAGACAGAGACAGAGACAGAGACAGAGACAGAGGCAGAGACAGAGATAGATACAGAGACGGAGACAGAGACACGGACAGAGACAGAGAGAGCGACAGAAACATAGGGGCAGGAGACAAACGCGGTGACCCTGGGGCAGGAGACAAAGACGGAGACAAAGTCGGAAACAAAGAGGAAAGCGAAGACGGATACAAAGACGGAGACAAAGACGGACACAAAGACGGAGACAGAGACCGAGACAGAGACAGAGACAGAGACAGAGACAGAGACAGAGACAGAGACGGAGACAGAGATAGGGACAGAGACAGAGACGGAGACAGAGACAGAGACAGAGGCAGAGATAGAGACAGAGACAGAGACAGAGATGGAGCCAGAGACAGAGACAGAGGCAGAAACAGAGACAGAGACAGAAACAGAGGCAGAGACAGAGACACAGACAGAGACAGAGAAAGCGACAGCAACATAGGGGCAGGAGACAAAGGCGGTGACCCTGGAGCAGGAGACAAAGACGGAGACAAAGTCGGAAACAAAGAGGAAAGCGAAGACAGAGACAAAGACGGAGACAAAGACGGACACAAAGACGGAGACAAAGACGGAGACAGAGACCGAGACAGAGACAGAGACAGAGACAGAGATAGAGACAGACACAGAGACAGAGGCTCATGAGACAAAGACCGAGACAGAAGGGCAGGAGACATGGACGGAGACATAGACGGAGACAAAGACGTAGACAAAGACGGCGACAAAGACGCAGACGAAAAGGAAGGCGACGACGGAGACAAGGACGGTGACAAAGACGGAGACAAATACGGAGACAAAGACAGGCACAAAGACGGAGACAAAGACGAAGACAAAGGTTGAGACAGAGTGTAATACAGAGACAGAGACAGAAACACAGGTGCATGAGACAAAGACCGAGACAAAGGGCCAGGAGACATGGACGGAGACATAGACGGAGACAAAGACGTAGACAAAGACGTAGACGAAAATGGAGACAAAGACGGAGACAAAGATGGTTACACAGACGGATACAAATACGGAGACAAAGACAGGCACAAATACGGAGACAAAGACGAAGACAAAGACGGAGACAGAGTGTAATATAGAGACAGAGACAGAGACACAGACAGAGACAGAGACACAGGTGCATGAGACAAAGACCTAGACAAAGGGGCAGGAGACATGGACGGAGACAAAGACGGTGACAAAGACGTAGACAAAGACGTAGACAAAGACGGAAACAATGACGCAGACGAAGAGGAAGCCGACGACGGAGACAAAGACGGTGACAAAGACGTAGACAAAGACGGAGCCAAAGACGGAGACAAAGACGGAGATAAATATGGAGACACAGACGGAGACAAATACAGAGACGAAGACGGTCGCAAAGAATGGATACACAGACGGATACAAATACGGAGACAAAGACATGCACAAAGACGGAGACAGAGACGAAGACAAAGACGGAGACAGAGTGTAATACAGAGACAAATACAGAGACACAGACGTAGACAAAGACGGAGACATGGACGGAGACAAAGACGGACACAAAGACGGAGACGAAGACGGAGACACAGACCGAGACAGAGACAGAGACAGAGACAGAGACAGAGACAAAGACAGAGACAGAGACAGAGACAGAAGCGCATGAGAGAAAGACCGAGACTGAGGGGCAGGAGACATGGACGGAGACAAAGACGGAGACAAAGACGTAGACAAAGACGGAGACAAAGACGGTGACAAAGACGGAGACAAAGGCGGAGACGAAGAGGAAGACGAGGACGGAGGCAAAGACGGAGACACGGACGGAGACAATGACGGAGGCAAAGACGGAGACAGAGACAGAGGCAGAGGCGGAGACAGAGACACAGACAGAGACAGAGACAGGGACAGGGACAGAGACAGAGACAGAGACAGAGACAGAGACAGAGACAGAGACAGGGACAGAGACAGAGACAGAGACTGAGACTGAGACAGAGACAGAGATGGAGCCAGAGACAGGGACAGAGACAAAGACGGAGACGGAGACACAGATGGAGACAGAGACAGAGACAGAGACAGAGACAGAGATGGAGACAGGGACAGAGACAGAGACAGGGACAGAGACAGAGACAGAGACAGAGACAGAGACAGAGACAGAGACAGAGACAGAGACAGAGACAGAGACAGAGACAGAGACAGAGACAGAGACAGAGACAGAGACAGGGACAGAGACAGAGACAGAGACAGAGACACAGACAGAGACAGAGATAGAGGGGCAGGAGAAAAAGGCGGTGACAAGGTCGGAAACAAAGAGGAAAACGAAGACGGAGACAAAGACGGAGACAAAGACGGAGACAAAGACGGAGACAAAGATGGAGACACAGACGGAGACAAATACGGAGACAAAGACGGTGACAAAGACGGAGACGAAGACAGAGACAGAGACAGGGACAGGGACAGAGACTGATGCAGAGGCAGAGACAGAGACATAGACACAGACAGAGACAGAGTCAGAGACAGAGGCGCATGAGACAAAGACCGAGACAGAGGGGCAGTAGACATGGACGGAGACAAAGACGGAGACAAAGACGTAGACAAAGACGGAGACAAAGACGGAGACAAAGACGGTGACAAAGACGGAGACAAAGGCGGAGACGAAGAGGAAGACGAGGACGGAGACAAAGACGGAGACACGGACGGAGACAAAGACGGAGGCAAAGACGGAGACAGAGACAGAGGCAGAGGCGGAGACAGAGACACAGACAGAGACAGAGACAGAGACGCGCATGAGACAGAGACCGAGACAAAGGGCCGGAGACACGGACGGAGACAAAGACGGAGACAAAGACGGTGACAAAGACGGAGACAAAGACGGAGACGAAGAGGAAGACGAGGACGGAGACAAAGACAGAGACACGGACGGAGACAAATTCGGAGACAAAGTCGGTGACAAAGACGGAGACAAAGACGGAGACGGAGAGGAAGACGACGACGGAGACAAAGACGCAGACAAAGGCGGAGACAAGGATGGAGACACAGACGGAGGCAAAGACGGAGACAAAGACGGAGACAAAGGCGGAGACAAAGACGGAGACGAAGAAGAAGACGACAACGGAGACAAAGACGGAGACAAAGACGGAGACAAAGACGGAGACAGAGACAGAGGCAGAGGCGGAGACAGAGACGGGAACAGAGACAGAGACAGAGATAGGGACAGAGACAGAGACGGAGACAGAGACAGAGACAGAGGCAGAGATAGAGACAGAGACAGAGACAGAGATGGAGCCAGAGACAGAGACAGAGGCAGAAACAGAGACAGAGACAGAAACAGAGGCAGAGACAGAGACACAGACAGAGACAGAGAAAGCGACAGCAACATAGGGGCAGGAGACAAAGGCGGTGACCCTGGAGCAGGAGACAAAGACGGAGACAAAGTCGGAAACAAAGAGGAAAGCGAAGACAGAGACAAAGACGGAGACAAAGACGGACACAAAGACGGAGACAAAGACGGAGACAGAGACCGAGACAGAGACAGAGACAGAGACAGAGATAGAGACAGACACAGAGACAGAGGCTCATGAGACAAAGACCGAGACAGAAGGGCAGGAGACATGGACGGAGACATAGACGGAGACAAAGACGTAGACAAAGACGGCGACAAAGACGCAGACGAAAAGGAAGGCGACGACGGAGACAAGGACGGTGACAAAGACGGAGACAAATACGGAGACAAAGACAGGCACAAAGACGGAGACAAAGACGAAGACAAAGGTTGAGACAGAGTGTAATACAGAGACAGAGACAGAAACACAGGTGCATGAGACAAAGACCGAGACAAAGGGCCAGGAGACATGGACGGAGACAAAGACGGAGGCAAAGACGTAGACAAAGACGTAGACGAAAATGGAGACAAAGACAGAGACAGAGGCAGAGGCGGAGACAGAGGCGGGAACAGAGACAGAGACAGAGATAGGGACAGAGACAGAGGCAGAGACAGAGACAGAGACAGAGACAGAGACAGAGACAGAGACAGAGACAGAGACATAGAAAGTGACAGAGACAGAGACGGAGACAGAGACATAGACAGAGACAGAGAGAGCGACAGAAACAGAGGGGCAGGAGACAAAGGCGGTGACCCTTGGGGCAGGAGACAAAGACGGAGACAAAGTCGGAAGCAAAGAGGAAAACGACGACGGAGACAAAGACGGAGACAAAGACGGACACAAAGAGGAAAGCGAAGACGGAGACAATGACGGAGACAAAGACGGAGACAGAGACAGAGACAGACAGAGAGTCAGAAGCGCATGAGTCAAAGACCGAGACAGAAGGGCAGGAGACATGGACGGAGACATAGACGGAGACAAAGACGTAGACAAAGACGTAGACGAAAATGGAGACAAAGACAGAGACAGAGGCAGAGGCGGAGACAGAGGCGGGAACAGAGACAGAGACAGAGATAGGGACAGAGACAGAGGCAGAGACAGAGACAGAGACAGAGACAGAGACAGAGACAGAGACAGAGACATAGAAAGTGACAGAGACAGAGACGGAGACAGAGACACAGACAGAGACAGAGAGAGCGACAGAAACAGAGGGGCAGGAGACAAAGGCGGTGACCCTTGGGGCAGGAGACAAAGACGGAGACAAAGACGGACACAAAGACGGAGACAAAGACGGAGACAGAGACCGAGACAGAGACAGGGACGGAGACAAAGACGGAGACAGAGACCGAGACAGAGACAGGGACAGAGACAGAGACAGAGACAGAGACGGAGACAGAGACAGAGACAGAGACAGAGACAGAGACAGAGACAGAGACAGAGACAGAGACAGAGACAGAGACAGAGACAGAGACAGAGACAGTGACAGGGACGGGGACAGGGAGAGGGACAGAGATAGAGGGAAAGAGAGAGACGGAGACAGAGGGGCAGGAGACAAAGACGGAGACAAAGTCGGAAACAAAGAGGAAAGCGAAGACGGAGACAAAGACGGAGGCAAAGACGGACACAAAGACGGAGGCAAAGACGGACACAAAGACGGAGGCAAAGACGGAGACAGAGAACGAGACAGAGGCAGAGACAGAGACAGAGGCACAGAGGCAGAGACAGAGACAGAGACAGAGACAGAGACAGAGACAGAGACAGAGACAGAGACCGAGACAGAGACAGAGGCAGAGACAGAGACAGATACAGAGATGGAGACAGAGACAGGGACAGAGACAGAGGCAGAGACAGAGACAGAGACAGAGACAGAGATAGAGACAGCCACAGAGACAGAGACAGAGATGGGGGCAGAGACAGAGACAGAGACAGAGACAGAGACAGAGACAGAGACAGAGACAGAGACAGAGACAGAGGCAGAGACAGAGATAGATACAGAGACGGAGACAGAGACACGGACAGAGACAGAGAGAGCGACAGAAACATAGGGGCAGGAGACAAACGCGGTGACCCTGGGGCAGGAGAAAAAGACGGAGACAAAGTCGGAAACAAAGAGGAAAGCGAAGACGGATACAAAGACGGAGACAAAGACGGACACAAAGACGGAGACAGAGACCGAGACAGAGACAGAGACAGAGACAGAGACAGAGACAGAGACAGAGACGGAGACAGAGATAGAGACAGAGACAGAGACAGAGACAGAGACAGAGGCAGAGACAGAGACAGAGTCAAAGACAGAGACAGAGACAGACACAGAGACAGAGACAGGGACAGGGACAGGGACAGAGACAGAGGGAAAGGGAGAGACGGAGACAGAGGGGCAGGAGACATGGACGGAGACAAAGACGCAGGCGAAGTGGAAGACGACGACGGAGACAAAGACGGTGACAAAGACGGCGACAAAGTCGGAGATAAGGATGGAGACAAAGACAGAGACAGAGGCAGAGACGGAGACAGAGACGGGAACAGAGACAGGGACAGAGATAGGGACAGAGACAGAGGCAGAGACAGAGACAGAGACAGAGACAGAGACAGAGACAGAGACACAGACAGAGACAGAGACAGAGACAGAGACAGAGACAGAGACAGAGACAGAGACAGAGACAGAGATGGAGACAGAGACAGAGACAGAGACAGAGATGGAGACAGAGACAGAGACAGAGACAGAGACAGGGACAGAGACAGAGACAGAGATAGAGACAAAGACGGAGAAAAAGACGAAGACAAAGACGGAGGCAAAGACGGAGACAAAGACGGAGACAAAGATGGTTACACAGACGGATACAAATACGGAGACAAAGACAGGCACAAAGACGGAGACAAAGACGAAGACAAAGACGGAGACAGAGTGTAATATAGAGACAGAGACAGAGACACAGACAGAGACAGAGACAGAGACAGAGACAGAGACAGAGACAGAGACAGAGACACAGGTGCATGAGACAAAGACCTAGACAAAGGGGCAGGAGACATGGACGGAGACAAAGACGGTGACAAAGACGTAGACAAAGACGTAGACAAAGCCGGGTCAATGACGCAGACGAAGAGGAAGCCGACGACGGAGACAAAGACGGTGACAAAGACGTAGACAAAGACGGAGCCAAAGACGGAGACAAAGACGGAGACAAATATGGAGACACAGACGGAGACAAATACAGAGACGAAGACGGTCGCAAAGAATGGATACACAGACGGATACAAATACGGAGACAAAGACATGCACAAAGACGGAGACAGAGACGAAGACAAAGACGGAGACAGAGTGTAATACAGAGACAAAGACAGAGACACAGACGTAGACAAAGACGGAGACATGGACGGAGACAAAGACGGAGACAAAGACGTAGACAAAGACGGAGACAAAGACGGAGACAAAGGCGGTGACAAAGACGGAGACAAAGGCGGAGACGAAGAGGAAGACGAGGACGGAGACAAAGACGGAGACATGGACGGAGACAAAGACGGAGGCAAAGACGGAGACAGAGACAGAGGCACAGGCGGAGACAGAGACACAGACAGAGACAGAGACAGAGAGAGGCGCGCATGAGACAGAGACCGAGACAAAGGCCGGAGACACGGACGGAGACAAAGACGGAGACAAAGGCGGAGACAAAGATGGAGACACAGACGGAGGCAAAGACGGAGTCAAAGACGGAGACAAAGACGGAGACAATGACGGAGACGAAGAGGAAGACGACGACGGAGACAAAGACGGAGACAAAGACGGAGACAGAGACAGAGGCAGAGGCGGAGACAGAGACGGGAACAGAGACAGAGACAGAGATAGGGACAGAGACAGAGACGGAGACAGAGACAGAGACAGAGGCAGAGACAGAGACGGAGACAGAGACAGAGATGTAGCCAGAGACCGAGACAGAGGCAGAGACAGAGACAGAGACAGAAACAGAGGCAGAGACAGAGACACAGACAGAGACAGAGAGAGCGACAGAACCATAGGGGCAGGAGACAAAGGCGGTGACCCTGGGGCAGGAGACAAAGACGGAGACAAAGTCGGAAACAAACAGGAAAGCGAAGACGGAGACAAAGACGGACAAAAAGACGGAGACAAAGACGGAGACAGAGACCGAGACAGAGCCCGATACAGAGGCAGAGACATATATAGACACAGACAGAGACAGAGACAGAGACAGAGACAGAGACAGAGACAGAGACAGAGGCGCATGTGACAAAGACCGAGACAGAGGGGCAGGAGACATGGACGGAGACAAAGACAGAGACAAAGACGTAGACAAAGACGAAGACATGGACGGAGACGAAGACGGAGACAAAGACGTAGACAAAGACGGAGACAGAGACGAAGACAAAGACGGAGACAGAGTGTAATACAGAGACAAAGACAGAGACACAGACAGAGACAGAGACAGAGACAGAGACAGAGACAGGCACGGAGACGGAGACAGAGACGGGGACAGAGGCAGAGGCAGAGACAGAGACAGAGACAGGGACAGAGACAGAGACAGAGACAGGGATAGGGACAGAGCCCGATACAGAGGCAGAGACAGAGACATAGACACAGACAGAGACAGAGGCGCATGAGACAAAGACCGAGACTGAGGGGCAGGAGACATGGACGGAGACAAAGACGGAGACAAAGACGTAGACAAAGACGGAGACAAGGACGGTGACAAAGACGGTGACAAAGACGGAGACAAAGGCGGAGACAAAGACGGAGACAAAGACGGAGATGAAGAGGAAGACGACGACGGAGACAAAGACGTAGACAAAGACGTAGACAAAGACGGAGACTATGACGCAGACGAAGAGGAAGCCGACGTCGGAGACAAAGACGGTGACAAAGACGTAGACAAAGACGGAGGCAAAGACGGAGACAAAGACGGAGACAAATATGGAGACACAGACGGAGACAAATACAGAGACGAAGACGGTCGCAAGGATGGATACACAGACGGATACAAATACGGAGACAAAGACATTCACAAAGACGGAGACAGAGACGAAGACAAAGACGGAGACAGAGTGTAATACAGAGACAAAGACAGAGACACAGACAGAGACAGAGACAGAGACAGAGACAGAGACAGGCACGGAGACGGAGACAGAGACGGGGACAGAGACAGAGGCAGAGACAGAGACAGAGACAGGGACAGAGACAGAGACAGAGACAGGGACAGGGACAGAGCCCGATACAGAGGCAGAGACAGAGACATAGACACAGACAGAGACAGAGACAGAGACAGAGACAGAAACAGAGACAGGCACGGAGACGGAGACAGAGACGGGGACAGAGACAGAGGCAGAGACAGAGACAGAGACAGGGACAGAGACAGAGACAGAGACAGGGACAGGGACAGAGCCCGATACAGAGGCAGAGACAGAGACATAGACACAGACAGAGACAGAGGCGCATGAGACAAAGACCGAGACTGAGGGGCAGGAGACAAAGACGGAGACAAAGACGGAGATGAAGAGGAAGACGACGACGGAGACATAGACGGAGACAAAGACGGAGACAGAGACAGAGGCAGAGGCGGAGACAGAGACGGGAACAGAGACAGAGACAGAGATGTAGCCAGAGACCGAGACAGAGGCAGAGACAGAGACAGAGACAGAAACAGAGACAGAGACAGGGACAGGGACAGGGACAGAGACAGAGGGAAAGGGAGAGACGGAGACAGAGGGGCAGGAGACATGGACGGAGACAAAGACGCAGGCGAAGTGGAAGACGACGACGGAGACAAAGACGGTGACAAAGACGGCGACAAAGTCGGAGATAAGGATGGAGACAAAGACAGAGACAGAGGCAGAGACGGAGACAGAGACGGGAACAGAGACAGGGACAGAGATAGGGACAGAGACAGAGGCAGAGACAGAGACAGAGACAGAGACAGAGACAGACACACAGACAGAGACAGAGACAGAGACAGAGACAGAGACAGAGACAGAGACAGAGACAGAGACAGAGACAGAGACAGAGATAGAGACAGAGACAGAGACAGAGACAGAGACAGGGACAGAGACAGAGACAGAAATAGAGACAAAGACGGAGAAAAAGACGGAGGCAAAGACGGAGACAAAGACGGATACAAATATGGAGACACAGCCGGAGACAAATACAGAGACAAAGACGGTGACAAATATGGAGACGAAGACAGGCACAAAGACGGAGGCAAAGACAGAGACAAAGACGGTGACAAATATGGAGACAAAGACAGGCGCAAAGACGGAGGCAAAGACAGAGACAAAGACGGAGACAAAGACGAAGACAAAGACGGAGGCAAAGACGGAGACAAAGACGGAGACAAAGATGGTTACACAGACGGATACAAATACGGAGACAAAGACAGGCACAAAGACGGAGACAAAGACGAAGACAAAGACGGAGACAGAGTGTAATATAGAGACAGAGACAGAGACACAGACAGAGACAGAGACAGAGACAGAGACAGAGACAGAGACAGAGACACAGGTGCATGAGACAAAGACCTAGACAAAGGGGCAGGAGACATGGACGGAGACAAAGACGGTGACAAAGACGTAGACAAAGACGTAGACAAAGACGGAGACAATGACGCAGACGAAGAGGAAGCCGACGACGGAGACAAAGACGGTGACAAAGACGTAGACAAAGACGGAGCCAAAGACGGAGACAAAGACGGAGACAAATATGGAGACACAGACGGAGACAAATACAGAGACGAAGACGGTCGCAAAGAATGGATACACAGACGGATACAAATACGGAGACAAAGACATGCACAAAGACGGAGACAGAGACGAAGACAAAGACGGAGACAGAGTGTAATACAGAGACGAAGACAGAGACACAGACGTAGACAAAGACGGAGACATGGACGGAGACAAAGACGGAGACAAAGACGTAGACATAGACGGAGACAAAGACGGAGACAAAGGCGGTGACAAAGACGGAGACAAAGGCGGAGACGAAGAGGAAGACGAGGACGGAGACAAAGACGGAGACATGGACGGAGACAAAGACGGAGGCAAAGACGGAGACAGAGACAGAGGCATAGGCGGAGACAGAGACACAGACAGAGACAGAGACAGAGAGAGACGCGCATGAGACAGAGACCGAGACAAAGGCCGGAGACACGGACGGAGACAAAGACGGAGACAAAGGCGGAGACAAAGATGGAGACACAGACGGAGGCAAAGACGGAGACAAAGACGGAGACAATGACGGAGACGAAGAGGAAGACGACGACGGAGACAAAGACGGAGACAAAGACGGAGACAGAGACAGAGGCAGAGGCGGAGACAGAGACGGGAACAGAGACAGAGACAGAGATAGAGACAGAGACAGAGACGGAGACAGAGACAGAGACAGAGGCAGAGACAGAGACGGAGACAGAGACAGAGATGTAGCCAGAGACCGAGACAGAGGC
The DNA here is from genome assembly GCA_945859595.2 of Megachile willughbiella. NCBI lineage: Eukaryota > Metazoa > Arthropoda > Insecta > Hymenoptera > Megachilidae > Megachile > Megachile willughbiella. Next base: position 1,071,528 of record CAMAOD020000228.1, on the reverse strand, counting down.
AGAGACAGAGACAGAGACAGAAACAGAGGCAGAGACAGAGACACAGACAGAGACAGAGAGAGCGACAGAACCATAGGGGCAGGAGACAAAGGCGGTGACCCTGGGGCAGGAGACAAAGACGGAGACAAAGACGGAGACAAAGACGGAGACAAATAAGGTGACAAAGACGTAGACAAAGACGGAGACAAAGACGCTGACGAAGAGGAAGACGACGACGGAGACAAAGATGGTGACAAAGACGGAGACACAGACGGAGACAAAGATGGAGACAAAGACAGAGACAGAGACACAGGTGCATGAGACAAAGACCTAGACAAAGGGGCAGGAGACATGGACGGAGACAAAGACGGTGACAAAGACGTAGACAAAGACGTAGACAAAGACGGAGACAATGACGCAGACGAAGAGGAAGCCGACGACGGAGACAAAGACGGTGACAAAGACGTAGACAAAGACGGAGCCAAAGACGGAGACAAAGACGGAGACAAATATGGAGACACAGACGGAGACAAATACAGAGACGAAGACGGTCGCAAAGAATGGATACACAGACGGATACAAATACGGAGACAAAGACATGCACAAAGACGGAGACAGAGACGAAGACAAAGACGGAGACAGAGTGTAATACAGAGACAAAGACAGAGACACAGACGTAGACAAAGACGGAGACATGGACGGAGACAAAGACGGAGACAAAGACGTAGACAAAGACGGAGACAAAGACGGAGACAAAGGCGGTGACAAAGACGGAGACAAAGGCGGAGACGAAGAGGAAGACGAGGACGGAGACAAAGACGGAGACATGGACGGAGACAAAGACGGAGGCAAAGACGGAGAAAGAGACAGAGGCATAGGCGGAGACAGAGACACAGACAGAGACAGAGACAGAGAGAGACGCGCATGAGACAGAGACCGAGACAAAGGCCGGAGACACGGACGGAGACAAAGACGGAGACAAAGGCGGAGACAAAGATGGAGACACAGACGGAGGCAAAGACGGAGACAAAGACGGAGACAAAGACGGAGACAATGACGGATACGAAGAGGAAGACGACGACGGAGACAAAGACGGAGACAAAGACGGAGACAGAGACAGAGGCAGAGGCGGAGACAGAGACGGGAACAGAGACAGAGACAGAGATAGTGACAGAGACAGAGACGGAGACAGAGACAGAGACAGAGGCAGAGACAGAGACGGAGACAGAGACAGAGATGTAGCCAGAGACCGAGACAGAGGCAGAGACAGAGACAGAGACAGAAACAGAGGCAGAGACAGAGACACAGACAGAGACAGAGAGAGCGACAGAACCATAGGGGCAGGAGACAAAGGCGGTGACCCTGGGGCAGGAGACAAAGACGGAGACAAAGACGGAGACAAAGACGGAGACAAATAAGGTGACAAAGACGTAGACAAAGACGGAGACAAAGACGCTGACGAAGAGGAAGACGACGACGGAGACAAAGATGGTGACAAAGACGGAGACACAGACGGAGACAAAGATGGAGACAAAGACAGAGACAGAGGCAGAGGCGGAGACAGAGACGGGAACAGAGACAGAGACAGAGATAGGGACAGAGACAGAGGCTGAGACAGAGACAGAGACAGAGAAAGAGACAGAGACAGAAACAGAGACAGACACAGACACAGACACAGAGACAGAGACAGAGACAGAGACAGAGACAGAGACACAGACAGAGACAGGGACAGAGACAGAGACAGAGACAGAGACAGTGACAGAGACAGAGACAGAGATAGAGACAAAGACGGAGGCAAAGACAGAGACAAAGACGGAGACAAAGACGGTGACAAAGGCGTAGACAAAGACGTAGACAAAGACGGAGACAATGACGCAGACGAAGAGGAAGCCGACGACGGAGACAAAGACGGTGACAAAGACGTAGACAAAGACGGAGGCAAAGACGGAGACAAAGACGGAGACAAATATGGAGACACAGACGGAGACAAATACAGAGACGAAGACGGTCGCAAGGATGGATACACAGACGGATACAAATACGGAGACAAAGACATTCACAAAGACGGAGACAGAGACGAAGACAAAGACGGAGACAGAGTGTAATACAGAGACAAAGACAGAGACACAGACAGAGACAGAGACAGAGACAGAGACAGGCACGGAGACGGAGACAGAGACGGGGACAGAGACAGAGGCAGAGACAGAGACAGAGACAGGGACAGAGACAGAGACAGAGACAGGGACAGGGACAGAGCCCGATACAGAGGCAGAGACAGAGACATAGACACAGACAAAGACAGAGGCGCATGAGACAAAGACCGAGACTGAGGGGCAGGAGACATGGACGGAGACAAAGACGGAGACAAAGACGTAGACAAAGACGGAGACAAGGACGGAGACAAAGACGGTGACAAAGACGGAGACAAAGGCGGAGACAAAGACGGAGACAAAGACGGAGATGAAGAGGAAGACGACGACGGAGACAGAGACAGAGACAGAGACAGAGACAGAGACACAGACAGAGACAGGGACAGAGACAGAGATGTAGCCAGAGACCGAGACAGAGGCAGAGACAGAGACAGAGACAGAAACAGAGGCAGAGACAGAGACACAGACAGAGACAGAGAGAGCGACAGAACCATAGGGGCAGGAGACAAAGGCGGTGACCCTGGGGCAGGAGACAAAGACGGAGACAAAGTCGGAAACAAACAGGAAAGCGAAGACGGAGACAAAGACGGACACAAAGACGGAGACAAAGACGGAGACAGAGACCGAGACAGAGCCCGATACAGAGGCAGAGACAGATATAGACACAGACAGAGACAGAGACAGAGACAGAGACAGAGACAGAGGCGCATGTGACAAAGACCGAGACAGAGGGGCAGGAGACATGGACGGAGACAAAGACGGAGACAAAGACGTACACAAAGACGGAGACAAAGACGGAGACAAAGACGGTGACAGAGACAGAGACGAAGAGGAGGACGACGACGGAGACAAAGACGGAGACAAAGACAGAGACAAAGACGTAGACAAAGACGGAGACATGGACGGAGACGAAGACGGAGACAAAGACGTAGCCAAAGGCGGAGACAGAGACGAAGACAGAGACGGAGACAGAGTGTAATACAGAGACAAAGACAGAGACACAGACAGAGACAGAGACAGAGACAGAGACAGAGACAGGCACGGAGACGGAGACAGAGACGGGGACAGAGACAGAGGCAGAGACAGAGACAGAGACAGGGACAGAGACAGAGACAGAGACAGGGACAGGGACAGAGCCCGATACAGAGGCAGAGACAGAGACATAGACACAGACAGAGACAGAGGCGCATGAGACAAAGACCGAGACTGAGGGGCAGGAGACAAAGACGGAGACAAAGACGGAGATGAAGAGGAAGACGACGACGGAGACATAGACGGAGACAAAGACGGAGACAGAGACAGAGGCAGAGGCGGAGACAGAGACGGGAACAGAGACAGAGACAGAGATGTAGCCAGAGACCGAGACAGAGGCAGAGACAGAGACAGAGACAGAAACAGAGACAGAGACAGGGACAGGGACAGGGACAGAGACAGAGGGAAAGGGAGAGACGGAGACAGAGGGGCAGGAGACATGGACGGAGACAAAAACGCAGGCGAAGTGGAAGACGACGACGGAGACAAAGACGGTGACAAAGACGGCGACAAAGTCGGAGATAAGGATGGAGACAAAGACAGAGACAGAGGCAGAGACGGAGACAGAGACGGGAACAGAGACAGGGACAGAGATAGGTACAGAGACAGAGGCAGAGACAGAGACAGAGACAGAGACAGAGACAGAGACACAGACAGAGACAGAGACAGAGACAGAGACAGAGACAGAGACAGAGACAGAGACAGAGACAGAGACAGAGACAGAGACAGAGATAGAGACAGAGACAGAGACAGAGACAGAGACAGGGACAGAGACAGAGACAGAGATAGAGACAAAGACGGAGAAAAAGACGGAGGCAAAGACGGAGACAAAGACGGATACAAATATGGAGACACAGACGGAGACAAATACAGAGACAAAGACGGTGACAAATATGGAGACGAAGACAGGCACAAAGACGGAGGCAAAGACAGAGACAAAGACGGTGACAAATATGGTGACAAAGACAGGCGCAAAGACGGAGGCAAAGACAGAGACAAAGACGGAGACAAAGACGAAGACAAAGACGGAGGCAAAGACGGAGACAAAGACGGAGACAAAGATGGTTACACAGACGGATACAAATACGGAGACAAAGACAGGCACAAAGACGGAGACAAAGACGAAGACAAAGACGGAGACAGAGTGTAATATAGAGACAGAGACAGAGACACAGACAGAGACAGAGACAGAGACAGAGACAGAGACAGAGACAGAGACACAGGTGCATGAGACAAAGACCTAGACAAAGGGGCAGGAGACATGGACGGAGACAAAGACGGTGACAAAGACGTAGACAAAGACGTAGACAAAGACGGAGACAATGACGCAGACGAAGAGGAAGCCGACGACGGAGACAAAGACGGTGACAAAGACGTAGACAAAGACGGAGTCAAGGACGGAGACAAAGACGGAGACAAATATGGAGACACAGACGGAGACAAATACAGAGACGAAGACGGTCGCAAAGAATGGATACACAGACGGATACAAATACGGAGACAAAGACATGCACAAAGACGGAGACAGAGACGAAGACAAAGACGGAGACAGAGTGTAATACAGAGACAAAGACAGAGACACAGACGTAGACAAAGACGGAGACATGGACGGAGACAAAGACGGTGACAAAGACGGTGACAAAGACGGAGACAAAGGCGGAGACAAAGACGGAGACAAAGACGGAGACGAAGAGGAAGACGACGACGGAGACATAGACGGAGACAAAGACGGAGACAGAGACAGAGGCAGAGGCGGAGACAGAGACGGGAACAGAGACAGAGACAGAGATGTAGCCAGAGACCGAGACAGAGGCAGAGACAGAGACAGAGACAGAAACAGAGGCAGAGACAGAGACACAGACAGAGACAGAGTGAGCGACAGAACCATAGGGGCAGGAGACAAAGGCGGTGACCCTGCGGCAGGAGACAAAGACGGAGACAAAGTCGGAAACAAACAGGAAAGCGAAGACGGAGACAAAGACGGACACAAAGACGGAGACAAAGACGGAGACAGAGACAGAGACAGAGCCCGATACAGAGGCAGAGACAGATATAGACACAGACAGAGACAGAGACAGAGGCGCATGTGACAAAGACCGAGACAGAGGGGCAGGAGACATGGACGGAGACAAAGACGGAGACAAAGACGTACACAAAGACGGAGACAAAGACGGAGACAAAGACGGTGACAAAGACAGAGACGGAGAGGAGGACGACGACGGAGACAAAGACGGAGACAAAGACAGAGACAAAGACGTAGACAAAGACGGAGACATGGATGGAGACGAAGACGGAGACAAAGACGTAGACAAAGACGGAGACAAAGACGGAGACAAAGGCGGTGACAAAGACGGAGACAAAGGCGGAGACGAAGAGGAAGACGAGGACGGAGACAAAGACGGAGACATGGACGGAGACAAAGACGGAGGCAAAGACGGAGACAGAGACAGAGGCATAGGCGGAGACAGAGACACAGACAGAGACAGAGACAGAGAGAGACGCGCATGAGACAGAGACCGAGACAAAGGCCGGAGACACGGACGGAGACAAAGACGGAGACAAAGGCGGAGACAAAGATGGAGACACAGACGGAGGCAAAGACGGAGGCAAAGACGGAGACAAAGACGGAGACAATGACGGAGACGAAGAGGAAGGCGACGACGGAGACAAAGACGGAGACAAAGACGGAGACAGAGACAGAGGCAGAGGCGGAGACAGAGACGGGAACAGAGACAGAGACAGAGATAGGGACAGAGACAGAGACGGAGACAGAGACAGAGACAGAGGCAGAGACAGAGACAGAGACAGAGACAGAGATGTAGCCAGAGACCGAGACAGAGGCAGAGACAGAGACAGAGACAGAAACAGAGGCAGAGACAGAGACACAGACAGAGACAGAGAGAGCGACAGAACCATAGGGGCAGGAGACAAAGGCGGTGACCCTGGGGCAGGAGACAAAGACGGAGACAAAGACGGAGACAAAGACGGAGACAAATGAGGTGACAAAGACGTAGACAAAGACGGAGACAAAGACGCTGACGAAGAGGAAGACGACGACGGAGACAAAGATGGTGACAAAGACGGAGACACAGACGGAGACAAAGATGGAGACAAAGACAGAGACAGAGGCAGAGGCGGAGACAGAGACGGGAACAGAGACAGAGACAGAGATAGGGACAGAGACAGAGGCTGAGACAGAGACAGAGACAGAGAAAGAGACAGAGACAGAAACAGAGACAGACACAGACACAGAGACAGAGACAGAGACAGAGACAGAGACACAGACAGAGACAGGGACAGAGACAGAGACAGAGACAGAGACAGTGACAGAGACAGAGACAGAGATAGAGACAAAGACGGAGGCAAAGACAGAGACAAAGACGGAGACAAAGACGAAGACAAAGACGGAGGCAAAGACGGAGACAAAGACGGAGACAAAGATGGTTACACAGACGGATACAAATACGGAGACAAAGACAGGCACAAAGACGGAGACAAAGACGAAGACAAAGACGGAGACAGAGTGTAATATAGAGACAGAGACAGAGACACAGACAGAGACAGAGACAGAGACAGAGACACAGGTGCATGAGACAAAGACCTAGACAAAGGGGCAGGAGACATGGACGGAGACAGAGACGGTGACAAAGACGTAGACAAAGACGTAGACAAAGACGGAGACAATGACGCAGACGAAGAGGAAGCCGACGACGGAGACAAAGACGGTGACAATGACGTAGACAAAGACGGAGGCAAAGACGGAGACAAAGACGGAGACAAATATGGAGACACAGACGGAGACAAATACAGAGACGAAGACGGTCGCAAGGATGGATACACAGACGGATACAAATACGGAGACAAAGACATTCACAAAGACGGAGACAGAGACGAAGACAAAGACGGAGACAGAGTGTAATACAGAGACAAAGACAGAGACACAGACAGAGACAGAGACAGAGACAGGCACGGAGACGGAGACAGAGACGGGGACAGAGACAGAGGCAGAGACAGAGACAGAGACAGGACAGAGACAGAGACAGAGACAGGGACAGGGACAGAGCCCGATACAGAGGCAGAGACAGAGACATAGACACAGACAGAGACAGTGGCGCATGAGACAAAGACCGAGACTGAGGGGCAGGAGACATGGACGGAGACAAAGGCGGAGACAAAGACGTAGACAAAGACGGAGACAAGGACGGAGACAAAGACGGTGACAAAGACGGACACAAAGGCGGAGACAAAGACGGAGACAAAGACGGAGATGAAGAGGAAGACGACGACGGAGACATAGACGGAGACAAAGACGGAGACAGAGACAGAGGCAGAGGCGGAGACAGAGACGGGAACAGAGACAGAGACAGAGATGTAGCCAGAGACCGAGACAGAGGCAGAGACAGAGACAGAGACAGAAACAGAGGCAGAGACAGAGACACAGACAGAGACAGAGAGAGCGACAGAACCATAGGGGCAGGAGACAAAGGCGGTGACCCTGGGGCAGGAGACAAAGACGGAGACAAAGTCGGAAACAAACAGGAAAGCGAAGACGGAGACAAAGACGGACACAAAGACGGAGACAAAGACGGAGACAGAGACCGAGACAGAGCCCGATACAGAGGCAGAGACAGATATAGACACAGACAGAGACAGAGACAGAGACAGAGACAGAGACAGAGGCGCATGTGACAAAGACCGAGACAGAGGGGCAGGAGACATGGACGGAGACAAAGACGGAGACACAGACGGAGACAAATACAGAGACAAAGGCGGCGACAAATATGCAGACAAAGACAGGCACAAAGACGGAGACAAAGACAGAGACAAAGACGGAGTCTAAGACGAAGGCAAAGACGGAGACAGAGTGTAATATAGAGACAGAGACAGAGACAGAGACACAGGTGCATGAGACAAAGACCGAGACAAAGACGGAGACGAAGAGGAAGACGACGACGGAGACAAAGACGGAGACAAAGACGGAGACAGAGACAGAGGCAGAGGCGGAGACAGAGACGGGAACAGAGACAGAGACAGAGATAGGGACAGAGACAGGGACGGAGACAGAGACAGAGGCAGAGACAGAGACAATGACGGAGACAAAGACGAAGACAAAGACGGAGGCAAAGACGGAGACAAAGACGGAGACAAAGATGGTTACACAGACGGATACAAATACGGAGACAAAGACAGGCACAAAGACGGAGACAAAGACGAAGACAAAGACGAAGACAAAGACGGAGACAGAGTGTAATATAGAGACAGAGACAGAGACACAGACAGAGACAGAGACAGAGACAGAGACACAGGTGCATGAGACAAAGACCTAGACAAAGGGGCAGGAGACATGGACGGAGACAAAGACGGTGACAAAGACGTAGACAAAGACGTAGACAAAGACGGAGACAATGACGCAGACGAAGATGAAGCCGACGACGGAGACAAAGACGGTGACAATGACGTAGACAAAGACGGAGGCAAAGACGGAGACAAAGACGGAGACAAATATGGAGACACAGACGGAGACAAATACAGAGACGAAGACGGTCGCAAGGATGGATACACAGACGGATACAAATACGGAGACAAAGACATTCACAAAGACGGAGACAGAGACGAAGACAAAGACGGAGACAGAGTGTAATACAGAGACAAAGACAGAGACACAGACAGAGACAGAGACAGAGACAGAGACAGAGACAGAGACAGAGACAGAGACAGAGACAGAGACAGAGACAGAGACAGAGACAGAGACAGAGACAGAGACAGAGACAGAGATGGAGACAGAGACGGAGACAGAGACAGAGACTGAGACAGAGACAGAGACAGAGACTGAGACTGAGACAGAGACAGGGATGGAGCCAGAGACAGAGACAGAGACAGAGACAAAGACGGAGACGGAGACAGAGACAGGGACAGAGACAGAGACAGAGACAGAGACAGAGACAGAGACAGAGACAGAGACAGAGACAGAGACAGAGACAGAGACAGAGACAGAGACGTAGACAAAGACGGAGGCAAAGACGGAGCCAAAGACGGAGACAAATATGGAGACACAGACGGAGACAAATACAGAGACAAAGGCGGTGACAAATATGGAGACAAAGACAGGCACAAAGACGGAGACAAAGACAGAGACAAAGACGGAGTCTAAGACGAAGGCAAAGACGGAGACAGGGTGTAATATAGAGACAGAGACAGAGACAGAGACACAGGTGCATGAGACAAAGACCGAGACAAAGAGCCAGGAGACATGGACGGAGACAAAGACGATGACAAAGACGTAGCCAAAGACGTAGACAAAGACGGAGACAAAGACGGACACAAAGATGGAGACAAAGACAGAGACATATCTGGAGACACAGACGGAGACAAATACAGAGACAAAGGCGGTGACAAATATGGAGACAAAGACAGGCACAAAGACGGAGACAAAGACAGAGACAAAGACGGAGACTAAGACGAAGACAAAGACGGAGGCAAAGACGGAGACAAAGACGGAGACAAAGATGGTTACACAGACGGATACAAATACGGAGACAAAGACAGGCACAAAGACGGAGACAAAGACGAAGGCAAAGACGGAGACAGAGTGTAATATAGAGACAGAGACAGAGACACAGGTGCATGAGACAAAGACCGAGACAAAGGGGCAGGAGACATGGACGGAGACAAAGACGATGACAAAGACGTAGCCAAAGGCGTTGACAAAGACGGAGACAATGACGGAGACAAAGATGGAGACAAAGGCAGAGACAAAGATGGAGACAGAGACAGAGACAGAGACAGAGACAGAGACTGAGACAGAGACAGAGGCAGAGACAGAGACAGAGACAGAGACAGAGACAGGGACAGAGACAGAGACAGAGACAGAGACAGAGATAGAGACAGAGACAGAGACAGAGATGGAGACAGAGACAGAGACAGAGACAGAGACAGAGACTGAGACAGAGACAGAGACTGAGACTGAGACAGAGACAGAGACGGAGACAGAGACCTGGACAGAGACAGAGACAGAGACAGAGACAGAGACAGAGACAGAGACAGAGACAGAGACAGAGACAGAGACAGAGACAGAGACAGAGACAGAGACAGAGACAGAGACAGAGACAGAGACAGGGACAGAGACAGAGGCGCATGAGACAAAGACCGAGACAGAGGGGCAGGAGACATGGACGGAGACAAAGACGGTGAGAAAGACGTAGACAAAGACGTAGACAGACGTAGACAGAGACAAATATGGAGACACAGACGGAGGCAAATACAGAGACAAAGATGGAGACAAAGACAGAGACAAATACAGAGACAAAGGCGGTGACAAATATGGAGACAAAGACAGGCACAAAGACGGAGACCAAGACAGAGACAAAGACGGAGACTAAGACGAAGACAAAGACGGAGACAAAGACGGAGACAAAGACGTAGACAAAGACGGAGGCATAGACGGAGCCAAAGACGGAGACAAATATGGAGACACAGACGGGGACAAATACAGAGACAAAGGCGGTGACAAATATGGAGACAAAGACAGGCACAAAGACGGAGACAAAGACAGAGACAAAGACGGAGACTAAGACGAAGACAAAGACGGAGGCAAAGACGGAGACAAAGACGGAGACAAAGACGAAGACAAAGACGGAGACAGAGTGTAATACAGAGACAGAGACAGAGACAGAGACAGAGACAGAGACACAGACAGAGACAGAGACAGAGACAGAGACAGAGACAGAGACGGAGACGGAGACGGAGCAGAGACATGGACAGAGACATGGACAGAGACAGAGGCAGAGACAGAGACAGAGACAGAGACAGAGACAGAGATGGAGGCAGAGACAGAGACAGAGGCAGAGACAGAGACAGAGACAGAGACAGAGACAGAGACAGGGACAGAGACAGAGACAGCGACAGAGACAGAGATGGAGACAGAGACAGAGACAGAGACAGAGACTGAGACAGAGACAGAGATGGAGCCAGAGACAGAGACAGAGACAAAGACAGAGACAGGGACAGAGACAGAGACAGAGACAGGGACCGGGACAGAGCCCGATACAGAGGCAGAGACAGAGACATAGACACAGACAGAGACAGAGGCGCATGAGACAAAGACCGAGACAGAGGGGCAGGAGACATGGACGGAGACAAAGACGGTGACAAAGACGTAGACAAAGACGTAGACAGACGTAGACAGAGACAAATATGGAGACACAGACGGAGACAAATACAGAGACAAAGACGGTGACAAATATGGAGACAAAGACAGGCACAAAGACGGAGACAAAGACAGAGACAAAGACGGAGACAAAGATGAAGACAAAGACGGAGGCAAAGACGGAGACAAAGACGGAGACAAAGACAGAGACAAAGATGGAGACAAAGACAGAGACAAAGACAGAGACAGAGACAGAGATGGAGACAGAGACAGAGACAGAGACAGAGACAGGGATGGAGCCAGAGACAGAGACAGAGACAGAGACAAAGACGGAGACGGAGACAGAGACAGGGACAGAGACAGAGACAGGGATGGAGCCAGAGACAGAGACAGAGACAGAGACAAAGACGGAGACGGAGACAGAGACAGAGACAGAGACAGAGACAGAGACAGAGACAGAGACAGAGACAGAGACAGAGACAGAGACAGAGACAGAGACAGAGACAGAGACAGAGACAGAGACAGAGACAGAGACAGAGACAGAGACAGAGACAGAGACAGAGACAGAGACAGAGACAGAGACAGAGACAGAGGCGTAGACAAAGACGGAGACAGCCACGGAGACAGAGACAGAGATGGAGACAGACAGAGACAGAGACAGGGACGTGGACAGAGACAGAGGCAGAGACAGAGACAGAGACAGGCACAGAGACAGAGACAGAGACAGAGACAGAGACAGAGACAGAGACAGAGACGGAGACGGAGACAGAGGCAGGGACAGAGACAGAGGCAGAGACAGAGACAGAGACAGCGACAGAGACAGAGACAGAGATGGAGACAGAGACAGAGACAGAAACAGAGACAGAGACAGAGATGGAGACAGAGACAGAGACAGAGACAGAGACAGAGACAGAGACGGAGACGGAGACAGAGACGGGGACAGAGACAGAGACAGAGACAGAGACAGAGACAGAGACAGAGACAGAGACAGAGACAGAGACAGAGACAGAGACGGAGACGGAGACAGAGACGAGGACAGAGACAGAGACAGAGACATAGACAGAGACGGAGACGGAGACAGAGACGAGGACAGAGACAGAGACAGAGACATAGACAGAGACAGAGACAGAGACAGAGACAGAGACAGAGACAGAGACAGAGACAGAGACAGAGACAGAGACAGAGACGGGGACAGAGACAGAGACAGAGACAGAGACAGAGACAGAGACAGAGACAGAGACAGAGACAGAGACAGAGACAGAGACGGAGACGGAGACAGAGACGAGGACAGAGACAGAGACAGAGACATAGACAGAGACAGAGACAGAGACAGAGACAGAGACAGAGACAGAGACAGAGACAGAGACAGAGACAGAGATGGAGACAGAGACAGAGACAGAGACGGAGACAGAGACGGAGACGGAGACGGAGACGGGGACAGAGACAGAGACAGAGACAGAGACAGAGACAGAGACAGAGACAGAGACAGAGACAGAGACAGAGACAGAGACAGAGACAGAGACAGAGACAGAGACAGAGACAGAGACAGAGACAGAGACAGAGACAGAGACAGAGACAGAGACAGAGACAGAGACGGAGACGGTGACAGAGACACAGACAGAGACACAGGTGCATGAGACAAAGACCGAGGCAAAGGGGCAGGAGACATGGACGGAGAGAAAGACGGTGACAAAGACGTAGACAAAGACGTAGACAAAGACGGAGACAATGACGCAGACGAAGAGGAAGACGACGACGGAGACAAAGACGGCGACAAAGACGGAGACAAAGACAGAGACAAAGATGGAGACAAAGACAGAGACAAAGACAGAGACAGAGACAGAGACAGAGACAGAGGCAGAGATAGAGACAGAGACAGAGACACAGACAGAGACAGAGACAGAGACAGAGACAGAGACACAGATGGAGACAGAGACAGAGACGGAGACAGAGACAGAGACAGAGACAGAGACTGAGACAGAGACAGAGATGGAGACAGAGACAGAGACAGAGACAGAGACAGAGACAGAGACGGAGACGGAGAAAGAGACGGGGACAGAGACAGAGACAGGGACAGAGACAGAGACAGAGACAGGGATAGGGACAGAGCCCGATACAGAGGCAGAGCCAGAGACATAGACACAGACAGAGACAGAGGCGCATGAGACAAAGACGGTGACAAAGACGGAGACAAAGGCAGAGACGAAGAGGAAGACGAGGACGGAGACAAAGGCGGAGACAAAGACGGAGACGAAGAGGAAGACGACGACGAAGACAAAGACGGAGACAAAGACGGAGACAGAGACAGAGGCAGAGGCGGAGACAGAGACGGGAACAGAGACAGAGACAGAGATAGGGACAGAGACAGAGACGGAGACAGAGGCAGAGACAGAGGCAGAGACGGAGACAGAGACAGAGGCAGAGACAGAGATGGAGCCAGAGACAGAGACAGAGGCAGAGACAGAGACAGAGACAGGGACAGAGACAGAGACAGGGACAGAGACTGAGACAGAGACAGAGATGGAGCCAGAGACAGAGACAGAGACAGAGACGGAGACGGAGCAGAGACATGGACAGAGACATGGACATAGACAGAGACAGAGACAGAGACAGAGACAGAGACAGAGACAGAGACAGAGACAGAGGCGTAGACAAAGACGGAGACAGCCACGGAGACAGAGACAGAGATGGAGACAGACAGAGACAGAGACAGGGACGTGGACAGAGGCAGAGGCAGAGACAGAGACAGAGACAGGCACAGAGACAGAGACAGAGACAGAGACAGAGACAGAGACGGAGACGGAGACAGAGGCAGGGACAGAGACAGAGGCAGAGACAGAGACAGAGACAGCGACAGAGACAGAGACAGAGATGGAGACAGAGACAGAGACAGAAACAGAGACAGAGACAGAGATGGAGACAGAGACAGAGACAGAGACAGAGACAGAGACAGAGACGGAGACGGAGACAGAGACGGGGACAGAGACAGAGACAGAGACAGAGACAGAGACAGAGACAGAGACAGAGACAGAGACAGAGACAGAGACAGAGACAGAGACGGAGACGGAGACAGAGACGAGGACAGAGACAGAGACAGAGACATAGACAGAGACAGAGACAGAGACAGAGACAGAGACAGAGACAGAGACAGAGACAGAGACAGAGACAGAGATGGAGACAGAGACAGAGACAGAGACAGAGACAGAGACAGAGACGGAGACGGAGACAGAGACGGGGACAGAGACAGAGACAGAGACAGAGACAGAGACAGAGACAGAGACAGAGACAGAGACAGAGACAGAGACAGAGACAGAGACGGAGACGGAGACAGAGACGAGGACAGAGACAGAGACAGAGACATAGACAGAGACAGAGACAGAGACAGAGACAGAGACAGAGACAGAGACAGAGACAGAGACAGAGACAGAGATGGAGACAGAGACAGAGACAGAGACGGAGACAGAGACGGAGACGGAGACGGAGACGGGGACAGAGACAGAGACAGAGACAGAGACAGAGACAGAGACAGAGACAGAGACAGAGACAGAGACAGAGACAGAGACAGAGACAGAGACAGAGACAGAGACAGAGACGGAGACGGTGACAGAGACACAGACAGAGACACAGGTGCATGAGACAAAGACCGAGGCAAAGGGGCAGGAGACATGGACGGAGAGAAAGACGGTGACAAAGACGTAGACAAAGACGTAGACAAAGACGGAGACAATGACGCAGACGAAGAGGAAGACGACGACGGAGACAAAGACGGCGACAAAGACGGAGACAAAGACAGAGACAAAGATGGAGACAAAGACAGAGACAAAGACAGAGACAGAGACAGAGACAGAGACAGAGGCAGAGATAGAGACAGAGACAGAGACAGAGACAGAGACAGAGACAGAGACAGAGACAGAGACACAGATGGAGACAGAGACAGAGACGGAGACAGAGACAGAGACAGAGACAGAGACTGAGACAGAGACAGAGATGGAGACAGAGACAGAGACAGAGACAGAGACAGAGACGGAGACGGAGAAAGAGACGGGGACAGAGACAGAGACAGGGACAGAGACAGAGACAGAGACAGGGATAGGGACAGAGCCCGATACAGAGGCAGAGCCAGAGACATAGACACAGACAGAGACAGAGGCGCATGAGACAAAGACGGTGACAAAGACGGAGACAAAGGCAGAGACGAAGAGGAAGACGAGGACGGAGACAAAGGCGGAGACAAAGACGGAGACGAAGAGGAAGACGACGACGAAGACAAAGACGGAGACAAAGACGGAGACAGAGACAGAGGCAGAGGCGGAGACAGAGACAGAGGCAGAGACAGAGATGGAGCCAGAGACAGAGACAGAGGCAGAGACAGAGACAGAGACAGAGACAGAGACAGAGACAGAGACAGAGACAGAGGCAGAGACAGAGACAGAGACAGAGACAGGGACAGAGACAGAGACAGGGACAGAGACAGAGACAGAGACAGAGACAGAGACAGAGACAGAGACAGAGGCTGAGACAGAGACAGAGACAGAGACAGGGACAGAGACAGAGACAGGGACAGAGACAGAGACAGATCAGAGACAGAGGCAGAGACAGAGACAGAGACAGAGACAGAGACAGGGACAGAGACAGAGACAGGGACAGAGCCCGATACAGAGGGAGAGACAGAGACAGAGACAGAGACAGAGACACAGGTGCATGAGACAAAGACCGAGACAAAGGGGCAGGAGACATGGACGGAGACAAAGACGATGACAAAGACGTAGCCAAAGACGTAGACAAAGACGGAGACAAAGACGGAGACAAAGATGGAGACAAAGACAGAGACAAAGACGGAGACAGAGACGGAGACAAAGATGGAGACAAAGACAGAGACAAAGACGGAGACAGAGACAGAGACAGAGACAGAGACAGAGACAGAGACAGAGACAGAGACAGAGACAGAGACAGAGACAGAGACAGAGACAGAGACAGAGACAGAGACAGAGACAGAGACAGAGGCAGAGACAGAGACAGAGACAGAGACAGGGACAGAGACACAGACAGGGACAGAGCCCGATACAGAGGCAGAGACAGAGACATAGACACAGACAGAGACAGAGGCGCATGAGACAAAGACCGAGACAGAGGGGCAGGAGACATGGACGGAGACAAAGACGGTGACAAAGGCGTAGACAAAGACGTAGACAGACGTAGACAGAGACAAATATGGAGACACAGACGGAGACAAATACAGAGACAAAGACGGTGACAAATATGGAGACAAAGACAGGCACAAAGACGGAGACAAAGACAGAGACAAAGACGGAGACAAAGACGGAGACAAAGACGAAGACAAAGACGGAGGCAAAGACGGAGACAAAGACGGAGACAAAGATGGTTACACAGACGGATACAAATACGGAGACAAAGACAGGCACAAAGACGGAGACAGAGACGAAGACAAAGACGGAGACAGAGTGTAATATAGAGACAGAGACAGAGACAGAGACACAGACAGAGACAGAGACAGAGACAGAGACAGAGACAGAGACACAGGTGCATGAGACAAAGACCGAGACAAAGGGGCAGGAGACATGGACGGAGAGAAAGACGGTGACAAAGACGTAGACAAAGACGGAGACAATGACGCAGACGAAGAGGAAGACGACGACGGAGACAAAGACGGCGACAAAGACGGAGACAAAGACAGAGACAAAGATGGAGACAAAGACGGAGACAGAGACAGGGACAGAGACAGAGACAGAGACAGAGACAGAGACAGAGACAGAGACAGAGACAGAGACAGAGACAGAGACAGAGACAAAGACAGAGACAGAGACAGAGACAGAGACAGAGACAGAGACAGAGACAGAGACGTAGACAAAGACGGAGACAAAGACGGAGACAAAGATGGTTACACAGACGGATACAAATACGGAGACAAAGACAGGCACAAAGACGGAGACAAAGACGAAGGCAAAGACGGAGACAGAGTGTAATATAGAGACAGAGACAGAGACACAGACAGAGACAGAGACAGAGACAGAGGCACAGGTGCACGAGACAAAGACAGAGACAAAGGGGCAGGAGACATGGACGGAGACAAAGACGATGACAAAGACGTAGCCAAAGACGTAGACAAAGACGGAGACAAAGACGGAGACAAAGATGGAGACAAAGGCAGAGACAAAGACGGAGACAGAGACAGAGACAGAGACAGAGACAGAGACTGAGACAGAGACAGAGACAGAGACAGAGACAGAGACAGGGACAGGGACAGAGACAGACACAGAGACTGAGACAGAGACAGAGATGGAGCCAGAGACAGAGACAGAGACAGAGACGGAGACGGAGCAGAGACATAGACAGAGACATGGACAGAGACAGAGGCAGAGACAGAGACAGAGACAGAGACAGAGACAGAGACAGAGACAGAGACAGAGGCAGGGACAGAGACAGAGACAGAGACAGAGACAGAGATGGAGACAGAGACAGAGACAGAGACAGAGACAGAGACTGAGACAGAGACAGAGACTGAGACTGAGACAGAGACAGAGATGGAGCCAGAGACAGAGACAGAGACAAAGACGGAGACGGAGACAGAGACAGGGACAGAGACACAGACAGAGACAAAAACGGAGACAGCCACAGAGACAGAGACAGAGATGGCGACAGACAGAGACAGAGACAGAGACAGAGACAGAGACAGAGACAGAGACAGAGACAGAGATGGAGACAGAGACAGAGACAGAGACAGAGACAGAGACAGGGACCGGGACAGAGCACGATACAGAGGCAGAGACAGAGACATAGACACAGACAGAGACAGAGGCGCATGAGACAAAGACCGAGACTGAGGGGCAGGAGACATGGACGGAGACAGATACAGAGATGGAGACAGAGACAGAGACAGAGACAGAGACAGGGACAGAGACGGAGACGGAGACGGAGACAGAGACGGGGACAGAGACAGAGGCAGAGACAGAGACAGAGACAGGCACAGAGACAGAGACAGAGACTGAGACAGAGAAAGAGACTGAGACTGAGACAGAGACAGAGATGGAGCCAGAGACAGAGACAGAGACAAAGACGGAGACGGAGACAGAGACAGGGACAGAGACAGAGACAGAGACAAAGACGGAGACAGCCACAGAGACAGAGACAGAGATGGAGACAGACAGAGACAGAGACAGAGACAGAGACAGAGACAGAGACAGAGACAGAGACAGAGACAGAGACAGAGATGGAGACAGAGACAGAGACAGAGACAGAGACAGAGACAAAGACGGAGACGGAGACAGAGACAGGGACAGAGACAGAGGCAGAGACAGAGACAGAGACAGCGACAGAGACAGAGACAGAGATGGAGACAGAGACAGAGACAGAGACAGAGACAGAGACAGAGATGGAGACAGAGACAGAGACAGAGACAAAGACAGAGACGGAGACGGAGACAGAGACGGGGACAGAGACAGGGACAGAGACAGAGACAGAGACAGAGACAGAGACAGAGACAGAGACAGAGACAGAGACAGAGACAGAGACAGAGACAGAGACAGAGACAGAGACAGAGACAGAGACAGAGACAGAGACAGAGACAGAGACAGAGACACAGACAGAGACAGAGACAGAGACACAGACAGAGACAGAGACAGAGACAGAGACAGAGACAGAGACAGAGACAGAGACAGAGACAGATACAGAGACTGAGGCTGAGACAGAGACAGGGATGGAGCCAGAGACAGAGACAGAGACAAAGACGGAGACGGAGACAGAGACAGGGACAGAGACAGAGGCAGAGACAGAGACAGAGACAGCGACAGAGACAGAGACAGAGATGGAGACAGAGACAGAGACAGAGACAGAGACAGAGACAGAGACAGAGATGGAGACAGAGACAGAGACAGAGACAGAGACAGAGACAGAGACCGAGACGGAGACGGAGACAGAGACGAGGACAGAGACAGAGACAGAGACATAGACATAGACAGAGACAGAGACAGAGACAGAGACAGAGACAGAGAGAGAGACAGAGACAGAGACAGAGACAGAGACAGAGACAGAGACAGAGACAGAGACGGAGACGGAGACAGAGACGGGGACAGAGACAGGGACAGAGACAGAGACAGAGACAGAGACAGAGACAGAGACAGAGACAGAGACAGAGACAGAGACAGAGACGGGGACAGAGACAGAGACAGGGACAGAGACAGAGACAGAGACAGAGACTGAGACAGAGACAGAGATGGAGCCAGAGACAGAGACAGAGACAGAGACGGAGACGGAGCAGAGACATGGACAGAGACATGGACAGAGACAGAGGCAGAGACAGAGACAGAGACAGAGACAGATACAGAGATAGAGACAGAGACAGAGACAGAGACAGAGACAGAGACAGAGATGGAGACAGAGACAGAGGCAGAGACAGAGACAGAGACAGAGACAGAGACAGAGACAGAGACAGAGACTGAGACAGAGACAGAGACTGAGACTGAGACAGAGACAGAGATGGAGCCAGAGACAGAGACAGAGAAAGAGACAGAGACGGAGACAAAAACAGAGACAAGTAGGAAGACAAAGACGGAGAAAAAGACGGAGACAAAGACCGAGACCAAGACGGAGGCAAAGACGGAGACAAAGATGGAGACACAGACAGAGACAAATACGGAGAAAAAAGGCAGAGACAAAGGCGGAGACAGAGACAGAAGCAGAGTCCGATACGGAGACGGAGACAGAGACACAGACACAGACAGAGACAGAGACAGAGACAGAGACAGAGGCAGAGACACAGACAGAGACAGAGACAGAGACAGAGGTGCATGAGACAAAGCCCGAGACATAGGGGCAGGAGACATAAACGGAGACAAAGGCGGAGACAAAGAGGAAGACAACGACGGAGACAAAGACGGAGACAAAGACGGATACAAAGACAGAGACAGAGACAGAGACAGAGACAGAGACAGAGACAGAGACAAAGACAGAGACAGAGACAGAGACAGAGACAGAGACAGAGACAGAGACAGAGACAGAGACAGGGACAGGGACAGAGACAGAGACAGAGACTGAGACAGAGACAGAGATGGAGACAGAGACAGAGACAGAGACAGAGACAGAGACAGAGACAGAGACAGGGACAGAGACAGAGACAGAGACAGAGACAGAGACAGAGACGGAGACGGAGACAGAGACGGGAACAGAGATGGAGACAGAGACAGAGACAGAGACAGAGACAGAGACAGAGACAGAGACGGAGGCAGAGACGGGGACAGAGACAGAGACAGGGACAGAGACAGAGACAGAGACAGAGACGGAGACAGAGACGGGGACAGAGACAGAGACAGGGACAGAGACAGAGACAGAGACAGAGACTGAGACAGAGACAGAGATGGAGCCAGAGACAGAGACAGAGACAGAGACAGAGACAGAGACAGAGACAGAGACAGAGACAGAGACAGAGACAGAGATGGAGACAGAGACAGAGGCAGAGACATAGACAGAGACAGAGACAGAGACAGAGACAGAGACAGAGACTGAGACAGAGACAGAGACTGAGACTGAGACAGAGACAGAGATGGAGCCAGAGACAGAGACAGAGACAAAGACGGAGACGGAGCAGAGACATGGACAGAGACATGGACAGAGACAGAGGCAGAGACAGAGACAGAGACAGAGACAGAGACAGAGACAGAGACAGAGACAGAGACAGAGACAGAGACAGAGACAGAGACAGAGACAGAGACAGAGACAAAGACAGAGACAGAGACAGAGACAGAGACAGAGACAGAGACAGAGACAGAGACAGAAACAGGGACAGGGACAGAGACAGAGACAGAGACTGAGACAGAGACAGAGATGGAGACAGAGACAGAGACAGAGACAGAGACAGAGACAGAGACAGAGACAGGGACAGAGACAGAGACAGAGACAGAGACAGAGACAGAGACGGAGACGGAGACAGAGACGGGAACAGAGATGGAGACAGAGACAGAGACAGAGACAGAGACAGAGACAGAGACAGAGACGGAGACAGAGACAAAGACAGAGACAGAGACAGAGACAGAGACAGAGACATGGACAGAGACAGAGACAGAGACAGAGACTGAGACAGAGACAGAGACTGAGACTGAGACAGAGACAGAGATGGAGCCAGAGACAGAGACAGAGACAAAGACGGAGACGGAGACAGAGACAGGGACAGAGACAGAGACAGAGACAAAGACGGAGACAGTCACAGAGACAGAGACAGAGATGGAGACAGACAGAGACAGAGACAGAGACAGAGACAGAGACAGAGACAGAGACAGAGACAGAGACAGAGATGGAGACAGAGACAGAGACAGAGACAGAGACAGAGACGGAGACGGAGACGGAGACGGGGACAGAGACAGAGACAGGGACAGAGACAGAGACAGAGGCAGGGACCGGGACAGAGCCCGATACAGAGGCAGAGTCAGAGACATAGACACAGACAGAGACAGAGGCGCATGAGGCAAAGACCGAGACTGAGGGGCAGGAGACATGGACGGAGACAGATACAGAGATGGAGACAGAGACAGAGACAGAGACAGAGACAGAGACAGAGACAGAGATGGAGACAGAGACAGAGACAGAGACAGAGACAGAGACGGAGACGGAGACGGAGACAGAGACGGGGACAGAGACGGAGACGGAGAAAGAGACGGGGACAGAGACAGAGACAGGGACAGAGACAGAGACAGAGACAGGGATAGGGACAGAGCCCGATACAGAGGCAGAGACAGAGACAAAGACAGAGACAGAGACAGAGATGGAGACAGAGACAGAGACAGAGACAGAGACAGAGACAGAGACAGAGACTGAGACTGAGACAGAGACAGAGATGGAGCCAGAGACAGTGACAGATACAGAGACAAAGACGGAGACGGAGACAGAGACAGGGACAGAGACAGAGACAGAGACAGAGATAGAGCCAGAGACAGAGACAGAGACAAGGACGGAGACGGAGACGGAGACAGAGACAGGGACAGAGACAGAGGTAGAGACAGAGACAGAGACAGCGGCAGAGACAGCGACAGAGACAGAGACTGAGACTGAGACAGAGACAGAGATGGAGCCAGAGACAGAGACAGAGACAGAGACAGAGACAGAGACAGAGACAGAGACAGAGACAGAGACAGAGACAGAGACAGAGACAGAGACAGAGACAGAGACAGAGACAGAGACAGGGACAGAGACGTAGACAAAGACGGAGGCAAAGACGGAGACAAAGACGGAGACAAATATGGAGACACAGACGGAGACAAATACAGAGACAAAGGCGGTGACAAATATGGACACAAAGAAAGGCACAAAGACGGAGACAAAGACAGAGACAAAGACGGAGACTAAGACGAAGACAAAGACGGAGGCAAAGACGGAGACAAAGACGGAGACAAAGATGGTTACACAGACGGATAAAAATACGGAGACAAAGGCAGGCACAAAGACGGAGACAAAGACGAAGACAAAGACGGAGACAGAGTGTAATATAGAGACAGAGACACAGACAGAGACACAGGTGCATGAGACAAAGACCGAGACAAAGGGGCAGGAGACATGGACGGAGACAAAGACGATGACAAAGACGTAGCCAAAGACGTAGACAAAGACGGAGACAAAGACGGAGACAAAGATGGAGACAAAGACAGAGACAAAGACGGAGACAGAGACAGAGACAGAGACAGAGACAGAGACAGAGACAGTGACAGAGACAGAGACAGAGACAGAGACAGAGACAGAGACAGGGACAGGGACAGAGTCAGAGACAGAGACTGAGACAGAGGCAGAGATGGAGCCAGAGACAGAGACAGAGACAGAGACGGAGACGGAGCAGAGACATGGACAGAGACATGGACAGAGACAGAGGCAGAGACAGAGACAGAGACAGAGACAGAGATGGAGACAGAGACAGAGACAGAGACAGAGACTGAGACAGAGACAGAGACAGAGACAGAGACAGAGACAGAGGCAGAGACAGAGACGTAGACAAAGACGGAGGCAAAGACGGAGACAAAGACGGAGACAAATATGGAGACACAGACGGAGACAAATACAGAGACAAAGGCGGTGACAAATATGGAGACAAAGACAGGCACAAAGACGGAGACAAAGACAGAGACAAAGACGGAGACTAAGACGAAGACAAAGACGGAGGCAAAGACGGAGACAAAGACGGAGACAAAGATGGTTACACAGACGGATACAAATACGGAGACAAAGGCAGGCACAAAGACGGAGACAAAGACGAAGACAAAGACGGAGACAGAGTGTAATATAGAGACAGAGACAGAGACAGAGACACAGGTGCATGAGACAAAGACCGAGACAAAGGGGCAGGAGACATGGACGGAGACAAAGACGATGACAAGGGCGTAGCCAAAGACGTAGACAAAGACGGAGACAAAGACGGAGATAAAGATGGAGACAAAGACAGAGACAAAGACGGAGACAGAGACAGAGACAGAGACAGAGACAGAGACAGAGACAGAGACAGAGACAGAGACAGAGACAGAGACAGGGACAGAGACAGGGACAGGGACAGAGACAGAGACAGAGACTGAGACAGAGGCAGAGATGGAGCCAGAGACAGAGACAGAGACAGAGACGGAGACGGAGCAGAGACAGAGACAGGGACAGAGACAGAGACAGAGACAGAGACTGAGACAGAGACAGAGATGGAGCCAGAGACAGAGACAGAGACAGAGACGGAGACGGAGCAGAGACAGGGATAGGGACAGAGCCCGATACAGAGGCAGAGACAGAGACATAGACACAGACAGAGACAGAGGCGCATGAGACAAAGACGGTGACAAACACGGTGACAAAGACGGAGACAAAGGCGGAGACGAAGAGGAAGACGACGACGGAGACAAAGACGGAGACAAAGGCAGAGACAAAGACGGAGACGAAGAGGAAGACGACGACGAAGACAAAGACGGAGACAAAGACGGAGACAGAGTCAGAGGCAGAGGCGGAGACAGAGACGGGAACAGAGACAGAGACAGAGATAGGGACAGAGACAGAGACGGAGACAGAGACAGAGACAGAGGCAGAGACAGAGACAGAGACAGAGGCAGAGACAGAGATGGAGCCAGAGACAGAGACAGAGGCAGAGACAGAGACAGAGACAGAAACAGAGGCAGAGACAGAGACAGAGACAGAGACAGAGACAGAGACAGAGACAGAGACAGAGACAGTGACAGAGACAGAGACAGAGACAGGGACAGAGACAGAGACAGAGACAGAGACAGGGACAGAGACAGAGACAGAGACAGAGACTGAGACAGAGACAGAGATGGAGCCAGAGACAGAGACAGAGACAGCGACGGAGACGGAGCAGAGACAGAGACAGAGACAGAGACAGAGACAGGGACAGGGACAGAGACAGAGACAGAGACTGAGACAGAGGCAGAGATGGAGCCAGAGACAGAGACAGAGACAGAGACGGAGACGGAGCAGAGACATGGACAGAGACAGAGGCAGAGACAGAGACAGAGACAGAGACAGAGATGGAGACAGAGACAGAGACAGAGACAGAGACTGAGGCAGAGACAGAGACTGAGACTGAGACAGAGACAGAGACAGAGACAGAGACAGAGACAGAGACGTAGACAAAGACGGAGGCAAAGACGGAGACAAAGACGGAGACAAATATGGAGACACAGACGGAGACAAATACAGAGACAAAGGCGGTGACAAATATGGAGACAAAGACAGGCACAAAGACGGAGACAAAGACAGAGACAAAGACGGAGACTAAGACGAAGACAAAGACGGAGGCAAAGACGGAGACAAAGACGGAGACAAAAATGGTTACACAGACGGATACAAATACGGAGACAAAGACAGGCACAAAGACGGAGACAAAGACGAAGACAAAGACGGAGACAGAGTGTAATATAGAGACAGAGACAGAGACAGAGACACAGGTGCATGAGACAAAGACCGAGACAAAGGGGCAGGAGACATGGACGGAGACAAAGACGATGACAAAGACGTAGCCAAAGACGTAGACAAAGACGGAGACAAAGACGGAGACAAAGATGGAGACAAAGACAGAGACAAAGACGGAGACAGAGACAGAGACAGAGACAGAGACAGAGACAGAGACAGAGACTGAGACAGAGACAGAGACAGGGACAGGGACAGAGACAGAGACAGAGACTGAGACAGAGGCAGAGATGGAGCCAGAGACAGAGACAGAGACAGAGACGGAGACGGAGCAGAGACATGGACAGAGACATGGACAGAGACAGAGGCAGAGACGGAGACAGAGACAGAGACAGAGATGGAGACAGAGACAGAGACAGAGACAGAGACTGAGGCAGAGACAGAGACTGAGACTGAGACAGAGACAGAGATGGAGCCAGAGACAGAGACAGAGACAGAGACAAAGACGGAGACGGAGACAGAGACAGGGACAGAGACAGAGACAGAGACAGAGACAGAGACAGCCACAGAGACAGAGACAGAGACGGAGACAAAGACGGAGACAGAGACAGAGGCAGAGGCGGAGACAGAGACAGAGACAGAGACAGAGACAGAGACAGAGACAGAGACAGAGACAGAGGCAGAGACAGAGATAGGGACAGAGACAGAGACGGGGACAGAGACGGAGACAGGGACAGAGACAGAGACAGAGACAGAGACAGAGACTGAGACAGAGACAGAGATGGAGCCAGAGACAGAGACAGAGACAGAGACGGAGACGGAGCAGAGACATGGACAGAGACATGGACAGAGACAGAGGCAGAGACAGAGACAGAGACAGAGACAGAGACAGAGACAGAGACAGAGACAGAGACAGAGACAGAGACAGAGACAGAGACAGAGACAGAGACAGAGACAGAGACAGAGACAGAGACAGAGACAGAGACAGAGACAGAGACAGAGATGGAGACAGAGACAGAGACAGAGACAGAGACTGAGACAGAGACAGAGACTATGACTGAGACAGAGACAGAGATGGAGCCAGAGACAGAGACAGAGACAGAGACAAAGACGGAGACGGAGACAGAGACAGGGACAGAGACAGAGACAGAGACAGAGACAGAGATGGAGCCAGAGACAGAGACAGAGACGGAGCCAGAGACAGAGACAGAGACAGAGACAGAGACAAAGACGGAGACGGAGACAGAGACAGGGACAGAGACAGAGACAGAGACAGAGATAGAGCCAGAGACAGAGACAGAGACAAGGACGGAGACGGAGACGGAGACAGAGACAGGGACAGAGACAGAGGTAGAGACAGAGACAGAGACAGCGGCAGAGACAGCGACAGAGATGGAGACAGAGACAGAGACAGAGACAGAGACAGAGACAGAGACAGAGATGGAGACAGAGACAGAGACAGAGACAGAGACAGAGACGGAGACGGAGAAAGAGACGGGGACAGAGACAGAGACAGGGACAGAGACAGAGACAGAGACAGGGATAGGGACAGAGCCCGATACAGAGGCAGACACAGAGACATAGACACAGACAGAGACAGAGGCGCTTGAGACAAAGACGGTGACAAAGACGGAGACAAAGGCGGAGACGAAGAGGAAGACGAGGACGGAGACAAAGACGGAGACAAAGACGGAGACAAAGAGGAAGACGAGGACGGAGACAAAGACAGAGACACGGACGGTGACAAAGACGTAGACAAAGACGTATACAAAGACGGAGACAAAGACGGAGACAAACACGGTGACAAAGACGGAGACAAAGGCGGAGACGAAGAGGAAGACGACGACGGAGACAAAGACGGAGACAAAGGCGGAGACAAAGACGGAGACGAAGAGGAAGACGACGACGAAGACAAAGACGGAGACAAAGACGGAGACAGAGACAGAGGCAGAGGCGGAGACAGAGACGGGAACAGAGACAGAGACAGAAATAGGGACAGAGACAGAGACGGAGACAGAGACAGAGACAGAGGCAGAGACAGAGACAGAGACAGAGGCAGAGACAGAGATGGAGCCAGAGACAGAGACAGAGACAGAAACAGAGGCAGAGACAGAGACAGAGACAGAGACAGAGACAGAGACAGAGACAGGGACAGAGACAGAGACAGAGACAGGGATAGGGACAGAGCCCGATACAGAGGCAGAGACAGAGACATAGACACAGACAGAGACAGAGACAGAGACAGAGGTGCATGAGACAAAGCCCGAGACATAGGGGCAGGAGACATAAGCGGAGACAAAGGCGGAGACAAAGAGGAAGACAACGACGGAGACAAAGACGGAGACAAAGACGGATACAAAGACAGAGACAGAGACAGAGACAGAGACAGAGACAGAGACAGAGACAAAGACAGAGACAGAGACAGAGACAGAGACAGAGACAGAGACAGAGACAGAGACAGAGACAGAGACAGGGACAGGGACAGAGACAGAGACAGAGACTGAGACAGAGACAGAGATGGAGACAGAGACAGAGACAGAGACAGAGACAGAGACAGAGACAGAGACAGGGACGGAGACAGAGACAGAGACAGAGACAGAGACAGAGACGGAGACGGAGACAGAGACGGGAACAGAGATGGAGACAGAGACAGAGACAGAGACAGAGACAGAGACAGAGACGGAGGCAGAGACGGGGACAGAGACAGGGACAGGGACAGAGACAGAGACAGAGACAGAGACGGAGACAGAGACGGGGACAGAGACAGAGACAGGGACAGAGACAGAGACAGAGACAGAGACTGAGACAGAGACAGAGATGGAGCCAGAGACAGAGACAGAGGCAGAGACAGAGACAGAGAGAGAGACGTAGACAGAGACAGAGACTGAGACGGAGACAGAGACAGCGGCATAGACAGGGACGGAGACAGAGACAGAGACACAGACAGAGACAGAGACAGAGACAGAGACAGAGACAGAGACAGAGACGGAGACAGAGACAGAGGCAGAGACAGAGACAGAGACAGATACAGAGACACAGACAGAGACAGAGACAGAGACAGAGAGAGAGACAGAGACAGAGACGGAGACAGATACAGAGACAGAGGCATAGACAGAGACGGAGACAGAGTCAGCGACAGGGACAAGGAGAGGGACAGGGACAGAGACAGAGGCAGAGACAGAGACAGAGACAGAGACAGAGACAGAGACAGAGACAGAGACAGAGACAGAGACAGAGACAGAGACAGAGACAGTGACAGAGACGGAGACAGATACAGAGACAGAGACAGAGACAGAGCCAGAGGCACAGCCAGGGACAGAGACAGAGACAGAGACAGAGACAGAGACAGCGACAGGGACAGGGAGAGGGACAGGGACAGAGACAGAGGCAGAGACAGAGGCAGAGACAGAGACAGAGACAGAGACAGAGACAGAGACAGAGACAGAGACAGAGACAGAGACAGAGACAGAGACAGAGACAGAGACAGAGACAGAGACAGAGACAGAGACAGAGACGGGGACAAAGACCGAGACAGAGGCAGAGACAATGGCAGAGAGGGAGACAGAGACAGAGACAGATGCAGATGCAGACACAGAGACGGAGGCAGAGATAGAGACACAGACAGAGACAGAGACTGAGACAGAGTCAGAGACAGAGACAGAGGCATAGAGACATAGGCACGGAGGCAGGGATGCAGAGACAGAGACAAAGAGACCGAGTCAGAGACAGAAACAGAGACAGAGACGGAGACAGGGGCAGAGACAGAGAGAGAGACAGAGACAGAGGCAGTGACAGAGACAGAGACAGAGACGGAGAGAAAGACCGAGA
>CAMAOD020000228.1:975000-1037500 GCA_945859595.2 Megachile willughbiella | reverse complement strand
GACGTAGACAGAGACAGAGACTGAGACGGAGACAGAGACAGCGGCATAGACAGGGACGGAGACAGAGACAGAGACACAGACAGAGACAGAGACAGAGACAGAGACAGAGACAGAGACGGAGACAGAGACAGAGGCAGAGACAGAGACAGAGACAGATACAGAGACACAGACAGAGACAGAGACAGAGACAGAGAGAGAGACAGAGACAGAGACGGAGACAGATACAGAGACAGAGGCATAGACAGAGACGGAGACAGAGTCAGCGACAGGGACAAGGAGAGGGACAGGGACAGAGACAGAGGCAGAGACAGAGACAGAGACAGAGACAGAGACAGAGACAGAGACAGAGACAGAGACAGAGACAGAGACAGAGACAGAGACAGAGACAGTGACAGAGACGGAGACAGAGACAGAGACAGAGACAGAGACAGAGCCAGAGGCACAGCCAGGGACAGAGACAGAGACAGAGACAGAGACAGAGACAGCGACAGGGACAGGGAGAGGGACAGGGACAGAGACAGAGGCAGAGACAGAGGCAGAGACAGAGACAGAGACAGAGACAGAGACAGAGACAGAGACAGAGACAGAGACAGAGACAGAGACAGAGACAGAGACAGAGACAGAGACAGAGACAGAGACAGAGACAGAGACAGAGACAGAGACAGAGACAGAGACAGAGACGGAGACAAAGACCGAGACAGAGGCAGAGACAATGGCAGAGAGGGAGACAGAGACAGAGACAGATGCAGATGCAGACACAGAGACGGAGGCAGAGATAGAGACACAGACAGAGACAGAGACTGAGACAGAGTCAGAGACAGAGACAGAGGCATAGAGACATAGGCACGGAGGCAGGGATGCAGAGACAGAGACAAAGAGACCGAGTCAGAGACAGAAACAGAGACAGAGACGGAGACAGGGGCAGAGACAGAGAGAGAGACAGAGACAGAGGCAGTGACAGAGACAGAGACAGAGACGGAGAGAAAGACCGAGACAGAGATAGAGACGGAGACAGACGCAGAGACAGAGCCAGGGACAGAGACGGAGACAGAGACAGAGGAAGAGACAGCGAGAGAGACAGAGACAGAGACAGAGAGTGAGACGGAGACAGAGACAGAGACTGAGACTGAGACGGAGACAGAGACAGCGGCAGAGACAGGGACGGAGACAGAGACAGAGACAGAGACAGAGACAGAGACAGAGACAGAGACAGAGACAGAGACAGAGACAGAGACAGAGACAGAGACAGAGACAGAGACAGAGACAGAGACAGAGACAGAGACAGAGACAGAGACAGAGACAGAGACAGAGACAGAGACAGAGACAGAGACAGAGACAGAGACAGAGACAGAGACAGAGACAGAGACAGAGACAGAGACAGAGACAGAGACAGAGACAGAGACAGAGACAGAGACAGCGACAGGGACAGGGAGAGGGACAGGGACAGAGCCAGAGGCAGAGATAGAGGCAGAGACAGAGACAGAGACAGAGACGGAGACAAAGACCGAGACACAGACAGAGACGGAGACAGAGGCAGAGACAGAGCCAGGGACAGAGACGGAGACAGAGACAGAGGAAGAGACTGCGACAGAGACAGAGACAGAGACAGAGACAGAGACAGGGGCAGAGACAGAGACAGAGACAGAGACAGAGAGAGAGAGTCAGAGACAGAGACAGAGACAGAGACAGAGACAGAGACAGATACGCGGAGAGAGACAGAGGCAGAGACAGAGACAGGGAGAGAGACGGAGACAGAGACAGAGACTGAGACGGAGACAGAGACAGCGGCATAGACAGGGACGGAGACAGAGACAGAGACACAGACAGAGACAGAGACAGAGACAGAGACAGAGACGGAGACAGAGACAGAGGCAGAGACAGAGACAGAGACAGAGACAGAGACACAGACGGAGACAGAGACAGAGACAGAGAGAGAGACAGAGACAGAGACGGAGACAGATACAGAGACAGAGGCATAGACAGAGACGGAGACAGAGTCAGCGGCAGGGACAAGGAGAGGGACAGGGACAGAGACGGCGACAGAGACAGAGACGGGGACAGAGACAGAGACAGAAGCAGAGACAGAGACACAGACCGAGGAAGACACAGAGACAGATACAGAGAGAGAGACAGAGACACAGACAGAGACAGAGGGGCAGGAGACAAAGTCGGAGGCAGAGGTACAGGAGACAAAGACGGAGACAAGGACGGAGACAAAGACGGAGACAGAGACAGAGACGGGGACAGAGAGAGATAGGGTGACAGGGACAGAGACAGAGAGAGAGACAGAGACAGAGACACAGACAGAGGCAGAGACGGAGACAGAGAAAGAGACAGAGACAGAGGCAGAGACTGAGACGGACACAGAGACAGAGACAGAAACAGAGACGGAGACAAAGACCGAGACAGAGGCAGAGACACAGACAGAGACAGAGACAGAGACAGAGACAGAGACAGAGACGGAGACAAAGACCGAGACAGAGGCAGAGACAATGGCAGAGAGGGAGACAGAGACAGAGACAGATGCAGATACAGACACAGAGACGGAGGCAGAGATAGAGACACAGACAGAGACAGAGACTGAGACAGAGTCAGAGACAGAGACAGAGGCATAGAGACATAGGCACGGAGGCAGGGATGCAGAGACAGAGACAAAGAGACCGAGTCAGAGACAGAAACAGAGACGGAGACGGAGACAGGGGCAGAGACAGAGAGAGAGACAGAGACAGAGGCAGTGACAGAGACAGAGACAGAGACGGAGAGAAAGACCGAGACAGAGATAGAGACGGAGACAGACGCAGAGACAGAGCCAGGGACAGAGACGGAGACAGAGACAGAGGAAGAGACAGCGAGAGAGACAGAGACAGAGACAGAGAGTGAGACGGAGACAGAGACAGAGACTGAGACTGAGACGGAGACAGAGACAGCGGCAGAGACAGGGACGGAGACAGAGACAGAGACAGAGACAGAGACAGATACAGAGACAGAGACAGAGACAGAGACAGAGACAGAGACAGAGACAGAGACAGAGACAGAGACAGAGACAGAGACAGAGACAGAGACAGAGACAGAGACAGACACAGAGACAGAGACAGAGACAGAGACAGAGACAGAGACAGAGACAGAGACAGAGACAGAGACAGAGACAGAGACAGAGACAGAGACAGAGACAGAGACAGAGACAGAGACAGAGACAGAGACAGAGACAGAGACAGAGACAGAGACAGAGACAGAGACAGAGACAGAGACAGAGACAGAGACAGAGACAGAGACAGAGACAGAGACAGAGACAGAGACAGAGGTAGAGACTGAGACTGAAACAGAGACAGAGACAGAAACAGAGACGGAGACAAAGACCGAGGCAGAGGCAGAGACACAGACAGAGACAGAGACAGAGACAGGGACAGAGACAGAGACAGAGACAGAGGCAGGGCAGAGACAGAGGCAGAGACAGAGACAGTGACAGAGACAGAGACAGGGACAGAGGCAGTGACAGAGACAGAGACAGAGACAGAGACAGAGACAGCGACAGGGACAGGGAGAGGGACAGGAACAGGGACAGAGACAGAGACAGAGACAGAGACAGAGACAGAGACAGAGACAGAGACAGAGACAGAGACAGAGACAGAGACAGAGACAGAGACAGAGACAGAGGCAGGGCAGAGACAGAGGCAGAGACAGAGACAGAAACAGTGACGGAGACATAGACAGAGACTGAGACAGAGACAGAGACAGAGACAGAGACAGAGACAGAGACAGAGACAGAGACAGAGACACAGACAGAGACAGAGACAGAGACAGAGACAGAGGCAGGGCAGAGACAGAGGCAGAGACAGAGACAGAAACAGTGACAGAGACATAGACAGAGACAGAGACAGAGACAGAGACAGAGACTGAGACTGAGACAGAGACAGAGACAGAGACAGAGACAGAGACAGAGACAGAGACAGAGACAGAGACAGAGACAGAGACAGAGACAGAGACAGAGACGGAGATAGAGGCAGAGACAGAGACAGAGACGGAGACAGAGGCAGAGACAGAGCCAGGGACGGAGACAGAGACAGAGACAGAGGGAGAGACAGCGACAGAGACAGAGATAGAGATGAGACAGAGACAGAAACAGAGACAGAGGCAGAGACACAGTCAGAGACAGAGACAGAGACAGAGACGGAGACAGAGACAGAGGCAGAGACAGAGACAGAGACAGAGACAGAGACAGAGGCACAGACAGAGACAGAGAGAGAGACAGAGACAGAGACAGAGACAGAGACAGAGACAGAGACAGAGACAGAGACAGAGACAGAGACAGAGACAGAGACAGAGACAGAGACAGAGACAGCGACAGGGACAGGGAGAGGGACAGGGACAGAGCCAGAGGCAGAGATAGAGGCAGAGACAGAGACAGAGACAGAGACGGAGACAAAGACCGAGACACAGACAGAGACGGAGACAGAGGCAGAGACAGAGCCAGGGACAGAGACGGAGACAGAGACAGAGGAAGAGACTGCGACAGAGACAGAGACAGAGACAGAGACAGGGACAGAGACAGAGACAGAGACAGAGACAGAGAGAGAGAGTCAGAGACAGAGACAGAGACAGAGACAGAGACAGAGACAGAGACGGAGACAGAGACGGAGACAAAGACCGAGACAGAGACAGAGACGGAGACAGAGACAGAGACAGAGACAGAGACAGAGTCAGAGACAGAGACAGAGACAGAGACAGAGACAGAGACAGAGACAGAGACAGAGAGAGAGACAGAGACAGAGACAGAGACAGAGACAGAGACAGAGACAGAGACAGAGACAGGGACAGAGACAGAGACAGAGACAGAGACAGAGACAGAGACAGAGACGGAGACAGTGACAGAGACAGAGACAGAGACAGAGACGGAGAGAAAGACCGAGACAGACGCAAAGACTGAGACAGAGGCAGAGAGAGAGACAGAGACAGAGACAGAGGCATAGACAGAGACAGAGACAGAGACAGAGACAGAGACAGAGACAGAGACAGAGACAGAGACAGAGACAGAGACAGAGACAGAGACAGAGACAGAGACAGAGACAGAGGCAGAGACACAGTCAGAGACAGAGACAGAGACAGAGACAGAGGCAGGGCAGAGACAGAGGCAGAGACAGAGACAGAAACAGTGACAGAGACATAGACAGAGACAGAGAAAGAGACAGAGACAGAGACTGAGACTGAGACAGAGACAGAGACAGAGACAAAGACAGAGACAGAGACAGAGACAGAGACAGAGACAGAGACAGAGGCAGGGACAGAGACAGAGACAGAGACAGAGACAGAGACAGAGACAGAGACGGAGACAGTGACAGAGACAGAGACAGAGACAGAGACGGAGAGAAAGACCGAGACAGACGCAAAGACTGAGACAGAGGCAGAGAGAGAGACAGAGACAGAGACAGAGGCATAGACAGAGACAGAGACAGAGACAGAGACAGAGACAGAGACAGAGACAGAGACAGAGACAGAGACAGAGACAGAGACAGAGACAGAGACAGAGACAGAGACAGAGACAGAGACTGAGACGGACACAGAGACAGAGACAGAAACAGAGACGGAGACAAAGACCGAGACAGAGGCAGAGACACAGACAGAGACAGAGACAGAGACAGAGACAGAGACGGAGACAAAGACCGAGACAGAGGCAGAGACAATGGCAGAGAGGGAGACAGAGACAGAGACAGATGCAGATACAGACACAGAGACGGAGGCAGAGATAGAGACACAGACAGAGACAGAGACTGAGACAGAGTCAGAGACAGAGACAGAGGCATAGAGACATAGGCACGGAGGCAGGGATGCAGAGACAGAGACAAAGAGACCGAGTCAGAGACAGAAACAGAGACAGAGACGGAGACAGGGGCAGAGACAGAGAGAGAGACAGAGACAGAGACAGAGACAGAGACAGAGACAGAGACAGAGACTGAGACTGATACAGAGACAGAGACAGAAACAGAGACGGAGACAAAGACCGAGACGGAGACAAAGACCGAGACAGAGGCAGAGACACAGACAGAGACAGAGACAGAGACAGAGACAGGGACAGAGACAGAGACAGAGACAGAGGCAGGGCAGAGACAGTGACAGAGACAGAGACAGGGACAGAGGCAGTGACAGAGACAGAGACAGAGACAGAGACAGAGACAGCGACAGGGACAGGGAGAGGGACAGGAACAGGGACAGAGACAGAGACAGAGACAGAGACAGAGACAGAGACAGAGACAGACACAGAGACAGAGACAGAGACAGAGACAGAGACAGAGACAGAGACAGAGACAGAGACAGAGACAGAGACAGAGACAGAGACAGAGACAGAGACAGAGACAGAGACAGAGACAGAGACAGAGACAGAGACAGAGACAGAGACAGAGACAGAGACAGAGACAGAGACAGAGACAGAGACAGAGACAGAGACAGAGACAGAGACAGAGACAGAGACAGAGACAGAGGTAGAGACTGAGACTGAAACAGAGACAGAGACAGAAACAGAGACGGAGACAAAGACCGAGGCAGAGGCAGAGACACAGACAGAGACAGAGACAGAGACAGGGACAGAGACAGAGACAGAGACAGAGGCAGGGCAGAGACAGAGGCAGAGACAGAGACAGTGACAGAGACAGAGACAGGGACAGAGGCAGTGACAGAGACAGAGACAGAGACAGAGACAGAGACAGCGACAGGGACAGGGAGAGGGACAGGAACAGGGACAGAGACAGAGACAGAGACAGAGACAGAGACAGAGACAGAGACAGAGACAGAGACAGAGACAGAGACAGAGACAGAGACAGAGACAGAGACAGAGGCAGGGCAGAGACAGAGGCAGAGACAGAGACAGAAACAGTGACGGAGACATAGACAGAGACTGAGACAGAGACAGAGACAGAGACAGAGACAGAGACAGAGACAGAGACAGAGACAGAGACACAGACAGAGACAGAGACAGAGACAGAGACAGAGGCAGGGCAGAGACAGAGGCAGAGACAGAGACAGAAACAGTGACAGAGACATAGACAGAGACAGAGACAGAGACAGAGACAGAGACTGAGACTGAGACAGAGACAGAGACAGAGACAGAGACAGAGACAGAGACAGAGACAGAGACAGAGACAGAGACAGAGACAGAGACAGAGACAGAGACGGAGATAGAGGCAGAGACAGAGACAGAGACGGAGACAGAGGCAGAGACAGAGCCAGGGACGGAGACAGAGACAGAGACAGAGGGAGAGACAGCGACAGAGACAGAGATAGAGATGAGACAGAGACAGAAACAGAGACAGAGGCAGAGACACAGTCAGAGACAGAGACAGAGACAGAGACGGAGACAGAGACAGAGGCAGAGACAGAGACAGAGACAGAGACAGAGACAGAGGCACAGACAGAGACAGAGAGAGAGACAGAGACAGAGACAGAGACAGAGACAGAGACAGAGACAGAGACAGAGACAGAGACAGAGACAGAGACAGAGACAGAGACAGAGACAGAGACAGCGACAGGGACAGGGAGAGGGACAGGGACAGAGCCAGAGGCAGAGATAGAGGCAGAGACAGAGACAGAGACAGAGACGGAGACAAAGACCGAGACACAGACAGAGACGGAGACAGAGGCAGAGACAGAGCCAGGGACAGAGACGGAGACAGAGACAGAGGAAGAGACTGCGACAGAGACAGAGACAGAGACAGAGACAGGGACAGAGACAGAGACAGAGACAGAGACAGAGAGAGAGAGTCAGAGACAGAGACAGAGACAGAGACAGAGACAGAGACAGAGACGGAGACAGAGACGGAGACAAAGACCGAGACAGAGACAGAGACGGAGACAGAGACAGAGACAGAGACAGAGACAGAGTCAGAGACAGAGACAGAGACAGAGACAGAGACAGAGACAGAGACAGAGACAGAGAGAGAGACAGAGACAGAGACAGAGACAGAGACAGAGACAGAGACAGAGACAGAGACAGGGACAGAGACAGAGACAGAGACAGAGACAGAGACAGAGACAGAGACGGAGACAGTGACAGAGACAGAGACAGAGACAGAGACGGAGAGAAAGACCGAGACAGACGCAAAGACTGAGACAGAGGCAGAGAGAGAGACAGAGACAGAGACAGAGGCATAGACAGAGACAGAGACAGAGACAGAGACAGAGACAGAGACAGAGACAGAGACAGAGACAGAGACAGAGACAGAGACAGAGACAGAGACAGAGACAGAGACAGAGGCAGAGACACAGTCAGAGACAGAGACAGAGACAGAGACAGAGGCAGGGCAGAGACAGAGGCAGAGACAGAGACAGAAACAGTGACAGAGACATAGACAGAGACAGAGAAAGAGACAGAGACAGAGACTGAGACTGAGACAGAGACAGAGACAGAGACAAAGACAGAGACAGAGACAGAGACAGAGACAGAGACAGAGACAGAGGCAGGGACAGAGACAGAGACAGAGACAGAGACAGAGACAGAGACAGAGACGGAGACAGTGACAGAGACAGAGACAGAGACAGAGACGGAGAGAAAGACCGAGACAGACGCAAAGACTGAGACAGAGGCAGAGAGAGAGACAGAGACAGAGACAGAGGCATAGACAGAGACAGAGACAGAGACAGAGACAGAGACAGAGACAGAGACAGAGACAGAGACAGAGACAGAGACAGAGACAGAGACAGAGACAGAGACAGAGACAGAGACAGAGACTGAGACGGACACAGAGACAGAGACAGAAACAGAGACGGAGACAAAGACCGAGACAGAGGCAGAGACACAGACAGAGACAGAGACAGAGACAGAGACAGAGACGGAGACAAAGACCGAGACAGAGGCAGAGACAATGGCAGAGAGGGAGACAGAGACAGAGACAGATGCAGATACAGACACAGAGACGGAGGCAGAGATAGAGACACAGACAGAGACAGAGACTGAGACAGAGTCAGAGACAGAGACAGAGGCATAGAGACATAGGCACGGAGGCAGGGATGCAGAGACAGAGACAAAGAGACCGAGTCAGAGACAGAAACAGAGACAGAGACGGAGACAGGGGCAGAGACAGAGAGAGAGACAGAGACAGAGACAGAGACAGAGACAGAGACAGAGACAGAGACTGAGACTGATACAGAGACAGAGACAGAAACAGAGACGGAGACAAAGACCGAGACGGAGACAAAGACCGAGACAGAGGCAGAGACACAGACAGAGACAGAGACAGAGACAGAGACAGGGACAGAGACAGAGACAGAGACAGAGGCAGGGCAGAGACAGTGACAGAGACAGAGACAGGGACAGAGGCAGTGACAGAGACAGAGACAGAGACAGAGACAGAGACAGCGACAGGGACAGGGAGAGGGACAGGAACAGGGACAGAGACAGAGACAGAGACAGAGACAGAGACAGAGACAGAGACAGAGACAGAGACAGAGACAGAGACAGAGACAGAGACAGAGACAGAGACAGAGGCAGGGCAGAGACAGAGGCAGAGACAGAGACAGAAACAGTGACGGAGACATAGACAGAGACTGAGACAGAGACAGAGACAGAGACAGAGACAGAGACAGAGACAGAGACAGAGACAGAGACAGAGACAGAGACACAGACAGAGACAGAGACAGAGACAGAGACAGAGGCAGGGCAGAGACAGAGGCAGAGACAGAGACAGAAACAGTGACAGAGACATAGACAGAGACAGAGACAGAGACAGAGACAGAGACTGAGACTGAGACAGAGACAGAGACAGAGACAGAGACAGAGACAGAGACAGAGACAGAGACAGAGACAGAGACAGAGACAGAGACAGAGACGGAGATAGAGGCAGAGACAGAGACAGAGACAGAGACGGAGACAGAGGCAGAGACAGAGCCAGGGACGGAGACAGAGGCAGAGACAGAGGGAGAGACAGCGACAGAGACAGAGATAGAGATGAGACAGAGACAGAAACAGAGACAGAGGCAGAGACACAGTCAGAGACAGAGACAGAGACAGAGACGGAGACAGAGACAGAGGCAGAGACAGAGACAGAGACAGAGACAGAGACAGAGGCACAGACAGAGACAGAGAGAGAGAGAGAGACAGAGACAGAGACAGAGACAGAGACAGAGACAGAGACAGAGACAGAGACAGAGACAGAGACAGAGACAGAGACAGCGACAGGGACAGGGAGAGGGACAGGGACAGAGCCAGAGGCAGAGATAGAGGCAGAGACAGAGACAGAGACAGAGACGGAGACAAAGACCGAGACACAGACAGAGACGGAGACAGAGGCAGAGACAGAGCCAGGGACAGAGACGGAGACAGAGACAGAGGAAGAGACTGCGACAGAGACAGAGACAGAGACAGAGACAGGGACAGAGACAGAGACAGAGACAGAGACAGAGAGAGAGAGTCAGAGACAGAGACAGAGACAGAGACAGAGACAGAGACAGAGACGGAGACAGAGACGGAGACAAAGACCGAGACAGAGACAGAGACAGAGACGGAGACAGAGACAGAGACAGAGACAGAGACAGAGTCAGAGACAGAGACAGAGACAGAGACAGAGACAGAGACAGAGACAGAGACAGAGAGAGAGACAGAGACAGAGACAGAGACAGAGACAGAGACAGAGACAGAGACAGAGACAGGGACAGAGACAGAGACAGAGACAGAGACAGAGACAGAGACAGAGACGGAGACAGTGACAGAGACAGAGACAGAGACAGAGACGGAGAGAAAGACCGAGACAGACGCAAAGACTGAGACAGAGGCAGAGAGAGAGACAGAGACAGAGACAGAGGCATAGACAGAGACAGAGACAGAGACAGAGACAGAGACAGAGACAGAGACAGAGACAGAGACAGAGACAGAGACAGAGACAGAGACAGAGACAGAGACAGAGACAGAGACAGAGACAGAGACAGAGACAGAGACAGAGGCAGAGACACAGTCAGAGACAGAGACAGAGACAGAGACAGAGGCAGGGCAGAGACAGAGGCAGAGACAGAGACAGAAACAGTGACAGAGACATAGACAGAGACAGAGAAAGAGACAGAGACAGAGACTGAGACTGAGACAGAGACAGAGACAGAGACAAAGA
The DNA here is from genome assembly GCA_945859595.2 of Megachile willughbiella. NCBI lineage: Eukaryota > Metazoa > Arthropoda > Insecta > Hymenoptera > Megachilidae > Megachile > Megachile willughbiella. Next base: position 1,026,416 of record CAMAOD020000228.1, on the reverse strand, counting down.
CAGAGACAGAGACAGAGACAGAGACAGAGACAGAGACAGAGGCAGGGACAGAGACAGAGACAGAGACAGAGACAGAGACAGAGACAGAGACGGAGACAGTGACAGAGACAGAGACAGAGACAGAGACGGAGAGAAAGACCGAGACAGACGCAAAGACTGAGACAGAGGCAGAGAGAGAGACAGAGACAGAGACAGAGGCATAGACAGAGACAGAGACAGAGACAGAGACAGAGACAGAGACAGAGACAGAGACAGAGACAGAGACAGAGACAGAGACAGAGACAGAGACAGAGACAGAGACAGAGGCAGAGACAGAGACTGAGACGGACACAGAGACAGAGACAGAAACAGAGACGGAGACAAAGACCGAGACAGAGGCAGAGACACAGACAGAGACAGAGACAGAGACAGAGACAGAGACGGAGACAAAGACCGAGACAGAGGCAGAGACAATGGCAGAGAGGGAGACAGAGACAGAGACAGATGCAGATACAGACACAGAGACGGAGGCAGAGATAGAGACACAGACAGAGACAGAGACTGAGACAGAGTCAGAGACAGAGACAGAGGCATAGAGACATAGGCACGGAGGCAGGGATGCAGAGACAGAGACAAAGAGACCGAGTCAGAGACAGAAACAGAGACAGAGACGGAGACAGGGGCAGAGACAGAGAGAGAGACAGAGACAGAGGCAGTGACAGAGACGGAGACAGAGACGGAGAGAAAGACCGAGACAGAGATAGAGACGGAGACAGACGCAGAGACAGAGCCAGGGACAGAGACGGAGACAGAGACAGAGGAAGAGACAGCGAGAGAGACAGAGACAGAGACAGAGAGTGAGACGGAGACAGAGACAGAGACTGAGACTGAGACGGAGACAGAGACAGCGGCAGAGACAGGGACGGAGACAGAGACAGAGACAGAGACAGAGACACAGACAGAGACAGAGGTGCAGGAGACAAAGTCGGAGGCAGAGGTACATGAGGCAAAGACGGAGACAAGGACGGAGACAAAGACGGAGACAGAGACAGAGACGGTGACAGAGACAGAGACAGAGGCAGAGACAGAGACACAGACCGAGGAAGACACAGAGACAGATACAGAGAGAGAGACAGAGACACAGACAGAGACAGAGACAGAGACAGAGAGAGAGAGTCAGAGACAGAGACAGAGACAGAGACAGAGACAGAGACAGATACGCGGACAGAGACAGAGGCAGAGACAGAGACAGAGAGAGGGACGGAGACAGAGACAGAGACTGAGACGGAGACAGAGACAGCGGCATAGACAGGGACGGAGACAGAGACAGAGACACAGACAGAGACAGAGACAGAGACAGAGACAGAGACGGAGACAGAGACAGAGGCAGAGACAGAGACAGAGAGAGAGACAGTGACAGAGACGGAGACAGAGACAGAGGGAGAGACAGCGACAGAGAGAGAGACGGAGACAGAGACAGAGACAGATACAGAGACAGAGACAGAGACAGAGACAGAGACCGAGACGGAGACAGAGGCAGAGACAGAGCCAGGGACAGAGACGGAGCCAGAGACAGAGGAAGAGACAGCGACAGAGACAGAGACAGAGACAGAGGCAGTGACAGAGACAGAGACAGAGACAGAGACAGAGACAGAGACAGAGACAGAGACAGAGACAGAGACAGAGACAGAGACAGAGACAGAGACAGAGACGGAGATAGAGGCAGAGACAGAGACAGAGACAGAGACAGAGACAGAGACAGGGACAGAGACAGAGACAGAGACAGAGACAGAGACAGAGACAGCGACAGAGACAGAGACAGCGACAGAGACAGAGACAGAAACAGAGACGGAGACAAAGACCGAGACAGAGGCAGAGACACAGACAGAGACAGAGACAGAGACAGAGACAGAGGCAGGGCAGAGACAGAGGCAGAGACAGAGACAGAAACAGTGACAGAGACATAGACAGAGACAGAGACAGAGACAGAGACAGAGACAGGGACAGAGACAGAGACAGGGACAGAGACAGAGACAGAGACAGATACAGAGACAGCGACAGGGACAGGGAGAGGGACAGGGACAGAGACAGAGGCAGAGACAGAGGCAGAGACAGAGACAAAGACAGAGACAGAGACGGAGACAAAGACCGAGACGGAGACAGAGGCAGAGACAGAGCCAGGGACAGAGACGGAGACAGAGACAGAGGAAGAGACAGCGACAGAGACAGAGACAGAGACAGAGACAGAGACAGAGACAGAGACAGATACAGAGACAGCGACAGGGACAGGGAGAGGGACAGGGACAGAGACAGAGGCAGAGACAGAGGCAGAGACAGAGACAGAGACGGAGACAGAGGCAGAGACAGAGACAGGGACAGAGACAGAGACAGGGACAGAGACAGAGACAGAGACAGATACAGAGACAGCGACAGGGACAGGGAGAGGGACAGGGACAGAGACAGAGGCAGAGACAGAGGCAGAGACAGAGACAGAGACAGAGACAGAGACGGAGACAAAGACCGAGACGGAGACAGAGGCAGAGACAGAGCCAGGGACAGAGACGGAGACAGAGACAGAGGAAGAGACAGCGACAGAGACAGAGACAGAGACAGAGGCAGTGACAGAGACAGAGACAGAGACAGAGACAGAGACAGAGACAGAGACAGAGACAGAGACAGAGACAGAGACAGAGACAGAGACAGAGACAGAGACAGAGACAGAGACAGAGACAGAGACAGAGACAGAGACAGAGACAGAGACAGAGACGGAGATAGAGGCAGAGACAGAGAGAGAGACAGAGACAGAGACAGAGACAGGGACAGAGACAGAGACAGAGACAGAGACAGAGACAGAGACAGAGACAGCGACAGATACAGAGACAGCGACAGAGACAGAGACAGAAACAGAGACGGAGACAAAGACCGAGACAGAGGCAGAGACACAGACAGGGACAGAGACAGAGACAGAGACAGAGGCAGGGCAGAGACAGAGGCAGAGACAGAGACAGAAACAGTGACAGAGACATAGACAGAGACAGAGACAGAGACAGAGACAGAGACTGAGACTGAGACAGAGACAGAGACAGAGACAGAAACAGAGACAGAGACAGAGACAGAGACAGAGACAGAGACAGAGACAGAGACAGGGACAGAGACAGAGACAGAGACAGAGACAGAGACAGAGACAGAGACGGAGACAGAGACAGAGACAGAGACAGAGACAGAGACAGAGGCAGGGCAGAGACAGAGGCAGAGACAGAGACAGAAACAGTGACAGAGACATAGACAGAGACAGAGACAGAGACAGAGACAGAGACTGAGACTGAGACAGAGACAGAGACAGAGACAGAGACAGAGACAGAGACAGAGACAGAGACAGAGAGAGATACAGAGAGAGAGACAGAGACACAGACAGAGACAGACGTGCAGGAGACAAAGTCGGAGGCAGAGGTACATGAGGCAAAGACGGAGACAAGGACGGAGACAAAGACGGAGACAGAGACAGAGACGGTGACAGAGACAGAGACAGAGGCAGAGACAGAGACACAGACCGAGGAAGACACAGAGACAGATACAGAGATAGAGACAGAGACACAGACAGAGACAGAGACAGAGACAGAGAGAGAGAGTCAGAGACAGAGACAGAGACAGAGACAGAGACAGAGACAGATACGCGGACAGAGACAGAGGCAGAGACAGAGACAGAGAGAGGGACGGAGACAGAGACAGAGACTGAGACGGAGACAGAGACAGCGGCATAGACAGGGACGGAGACAGAGACAGAGACACAGACAGAGACAGAGACAGAGACAGAGACAGAGACGGAGACAGAGACAGAGGCAGAGACAGAGACAGAGACAGAGACAGAGACACAGACAGAGACAGAGACAGAGACAGAGACAGAGAGAGAGACAGAGACAGAGACGGAGACAGATACAGAGACAGAGGCATAGACAGAGACGGAGACAGAGTCAGCGACAGGGACAAGGAGAGGGACAGGGACAGAGACAGAGGCAGGGACAGAGACAGAGACAGAGACAGAGACAGAGACAGAGACAGAGACAGAGACAGAGACAGAGACAGATACAGAGAGAGAGACAGAGACACAGACAGAGACAGAGGTGCAGGAGACAAAGTCGGAGGCAGAGGTACATGAGGCAAAGACGGAGACAAGGACGGAGACAAAGACGGAGACAGAGACAGAGACGGTGACAGAGACAGAGACAGAGGCAGAGACAGAGACACAGACCGAGGAAGACACAGAGACAGATACAGAGAGAGAGACAGAGACACAGACAGAGACAGAGACAGAGACAGAGAGAGAGAGTCAGAGACAGAGACAGAGACAGAGACAGAGACAGAGACAGAGACAGAGGCATAGAGACATAGGCACGGAGGCAGGGATGCCGAGACAGAGACAAAGAGACCGAGTCAGAGACAGAAACAGAGACAGAGACAGAGCCAGGGACAGAGACGGAGACAGAGACAGAGGAAGAGACAGCGAGAGAGACAGAGACAGAGATAGAGAGTGAGACAGAGACAGAGACAGAGACAGAGACAGAGACAGAGACGGAGACAGAGGTAGAGACTGAGACTGAAACAGAGACAGAGACAGAAACAGAGACGGAGACAAAGACCGAGACAGAGGCAGAGACACAGACAGAGACAGAGACAGAGACAGAGACAGAGACAGAGACAGAGACAGAGACAGAGACAGAGGCAGGGCAGAGACAGAGGCAGAGACAGAGACAGTGACAGAGACAGAGACAGGGACAGAGGCAGTGACAGAGACAGAGACAGAGACAGAGACAGAGACAGAGACAGAGACAGAGACAGAGACAGAGACAGAGACAGAGACAGAGACAGAGACAGAGACAGAGACAGAGACAGAGACAGAGACAGAGACAGAGACAGAGACAGAGACAGAGACAGAGACAGAGACAGAGACAGAGACAGAGACAGAGACAGAGACAGAGGTAGAGACTGAGACTGAAACAGAGACAGAGACAGAAACAGAGACGGAGACAAAGACCGAGACAGAGGCAGAGACACAGACAGAGACAGAGACAGAGACAGAGACAGAGACAGAGACAGAGACAGAGGCAGGGCAGAGACAGAGACAGAGACAGAGACAGAGACCGAGTCAGAGACAGAAACAGAGACAGAGACGGAGACAGGGGCAGAGACAGAGAGAGAGACAGAGACAGAGGCAGTGACAGAGACAGAGACAGAGACGGAGAGAAAGACCGAGACAGAGATAGAGACGGAGACAGACGCAGAGACAGAGCCAGGGACAGAGACGGAGACAGAGACAGAGGAGGAGACAGCGAGAGAGACAGAGACAGAGACAGAGAGTGAGACGGAGACAGAGACAGAGACTGAGACTGAGACGGAGACAGAGACAGCGGCAGAGACAGGGACGGAGACAGAGACAGAGACAGAGACAGAGACAGAGACAGAGACAGAGACAGAGACAGAGACAGAGACCGAGACAGAGACAGAGACAGAGACAGAGACAGAGACAGAGACAGAGACAGAGACAGAGACAGAGACAGAGACAGAGACAGAGACAGAGACAGAGACAGAGACAGAGACAGAGGTAGAGACTGAGACTGAAACAGAGACAGAGACAGAAACAGAGACGGAGACAAAGACCGAGACAGAGGCAGAGACACAGACAGAGACAGAGACAGAGACAGAGACAGAGACAGAGACAGAGACAGAGGCAGGGCAGAGACAGAGGCATTGACAGAGACAGTGACAGAGACAGAGACAGGGACAGAGGCAGTGACAGAGACAGAGACAGAGACAGAGACAGAGACAGCGACAGGGACAGGGAGAGGGACAGGGACAGAGCCAGAGGCAGAGACAGAGGCAGAGACAGAGACAGAGACAGAGACGGAGACAAAGACCGAGACACAGACAGAGACGGAGACAGAGGCAGAGACAGAGCCAGGGACAGAGACGGAGACAGAGACAGAGGAAGAGACTGCGACAGAGACAGAGACAGAGACAGAGACAGGGACAGAGACAGAGCCAGAGACAGAGACAGAGACAGAGACAGAGACAGAGACAGAGACAGAGACAGAGACAGAGACAGAGACAGAGACAGAGACAGAGACAGAGACAGAGACAGAGACAGAGACAGAGACAGAGACAGAGGCAGGGCAGAGACAGAGGCAGAGACAGAGACAGAAACAGTGACAGAGACATAGACAGAGACAGAGACAGAGACAGAGACAGAGACTGAGACTGAGACAGAGACAGAGACACAGACAGAGACAGAGACAGAGACAGAGACAGAGACAGAGACAGAGACAGAGACAGAGACAGAGACAGAGACAGAGACAGAGACAGAGACAGAGACAGGGACAGAGACAGAGACAGAGACAGAGACAGAGACAGGGACAGAGACAGAGACAGAGACAGAGACAGAGACAGAGACAGAGACAGAGACAGAGACAGAGACAGAGACAGAGACAGAGACAGGGACAGAGACAGAGACAGGGACAGAGACAGAGACAGAGACAGATACAGAGACAGCGACAGGGACAGGGAGAGGGACAGGGACAGAGACAGAGGCAGAGACAGAGGCAGGGACAGAGACAGAGACAGAGACAGAGACGGAGACAAAGACCGAGACGGAGTCAGGGGCAGAGACAGAGCCAGGGACAGAGACGGAGACAGAGACAGAGGAAGAGACAGCGACAGAGACAGAGACAGAGACAGAGGCAGTGACAGAGACAGAGACAGAGACAGAGACAGAGACAGAGACAGAGACAGAGACAGAGACGGAGATAGAGGCAGAGACAGAGACAGAGACAGAGACAGAGACAGAGACAGAGACAGAGACAGAGACAGAGACAGAGGCAGGGCAGAGACAGAGGCAGAGACAGAGACAGAAACAGTGACAGAGACAGAGGCAGGGCAGAGACAGAGGCAGAGACAGAGACAGAAACAGAGACAGAGACAGAGACAGGGACAGAGACAGAGACAGAGACAGAGACAGAGACAGAGACAGAGACAGAGACGGAGATAGAGGCAGAGACAGAGACAGAGACAGAGACAGAGACAGAGACAGAGACAGAGACAGAGACAGAGACAGAGGCAGGGCAGAGACAGAGGCAGAGACAGAGACAGAAACAGTGACAGAGACAGAGGCAGGGCAGAGACAGAGGAAGAGACTGCGACAGAGACAGAGACAGAGACAGAGACAGGGACAGAGACAGAGCCAGAGACAGAGACAGAGACAGAGACAGAGACAGAGACAGAGACAGAGACAGAGACAGAGACAGAGACAGAGACAGAGACAGAGACAGAGACAGAGACAGAGGCAGGGCAGAGACAGAGGCAGAGACAGAGACAGAAACAGTGACAGAGACATAGACAGAGACAGAGACAGAGACAGAGACAGAGACAGAGACAGAGACTGAGACTGAGACAGAGACAGAGACACAGACAGAGACAGAGACAGAGACAGAGACAGAGACAGAGACAGAGACAGAGACAGAGACAGAGACAGAGACAGAGACAGAGACAGAGACAGAGACAGGGACAGAGACAGAGACAGAGACAGAGACAGAGACAGGGACAGAGACAGAGACAGAGACAAAGACAGAGACGGAGACAGAGACAGAGACAGAGACAGAGACAGAGACAGAGACAGAGACAGAGACAGAGACAGAGACAGAGACAGAGACAGAGACAGAGACAGAGACAGAGACAGAGACAGAGACAGAGACAGAGACAGAGACAGGGACAGAGACAGAGACAGGGACAGAGACAGAGACAGAGACAGATACAGAGACAGCGACAGGGACAGGGAGAGGGACAGGGACAGAGACAGAGGCAGAGACAGAGGCAGGGACAGAGACAGAGACAGAGACAGAGACGGAGACAAAGACCGAGACGGAGACAGAGGCAGAGACAGAGCCAGGGACAGAGACGGAGACAGAGACAGAGGAAGAGACAGCGACAGAGACAGAGACAGAGACAGAGGCAGTGACAGAGACAGAGACAGAGACAGAGACAGAGACAGAGACAGAGACAGAGACAGAGACAGAGACAGAGACGGAGATAGAGGCAGAGACAGAGACAGAGACAGAGACAGAGACAGAGACAGAGACAGAGACAGGGACAGAGACAGAGACAGAGACAGAGACAGAGACAGAGACAGAGACGGAGAGAAAGACCGAGACAGACGCAAAGACTGAGACAGAGGCAGAGAGAGAGACAGAGACAGAGACAGAGGCATAGACAGAGACAGAGACAGAGACAGAGACAGAGACAGAGACAGAGACAGAGACAGAGACAGAGACAGAGACAGAGACAGAGACAGAGACAGAGACAGAGACAGAGACGGAGAGAAAGACCGAGACAGACGCAAAGACTGAGACAGAGGCAGAGAGAGAGACAGAGACAGAGACAGAGGCATAGACAGAGACAGAGACAGAGACAGAGACAGAGACAGAGACAGAGACAGAGACAGAGACAGAGACAGAGACAGAGACAGAGACAGAGACAGAGACAGAGACAGAGACAGACACGGAGACAGAGACAGAGACAGACACGGAGACAGAGACAGAGACAGAGGTAGAGACTGAGACTGAAACAGAGACAGAGACAGAGACAGAGACAGAGACAGAGACAGAGACAGAGACAGAGACAGAGACAGAGACAGAGACAGAGACAGAGACAGAGACAGAGACAGAGACAGAGACAGAGGCAGAGACAGAGACAGAGACAGAGACAGAGACAGAGACAGAGACAGAAACAGAGACAGAGACAGATACGCGGACAGAGACAGAGGCAGAGACAGAGACAGAGAGAGAGACGGAGACAGAGACAGAGACAGAGACAGAGACAGAGAGAGAGACGGAGACAGAGACAGAGACAGAGACAGAGACAGAGACGGAGACAGAGACAGAGACGGGGACAGAGACAGAGACAGAGGCAGAGACAGAGACACAGACCGAGGAAGACACAGAGACAGATACAGAGAGAGAGACAGAGACACAGACAGAGACAGAGGGGCAGGAGACAAAGTCGGAGGCAGAGGTACAGGAGACAAAGACGGAGACAAGGACGGAGACAAAGACGGAGACAGAGACAGAGACGGGGACAGAGAGAGAGAGAGGGAGACAGGGACAGAGACAGAGAGAGAGACAGAGACAGAGACACAGACAGAGGCAGAGACGGAGACAGAGAAAGAGACAGAGACAGAGGCAGAGACTGAGACGGACACAGAGACAGAGACAGAAACAGAGACGGAGACAAAGACCGAGACAGAGGCAGAGACACAGACAGAGACAGAGACAGAGACAGAGACAGAGACAGAGACGGACACAAAGACCGAGACAGAGGCAGAGACAATGGCAGAGAGGGAGACAGAGACAGAGACAGATGCAGATACAGACACAGAGACGGAGGCGGAGATAGAGACACAGACAGAGACAGAGACTGAGACAGAGTCAGAGACATAGACAGAGACATAGAGACATAGGCACGGAGGCAGGGATGCAGAGACAGAGACAAAGATACCGAGTCAGAGACAGAAACAGAGACAGAGACGGAGACAGAGGCAGAGACAGAGAGAGAGACAGAGACAGAGGCAGTGACAGAGACAGAGACAGAGACGGAGAGAAAGACCGAGACAGAGATAGAGACGGAGACAGACGCAGAGCCAGAGCCAGGGACAGAGACGGAGACAGAGACAGAGGAAGAGACAGAGACAGAGACAGAGACAGAGACAGAGACATAGACAGAGACAGAGACTGAGACAGAGACAGAGACAGAGACAGAGACAGAGACGGAGACAGGGGCAGAGACAGAGCCAGGGACAGAGACAGAGACAGAGACTGAGGGAGAGATAGCGACAGAGACAGAGACAGAGACAGAGGAAGAGACAGAGACGGAGACAGAGACAGAGACAGAGACAGAGACAGAGACAGAGACAGAGACAGAGACAGAGACAGAGACAGAGACGGAGACAGAGACAGAGACAGAGACAGAGACAGAGACAGAGACAGAGACAGAGACAGAGACAGAGACAGAGACAGAGACAGAGACAGAGACAGAGACAGAGACAGAGTCAGAGACAGAGACACAGACAGAGCCAGGGACAGAGACGGAGACAGAGACAGAGGAAGAGACAGCGAGAGAGACAGAGACAGAGACAGAGACGGAGACGGAGACGGAGACAGAGACAGAGGCAGTGACGGAGATAGAGACAGAGTCAGAGACAGAGACAGAGCCAGAAACAGAGACAGAGACAGAGACAGAGACAGAGACAGAGACAGAGACGGAGACAGAGACAGAGGCAGAGACAGAGACAGAGACAGAGACAGAGACAGAGACAGAGACAGAGACAGAGACAGAGACAGAGACAGAGACAGAGACAGAGACTGAGGGAGAGACAGCGACAGAGACAGAGACAGAGACAGAGACAGAGACAGAGACGGAGACAGAGGCAGAGACAGAGACAGAGAGAGAGACTGAGACAGAGACAGAGACAGAAACAGAGACAGAGACAGAGACAGAGACAGAGACAGAGACAGAGACAGAGTCAGAGGCAGAGACAGAGACAGAGACAGAGACAGGGACAGAGACAGAGACAGAGTCGGAGACAGAGACACAGACAGAGACAGAGACGGAGATAGAGACAGAGGCAGAGACAGAGACAGAGACAGAGACACAGACAGAGACAGAGACAGAGACAGAGACAGAGACAGAGACAGAGGCAGAGACAGAGACAGAGACAGAGAAAGATACGCGGACAGAGACGGAGACAAAGACCGAGACAGAGACAGAGACGGAGACAGAGGCAGAGACAGAGCCAGGGACAGAGACAGAGACAGAGACAGAGACAGAGACAGAGACAGAGACAGAGACAGAGACAGAGACAGAGACAGAGACAGAGACAGAGACAGAAACAGAGACAGAGACAGATACGCGGACAGAGACAGAGGCAGAGACAGAGACAGAGAGAGAGACGGAGACAGAGACAGAGGGAGAGACAGCGACAGCGGCAGAGACAGGGACGGAGACAGAGACAGGGACACAGACACAGACAGAGACAGAGTCAGAGACAGAGACACAGACAGAGACAGAGACGGAGATAGAGACAGAGGCAGAGACAGAGACGGAGACAGAGGCAGAGACAGAGCCAGGGACAGAGACAGAGACAGAGACAGAGACAGAGACAGAGACAGAGACAGAGACAGAGACGGAGACAGAGACAGAGACAGAGACGGAGACAGAGACAGAGACAGAGACAGAGACAGAGACAGAGACAGAGACAGAGACTGAGCCAGAGACAGAGACATAGACGGAGACAAAGACCGAGACAGAGACAGAAACAGAGACAGAGACAGATACGCGGACAGAGACAGAGGCAGAGACAGACACAGAGAGAGAGGCGGAGACAGAGACAGAGACTGAGACGGAGACAGAGACAGAGACAGAGACAGAGACAGAGACAGAGACAGAGACAGAGACAGAGACAGAGACAGAGAAGGAGACAGAGACAGAGACAGAGACAGAGACAGAGACAGAGTCAGAGACAGAGACAGAGACAGAGACAGAGACAGAGACCGAGACAGAGACAGAGACAGAGGAGGAGGCAGAGACAGATACGGAGGCAGAGGGAGAGACAGCGACAGAGACAGAGACAGAGACAGAGACAGAGAGAGAGACAGAGACAGAGACAGAGACAGAGACAGAGACAGACATAGAGACAGAGACAGAGACAGAGACAGAGACAGAGGCAGAGACAGATACGGAGGCAGAGGGAGAGACAGCGACGGAGACAGAGACAGAGACAGAGACAGAGACAGAGACAGAGAGAGAGACAGAGACAGCGGCAGAGACAGGGACGGAGACAGAGACAGAGACACAGACAGAGACAGAGACAGAGACAGAGGCAGAGACAGAGCCAGGGACAGAAGCGGAGACAGAGACAGAGGGAGTGACCGCGACAGAGACAGAGACAGAAACAGAGACAGAGACAGATAGGCGGACAGAGACAGAGGCAGAGACAGAGACAGAGAGAGAGACGGAGACAGAGACAGAGACTGAGACGGAGACAGAGACAGCGGCAGAGACAGGGACGGAGACAGAGACAGAGACAGAGAAAGAGACAGAGACAGAGACAGAGACAGAGACAGAGACGGAGACAGAGGCAGAGACAGAGGCAGAGGGAGAGACAGCGACAGAGACAGAGACAGAGACAGAGACAGAGACAGAGACAGAGACAGAGACAGAGACAGAGACAGAGACAGAGACAGAGACAGAGACAGAGACAGAGACAGAGACAGAGACAGAGACGGAGACAGAGACAGAGACAGAGACAGAGACAGAGACAGAGACAGAGACAGAGACAGTGACAGGGACGGAGACAGAGACAGAGACACAGACAGAGACAGAGACAGAGACAGAGGCAGAGACAGAGCCAGGGACAGAGACGGAGACAGAGACAGAGGGAGAGACAGCGACAGAGACAGAGACAGAAACAGAGACAGAGACAGATACGCGGACAGAGACAGAGGCAGAGACAGAGACAGAGAGAGAGACGGAGACAGAGACAGAGACTGAGACGGAGACAGAGACAGCGGCAGAGACAGGGACGGAGACAGAGACAGAGACACAGACAGAGACAGAGACAGAGACAGAGACAGAGACAGAGACAGAGAAAGATACGCGGAGAGAGACGGAGACAAAGACCGAGACAGAGACAGAGACGGAGACAGAGGCAGAGACAGAGCCAGGGACAGAGACAGAGACAGAGACAGAGACAGAGACAGAGACAGAGACAGAAACAGAGACAGAGACAGATACGCGGACAGAGACAGAGGCAGAGACAGAGACAGAGAGAGAGACGGAGACAGAGACAGAGGGAGAGACAGCGACAGCGGCAGAGACAGGGACAGAGACGGAGACAGAGACAGAGGGAGAGACAGCGACAGAGACAGAGACAGAGACAGAGTCAGAGGCAGAGACAGAGACAGAGACAGAGACAGAGACAGAGACAGAGACAGAGTCAGAGACAGAGACACAGACAGAGACAGAGACGGAGATAGAGACAGAGACAGAGACAGAGACGGAGACAGAGGCCGAGACAGAGCCGGGGACAGAGACAGAGACAGAGACAGAGGGAGAGACAGCGACAGCGGCAGAGACAGGGACGGAGACAGAGACAGGGACACAGACACAGACAGAGACAGAGACATAGGCAGAGGCAGAGACAGAGACAGAGACAGAGACAGAGACAGAGACAGAGACAGAGACAGAAACAGAGGCAGAGACAGATACGCGGACAGAGACAGAGGCAGTGACAGAGACAGAGAGAGAGACGGAGACAGAGACAGAGACTGAGACGGAGACAGAGACAGAGACAGAGACAGAGACAGAGACAGAGAGAGAGACAGAGACAGCGGCAGAGACAGGGTCGGAGACAGAGACAGAGACACAGACAGAGACAGAGACAGAGACAGAGGCAGAGACAGAGCCAGGGACAGAGGCGGAGACAGAGACAGAGGGAGTGACCGCGACAGAGACAGAGACAGAAACAGAGACAGAGACAGATAGGCGGACAGAGACAGAGGCAGAGACAGAGACAGAGAGAGAGACGGAGACAGAGACAGAGACTGAGACGGAGACAGAGACAGCGGCAGAGACAGGGACGGAGACAGAGACAGAGACAGAGAAAGAGACAGAGACAGAGACAGACATAGAGACAGAGACAGAGACAGAGACAGAGACAGAGACAGAGGCAGAGACAGATACGGAGGCAGAGGGAGAGACAGCGACAGAGACAGAGACAGAGGCAGAGACAGATACGGAGGCAGAGGGAGAGACAGCGACAGAGACAGAGACAGAGACAGAGACAGAGACAGAGACAGAGACAGAGACAGAGACAGAGACAGAGACAGAGAGAGAGACAGAGACAGAGACAGAGACAGAGACAGAGACAGAGACAGAGACAGAGACAGAGACAGAGACAGAGACAGAGACAGAGACGGAGACAGAGGCAGAGACAGAGACAGAGGGAGAGACAGCGACAGAGACAGAGACAGAGACAGAGACAGAGACAGAGACAGAGACAGAGGCAGAGACAGAGACGGAGACAGAGGCAGAGACAGAGCCAGGGACAGAGACAGAGACAGAGACAGAGGGAGAGACAGCGACATAGACAGAGACAGAGACAGAGACAGAGACAGAGACAGAGACAGAGACAGAGACAGAGACAGAGACAGAGACAGAGACAGAGACAGAGACAGAGACAGAGACAGAGACAGAGACAGAGACAGAGACAGAGACAGAGACAGAGACAGAGACAGAGACAGAGACAGAGACAGAGACAGAGACAGAGACAGAGACAGAGACGGAGACAGAGACAGAGACAGAGACAGAGACAGAGACAGAGACAGAGACAGAGATAGTGACAGGGACGGAGACAGAGACAGGGACACAGACAGAGACAGAGACAGAGACAGAGGCAGAGACAGAGCCAGGGACAGAGACGGAGACAGAGACAGAGGGAGAGACAGCGACAGAGACAGAGACAGAAACAGAGACAGAGACAGATACGCGGACAGAGACAGAGGCAGAGACAGAGACAGAGAGAGAGACGGAGACAGAGACAGAGACTGAGACGGAGACAGAGACAGCGGCAGAGACAGGGACGGAGACAGAGACAGAGACACAGACAGAGACAGAGACAGAGACAGAGACAGAGACAGAGACAGAGAAAGATACGCGGAGAGAGACGGAGACAAAGAGCGAGACAGAGACAGAGACGGAGACAGAGGCAGAGACAGAGCCAGGGACAGAGACAGAGACAGAGACAGAGACAGAGACAGAGACAGAGACAGAGACAGAGACAGAGACAGAGACAGAGACGGAGACAGGGGCAGAGACAGAGCCAGGGACAGAGACAGAGACAGAGACTGAGGGAGAGACAGCGACTGAGACAGAGACAGAGACAGAGACAGAGACAGAGACGGAGACAGAGACAGAGGCAGAGGCAGAGACAGAGACAGAGACAGAGACAGAGACAGAGACAGAAACAGTGACAGAGACAGATACGCGGACAGAGACAGAGGCAGAGACAGAGGCAGAGACAGAGACAGAGACAGAGGCAGAGACAGAGACGGAGACAGAGACAGAGACAGAGACAGAGACAGAGACAGAGACAGAGAAAGTGACAGAGACGGAGACAGAGACAGAGACACAGACAGAGACAGAGACAGAGACAGAGACAGAGACAGAGGCAGAGACAGAGCCAGGGACAGAGACGGAGACAGAGACAGTGGGAGAGACAGCGACAGAGACAGAGACAGAAACAGAGACAGAGACAGAAACAGAGACAGAGACAGATACGCGGACAGAGACAGAGGCAGAGACAGAGACAGAGAGAGAGACGGAGACAGAGACAGAGGGAGAGACAGCGACAGCGGCAGAGACAGGGACGGAGACAGAGACAGGGACACAGACACAGACAGAGACAGAGTCAGAGACAGAGACACAGACAGAGACAGAGACGGAGATAGAGACAGAGGCAGAGACAGAGACGGAGACAGAGGCAGAGACAGAGCCAGGGACAGAGACAGAGACAGAGACAGAGACAGAGACAGAGACAGAGACAGAGACAGAGACGGAGACAGAGACAGAGACAGAGACGGAGACAGAGACAGAGACAGAGACAGAGACAGAGACAGAGACAGAGACAGAGACTGAGCCAGAGACAGAGACATAGACGGAGACAAAGACCGAGACAGAGACAGAAACAGAGACAGAGACAGATACGCGGACAGAGACAGAGGCAGAGACAGACACAGAGAGAGAGGCGGAGACAGAGACAGAGACTGAGACGGAGACAGAGACAGAGACAGAGACAGAGACAGAGACAGAGACAGAGACAGAGACAGAGACAGAGACAGAGACAGAGACAGAGACGGAGACAGAGACAGAGACAGAGACAGAGACAGAGACAGAGACAGAGTCAGAGACAGAGACAGAGACAGAGACAGAGACAGAGACCGAGACAGAGACAGAGACAGAGGAGGAGGCAGAGACAGATACGGAGGCAGAGGGAGAGACAGCGACAGAGACAGAGACAGAGACAGAGACAGAGACAGAGAGAGAGACAGAGACAGAGACAGAGACAGAGACAGAGACAGACATAGAGACAGAGACAGAGACAGAGACAGAGACAGAGGCAGAGACAGATACGGAGGCAGAGGGAGAGACAGCGACAGAGACAGAGACAGAGACAGAGACAGAGACAGAGACAGAGAGAGAGACAGAGACAGCGGCAGAGACAGGGACGGAGACAGAGACAGAGACACAGACAGAGACAGAGACAGAGACAGAGGCAGAGACAGAGCCAGGGACAGAAGCGGAGACAGAGACAGAGGGAGTGACCGCGACAGAGACAGAGACAGAAACAGAGACAGAGACAGATAGGCGGACAGAGACAGAGGCAGAGACAGAGACAGAGAGAGAGACGGAGACAGAGACAGAGACTGAGACGGAGACAGAGACAGCGGCAGAGACAGGGACGGAGACAGAGACAGAGACAGAGAAAGAGACAGAGACACAGACAGAGAGAGAGACAGAGACAGAGACAGAGACAGAGACAGAGGCAGAGACAGATACGGAGGCAGAGGGAGAGACAGCGACAGAGACAGAGACAGAGACAGAGACAGAGACAGAGAGAGAGACAGAGACAGAGACAGAGACAGAGACAGAGACAGACATAGAGACAGAGACAGAGACAGAGACAGAGACAGAGGCAGAGACAGATACGGAGGCAGAGGGAGAGACAGCGACAGAGACAGAGACAGAGACAGAGACAGAGACAGAGACAGAGACAGAGACAGAGAGAGAGACAGAGACAGAGACAGAGACAGAGACAGAGACAGAGACAGAGACAGAGACAGAGACAGAGACAGAGACAGAGACAGAGACAGAGACAGAGACAGAGACAGAGACGGAGAGAGAGGCTGAGACAGAGACAGAGGGAGAGACAGCGACAGAGACAGAGACAGAGACAGAGACAGAGACAGAGACAGAGACAGAGACAGAGACAGAGACAGAGACAGAGACAGAGACAGAGACAGAGACAGAGACGGAGACAGAGACAGAGACAGAGACAGAGACAGAGACAGAGACAGAGACAGAGATAGTGACAGGGACGGAGACAGAGACAGAGACACAGACAGAGACAGAGACAGAGACAGAGGCAGAGACAGAGCCAGGGACAGAGACGGAGACAGAGACAGAGGGAGAGACAGCGACAGAGACAGAGACAGAAACAGAGACAGAGACAGATACGCGGACAGAGACAGAGGCACAGACAGAGACAGAGAGAGAGACGGAGACAGAGACAGAGACTGAGACGGAGACAGAGACAGCGGCAGAGACAGGGACGGAGACAGAGACAGAGACACAGACAGAGACAGAGACAGAGACAGAGACAGAGACAGAGACAGAGAAAGATACGCGGAGAGAGACGGAGACAAAGACCGAGACAGAGACAGAGACGGAGACAGAGGCAGAGACAGAGCCAGGGACAGAGACAGAGACAGAGACAGAGACAGAGACAGAGACAGAGACAGAGACAGAAACAGAGACAGAGACAGATACGCGGACAGAGATAGAGGCAGAGACAGAGACAGAGAGAGAGACGGAGACAGAGACAGAGGGAGAGACAGCGACAGCGGCAGAGACAGGGACGGAGACAGAGACAGGGACACAGACACAGACAGAGACAGAGACAGAGACAGAGACAGAGACACAGACAGAGACAGAGACGGAGATAGAGACAGAGACAGAGACAGAGACGGAGACAGAGGCAGAGACAGAGCCAGGGACAGAGACAGAGACAGAGACAGAGCCAGGGACAGAGACGGAGACAGAGACAGAGGGAGAGACAGCGACAGAGACAGAGACAGAGACAGAGTCAGAGGCAGAGACAGAGACAGAGACAGAGACAGAGACAGAGACAGAGACAGAGTCAGAGACAGAGACACAGACAGAGACAGAGACGGAGATAGAGACAGAGACAGAGACAGAGACGGAGACAGAGGCAGAGACAGAGCCAGGGACAGAGACAGAGACAGAGACAGAGGGAGAGACAGCGACAGCGGCAGAGACAGGGACGGAGACAGAGACAGGGACACAGACACAGACAGAGACAGCGACATAGGCAGAGGCAGAGACAGAGACAGAGACAGAGACAGAGACAGAGACAGAGACAGAAACAGAGGCAGAGACAGATACGCGGACAGAGACAGAGGCAGTGACAGAGACAGAGAGAGAGACGGAGACAGAGACAGAGACTGAGACGGAGACAGAGACAGAGACAGAGACAGAGACAGAGACAGAGAGAGAGACAGAGACAGCGGCAGAGACAGGGACGGAGACAGAGACAGAGACACAGACAGAGACAGAGACAGAGACAGAGGCAGAGACAGAGCCAGGGACAGAGGCGGAGACAGAGACAGAGGGAGTGACCGCGACAGAGACAGAGACAGAAACAGAGACAGAGACAGATAGGCGGACAGAGACAGAGGCAGAGACAGAGACAGAGAGAGAGACGGAGACAGAGACAGAGACTGAGACGGAGACAGAGACAGCGGCAGAGACAGGGACGGAGACAGAGACAGAGACAGAGAAAGAGACAGAGACAGAGACAGACATAGAGACAGAGACAGAGACAGAGACAGAGACAGAGGCAGAGACAGATACGGAGGCAGAGGGAGAGACAGCGACAGAGACAGAGACAGAGGCAGAGACAGAGACAGAGAGAGAGACAGAGACAGAGACAGAGACAGAGACAGAGACAGAGACAGAGACAGAGACAGAGACAGAGACAGAGACAGAGACAGAGACAGAGACAGAGACAGAGACGGAGACAGAGGCAGAGACAGAGACAGAGGGAGAGACAGCGACAGAGACAGAGACAGAGACAGAGACAGAGACAGAGACTGAGACAGAGACAGAGACGGAGATAGAGACAGAGGCAGAGACAGAGACGGAGACAGAGGCAGAGACAGAGCCAGGGACAGAGACAGAGACAGAGACAGAGGGAGAGACAGCGACATAGACAGAGACAGAGACAGAGACAGAGACAGAGACAGAGACAGAGACAGAGACGGAGACAGAGACAGAGACAGAGACAGAGACAGAGACAGAGACAGAGACAGAGACAGAGACAGAGACAGAGACAGAGACAGAGACAGAGACAGAGACAGAGACAGAGACAGAGACAGAGACAGAGACAGAGACGGAGACAGAGACAGAGACAGAGACAGAGACAGAGACAGAGACAGAGACAGAGATAGTGACAGGGACGGAGACAGAGACAGAGACACAGACAGAGACAGAGACAGAGACAGAGGCAGAGACAGAGCCAGGGACAGAGACGGAGACAGAGACAGAGGGAGAGACAGCGACAGAGACAGAGACAGAAACAGAGACAGAGACAGATACGCGGACAGAGACAGAGGCAGAGACAGAGACAGAGAGAGAGACGGAGACAGAGACAGAGACTGAGACGGAGACAGAGACAGCGGCAGAGACAGGGACGGAGACAGAGACAGAGACACAGACAGAGACAGAGACAGAGACAGAGACAGAGACAGAGACAGAGAAAGATACGCGGAGAGAGACGGAGACAAAGACCGAGACATAGACAGAGACGGAGACAGAGGCAGAGACAGAGCCAGGGACAGAGACAGAGACAGAGACAGAGACAGAGACAGAGACAGAGACAGAGACAGAAACAGAGACAGAGACAGATACGCGGACAGAGACAGAGGCAGAGACAGAGACAGAGAGAGAGACGGAGACAGAGACAGAGGGAGAGACAGCGACAGCGGCAGAGACAGGGACGGAGACAGAGACAGGGACACAGACACAGACAGAGACAGAGACAGAGACAGAGACACAGACAGAGACAGAGACGGAGATAGAGACAGAGACAGAGACAGAGACGGAGACAGAGGCAGAGACAGAGCCAGGGACAGAGACAGAGACAGAGACAGAGCCAGGGACAGAGACGGAGACAGAGACAGAGGGAGAGACAGCGACAGAGACAGAGACAGAGACAGAGTCAGAGGCAGAGACAGAGACAGAGACAGAGACAGAGACAGAGACAGACATAGACACAGAGACAGAGACAGAGACAGAGACAGAGGCAGAGACAGATACGGAGGCAGAGGGAGAGACAGCGACAGAGACAGAGACAGAGGCAGAGACAGAGCCAGGGACAGAGGCGGAGACAGAGACAGAGGGAGTGACCGCGACAGAGACAGAGACAGAAACAGAGACAGAGACAGATAGGCGGACAGAGACAGAGGCAGAGACAGAGACAGAGAGAGAGACGGAGACAGAGACAGAGACTGAGACGGAGACAGAGACAGCGGCAGAGACAGGGACGGAGACAGAGACAGAGACAGAGACAGAGACAGAGACAGAGACAGAGACAGAGACAGAGACAGAGACAGAGACAGAGACGGAGACAGAGGCAGAGACAGAGACAGAGGGAGAGACAGCGACAGAGACAGAGACAGAGACAGAGACAGAGACAGAGACAGAGACAGAGACTGAGACAGAGACAGAGACGGAGATAGAGACAGAGGCAGAGACAGAGACGGAGACAGAGGCAGAGACAGAGCCAGGGACAGAGACAGAGACAGAGACAGAGGGAGAGACAGCGACATAGACAGAGACAGAGACAGAGACAGAGACAGAGACAGAGACAGAGACAGAGACAGAGACAGAGACAGAGACAGAGACAGAGACAGAGACAGAGACAGAGACAGAGACAGAGACAGAGACAGAGACAGAGACAGAGACAGAGACAGAGACAGAGACAGAGACAGAGACAGAGACAGAGACAGAGACAGAGACAGAGACAGAGACAGAGACAGAGACAGAGACAGAGACAGAGACGGAGACAGAGACAGAGACAGAGACAGAGACAGAGACAGAGACAGAGACAGAGATAGTGACAGGGACGGAGACAGAGACAGAGACACAGACAGAGACAGAGACAGAGACAGAGGCAGAGACAGAGCCAGGGACAGAGACGGAGACAGAGACAGAGGGAGAGACAGCGACAGAGACAGAGACAGAAACAGAGACAGAGACAGATACGCGGACAGAGACAGAGGCAGAGACAGAGACAGAGAGAGAGACGGAGACAGAGACAGAGACTGAGACGGAGACAGAGACAGCGGCAGAGACAGGGACGGAGACAGAGACAGAGACACAGACAGAGACAGAGACAGAGACAGAGACAGAGACAGAGACAGAGAAAGATACGCGGAGAGAGACGGAGACAAAGACCGAGACAGAGACAGAGACGGAGACAGAGGCAGAGACAGAGCCAGGGACAGAGACAGAGACAGAGACAGAGACAGAGACAGAGACAGAGACAGAGACAGAGACAGAAACAGAGACAGAGACAGATACGCGGACAGAGACAGAGGCAGAGACAGAGACAGAGAGAGAGGCGGAGACAGAGACAGAGGGAGAGACAGCGACAGCGGCAGAGACAGGGACGGAGACAGAGACAGGGACACAGACACAGACAGAGACAGAGACAGAGACAGAGACACAGACAGAGACAGAGACGGAGATAGAGACAGAGACAGAGACAGAGACGGAGACAGAGGCAGAGACAGAGCCAGGGACAGAGACAGAGACAGAGACAGAGCCAGGGACAGAGACGGAGACAGAGACAGAGGGAGAGACAGCGACAGAGACAGAGACAGAGACAGAGTCAGAGGCAGAGACAGAGACAGAGACAGAGACAGAGACAGAGACAGAGACAGAGTCAGAGACAGAGACACAGACAGAGACAGAGACGGAGATAGAGACAGAGACAGAGACAGAGACGGAGACAGAGGCAGAGACAGAGCCAGGGACAGAGACAGAGACAGAGACAGAGGGAGAGACAGCGACAGCGGCAGAGACAGGGACGGAGACAGAGACAGGGACGGAGACAGAGACAGAGACACAGACAGAGACAGAGACAGAGACAGAGACAGAGACAGAGACAGAGACAGAGACAGAGACAGAGACAGAGACAGAGACAGAGACAGAGACAGAGGCAGAGAGAGATACGGAGGCAGAGGGAGAGACAGCGACAGAGACAGAGACAGAGACAGAGACAGAGACAGAGACAGAGACAGAGAGAGAGACAGAGACAGCGGCAGAGACAGGGACGGAGACAGAGACAGAGACACAGACAGAGACAGAGACAGAGACAGAGGCAGAGACAGAGCCAGGGACAGAGGCGGAGACAGAGACAGAGGGAGTGACCGCGACAGAGACAGAGACAGAAACAGAGACAGAGACAGATAGGCGGACAGAGACAGAGGCAGAGACAGAGACAGAGAGAGAGACGGAGACAGAGACAGAGACTGAGACGGAGACAGAGACAGCGGCAGAGACAGGGACGGAGACAGAGACAGAGACAGAGAAAGAGACAGAGACAGAGACAGACATAGAGACAGAGACAGAGACAGAGACAGAGACAGAGGCAGAGACAGATACGGAGGCAGAGGGAGAGACAGCGACAGAGACAGAGACAGAGACAGAGACAGAGACAGAGAGAGAGACAGAGACAGAGACAGAGACAGAGACAGACATAGAGACAGAGACAGAGACAGAGACAGAGACAGAGGCAGAGACAGAGACAGAGGCAGAGACAGATACGGAGGCAGAGGGAGAGACAGCGACAGAGACAGAGACAGAGACAGAGACAGAGACAGAGGCAGAGACAGAGCCAGGGACAGAGGCGGAGACAGAGACAGAGGGAGTGACCGCGACAGAGACAGAGACAGAAACAGAGACAGAGACAGATAGGCGGACAGAGACAGAGGCAGAGACAGAGACAGACAGAGAGACGGAGACAGAGACAGAGACTGAGACGGAGACAGAGACAGCGGCAGAGACAGGGACGGAGACAGAGACAGAGACAGAGAAAGAGACAGAGACAGAGACAGACATAGAGACAGAGACAGAGACAGAGACAGAGGCAGAGACAGATACGGAGGCAGAGGGAGAGACAGCGACAGAGACAGAGACAGAGACAGAGACAGAGACAGAGACAGAGAGAGAGACAGAGACAGAGACAGAGACAGAGACAGACATAGAGACAGAGACAGAGACAGAGACAGAGACAGAGGCAGAGACAGATACGGAGGCAGAGGGAGAGACAGCGACAGAGACAGAGACAGAGACAGAGACAGAGACAGAGACAGAGACAGAGACAGAGACAGAGAGAGAGACAGAGACAGAGACAGAGACAGAGACAGAGACAGAGACAGAGACAGAGACAGAGACAGAGACAGAGACAGAGACAGAGACAGAGACAGAGACAGAGACGGAGACAGAGGCAGAGACAGAGACAGAGGGAGAGACAGCGACAGAGACAGAGACAGAGACAGAGACAGAGACAGAGACAGAGACAGAGACTGATACAGAGACAGAGACGGAGATAGAGACAGAGGCAGAGACAGAGACGGAGACAGAGGCAGAGACAGAGCCAGGGACAGAGACAGAGACAGAGACAGAGGGAGAGACAGCGACAGAGACAGAGACCGAGACAGAGACAGAGACAGAGACAGAGACAGAGACAGAGACAGAGACAGAGACAGAGACAGAGACAGAGACGGAGACAGAGACAGAGACAGAGACAGAGACAGAGACAGAGACAGAGACAGAGATAGTGATAGGGACGGAGACAGAGACAGAGACACAGACAGAGACAGAGACAGAGACAGAGGCAGAGACAGAGCCAGGGACAGAGACGGAGACAGAGACAGAGGGAGAGACAGCGACAGAGACAGAGACAGAAACAGAGACAGAGACAGATACGCGGACAGAGACAGAGGCAGAGACAGAGACAGAGAGAGAGACGGAGACAGAGACAGAGACTGAGACGGAGACAGAGACAGCGGCAGAGACAGGGACGGAGACAGAGACAGAGACACAGACAGAGACAGAGACAGAGACAGAGACAGAGACAGAGACAGAGACAGAGAAAGATACGCGGAGAGAGACGGAGACAAAGACCGAGACAGAGACAGAGACGGAGACAGAGGCAGAGACAGAGCCAGGGACAGAGACAGAGACAGAGACAGAGACAGAGACAGAGACAGAGACAGAGACAGAGACAGAGACAGAGACAGAGACAGAGACAGAGACAGAAACAGAGACAGAGACAGATACGCGGACAGAGACAGAGGCAGAGACAGAGACAGGGAGAGAGACGGAGACAGAGACAGAGGGAGAGACAGCGACAGCGGCAGAGACAGGGACGGAGACAGAGACAGGGACACAGACACAGACAGAGACAGAGACAGAGAAAGATACGCGGAGAGAGACGGAGACAAAGACCGAGACAGAGACAGAGACGGAGACAGAGGCAGAGACAGAGCCAGGGACAGAGACAGAGACAGATACAGAGACAGAGACAGAGACAGAGACAGAGACAGAGACAGAGACAGAGACTGAGACAGAAACAGAGACAGAGACAGATACGCCGACAGAGACAGAGGCAGAGACAGAGACAGAGAGAGAGACGGAGACAGAGACAGAGGGAGAGACAGCGACAGCGGCAGAGACAGGGACGGAGACAGAGACAGGGACACAGACACAGACAGAGACAGAGACAGAGACACAGACAGAGACAGAGACGGAGATAGAGACAGAGACAGAGACAGAGACGGAGACCGAGGCAGAGGCAGAGCCAGGGACAGAGACAGAGACAGAGACAGAGCCAGGGACAGAGACGGAGACAGAGACAGAGGCAGATACAGCGACAGAGACAGAGACAGAGACAGAGTCAGAGGCAGAGACAGAGACAGAGACAGAGACAGAGACAGAGACAGAGACAGAGACAGAGACAGAGACAGAGACAGAGGCAGAGACAGATACGGAGGCAGAGGGAGAGACAGCGACAGAGACAGAGACAGAGACAGAGACAGAGACAGAGACAGAGACGGAGACAGAGGCAGAGACAGAGACAGAGGGAGAGAAAGCGACAGAGACAGAGACAGAGACAGAGACGGAGACCGAGGCAGAGGCAGAGCCAGGGACAGACATAGAGACAGAGACAGAGACAGAGACAGAGACAGAGGCAGAGACAGATACGGAGGCAGAGGGAGAGACAGCGACAGAGACAGAGACAGAGACAGAGACAGAGACAGAGAGAGAGACAGAGACAGAGACAGAGACAGAGACAGACATAGAGACAGAGACAGAGACAGAGACAGAGACAGAGACAGAGACAGAGGCAGAGACAGATACGGAGGCAGAGGGAGAGACAGCGACAGAGACAGAGACAGAGACAGAGACAGAGACAGAGACAGAGACGGAGACAGAGGCAGAGACAGAGACAGAGGGAGAGAAAGCGACAGAGACAGAGACAGAGACAGAGACAGAGACAGAGACAGAGACAGAGACTGAGACAGAGACAGAGACGGAGATAGAGACAGAGGCAGAGACAGAGACGGAGACAGAGGCAGAGACAGAGCCAGGGACAGAGACAGAGACAGAGACAGAGGGAGAGACAGCGACATAGACAGAGACAGAGACAGAGACAGAGACAGAGACAGAGACAGAGACAGAGACAGAGACAGAGACAGAGACAGAGACAGAGACAGAGACAGAGACAGAGACAGAGACAGAGACAGAGACAGAGACAGAGACAGAGACAGAGACAGAGACAGAGACAGAGACAGAGACAGAGACAGAGACAGAGACAGAGACAGAGACAGAGACAGAGACGGAGACAGAGACAGAGACAGAGACAGAGACAGAGACAGAGACAGAGACGGAGATAGTGACAGGGACGGAGACAGAGACAGAGACACAGACAGAGACAGAGACAGAGACAGAGGCAGAGACAGAGCCAGGGACCGAGACGGAGACAGAGATAGAGGGAGAGACAGAGACAGAGACGGAGACAGAGACAGAGACAGAGACAGAGACAGAGACAGAGACAGAGATAGAGATAGTGACAGGGACGGAGACAGAGACAGAGACACAGACAGAGACAGAGACAGAGACAGAGGCAGAGACAGAGCCAGGGACAGAGACGGAGACAGAGACAGAGGGAGAGACAGCGACAGAGACAGAGACAGAAACAGAGACAGAGACAGATACGCGGACAGAGACAGAGGCAGAGACAGAGACAGAGAGAGAGACGGAGACAGAGACAGAGACTGAGACGGAGACAGAGACAGCGGCAGAGACAGGGACGGAGACAGAGACAGAGACACAGACAGAGACAGAGACAGAGACAGAGACAGAGACAGAGACAGAGACAGAGACAGAGACAGAGACAGAGACAGAGACAGAGACAGAGACAGAGACAGAGAAAGATACGCGGAGAGAGACGGAGACAAAGACCGAGACAGAGACAGAGACGGAGACAGAGGCAGAGACAGAGCCAGGGACAGAGACAGAGACAGATACAGAGACAGAGACAGAGACAGAGACAGAGACAGAGACAGAGACAGAGACTGAGACAGAAACAGAGACAGAGACAGATACGCCGACAGAGACAGAGGCAGAGACAGAGACAGAGAGAGAGACGGAGACAGAGACAGAGGGAGAGACAGCGACAGCGGCAGAGACAGGGACGGAGACAGAGACAGGGACACAGACACAGACAGAGACAGAGACAGAGACACAGACAGAGACAGAGACGGAGATAGAGACAGAGACAGAGACAGAGACGGAGACTGAGGCAGAGGCAGAGCCAGGCACAGAGACAGAGACAGAGACAGAGCCAGGGACAGAGACGGAGACAGAGACAGAGGCAGATACAGCGACAGAGACAGAGACAGAGACAGAGTCAGAGGCAGAGACAGAGACAGAGACAGAGACAGAGACAGAGACAGAGACAGAGACAGAGACAGAGTCAGAGACAGAGACACAGACAGAGACAGAGACGGAGATAGAGACAGAGACAGAGACAGAGACGGAGACAGAGGCAGAGACAGAGCCAGGGACAGAGACAGAGACAGAGACAGAGGGAGAGACAGCGACAGCGGCAGAGACAGGGACGGAGACAGAGACAGGGACACAGACACAGACAGAGACAGAGACATAGGCAGAGGCAGAGACAGAGACAGAGACAGAGACAGAGACAGAGACAGAGACAGAGACAGAGACAGAAACAGAGGCAGAGACAGATACGCGGACAGAGACAGAGGCAGTGACAGAGACAGAGAGAGAGACGGAGACAGAGACAGAGACTGAGACGGAGACAGAGACAGCGGCAGAGACAGGGACGGAGACAGAGACAGAGACACAGACAGAGACAGAGACAGAGACAGAGACAGAGACAGAGACAGAGACAGAGACAGAGACAGAGACAGAGACAGAGACAGAGACAGAGACAGATACGGAGGCAGAGGGAGAGACAGCGACAGAGACAGAGACAGAGACAGAGACAGAGACAGAGAGAGAGACCGAGACAGAGACAGAGACAGAGACAGAGACAGATACAGAGACAGAGACAGAGACAGAGCCAGAGACAGAGACAGAGACAGAGACAGAGACAGAGACGGAGACAGAGGCAGAGACAGAGCCATGGACAGAGACAGAGACAGAGACAGAGGGAGAGACAGCGACAGAGACAGAGACAGAGACAGAGACAGAGACAGAGACAGAGACAGAGACAGAGACAGAGACGGAGACAGAGGCAGAGACAGAGCCAGGGACAGAGACAGAGACAGAGACAGAGGGAGAGACAGCGACATAGACAGAGACAGAGAAAGTGACAGGGACGGAGACAGAGACAGAGACACAGACAGAGACAGAGACAGAGACAGAGGCAGGGACAGAGCCAGGGACAGAGACGGAGACAGAGACAGAGGGAGAGACAGCGACAGAGACAGAGACAGAAACAGAGACAGAGACAGGGACGGAGACAGAGACAGAGACACAGACAGAGACAGAGACAGAGACAGAGACAGAGACAGAGACAGAGACAGAGACAGAGAAAGATACGCGGAGAGAGACGGAGACAAAGACCGAGACAGAGACAGAGACGGAGACAGAGGCAGAGACAGAGCCAGGGACAGAGACAGAGACAGAGACAGAGACAGAGACAGAGACAGAGACAGAGACAGAGACAGAGACAGAGACAGAGACAGAGACTGAGACAGAAACAGAGACAGAGACAGATACGCCGACAGAGACAGAGGCAGAGACAGAGACAGAGAGAGAGACGGAGACAGAGACAGAGGGAGAGACAGCGACAGCGGCAGAGACAGGGACGGAGACAGAGACAGGGACACAGACACAGACAGAGACAGAGACAGAGACAGAGACACAGACAGAGACAGAGACGGAGATAGAGACAGAGACAGAGACAGAGACGGAGACCGAGGCAGAGACAGAGCCAGGGACAGAGACAGAGACAGAGACAGAGCCAGGGACAGAGACGGAGACAGAGACAGAGGCAGATACAGCGACAGAGACAGAGACAGAGACAGAGTCAGAGGCAGAGACAGAGACAGAGACAGAGACAGAGACAGAGACAGAGACAGAGACAGAGTCAGAGACAGAGACACAGACAGAGACAGAGACGGAGATAGAGACAGAGACAGAGACAGAGACGGAGACAGAGGCAGAGACAGAGCCAGGGACAGAGACAGAGACAGAGACAGAGGGAGAGACAGCGACAGCGGCAGAGACAGGGACGGAGACAGAGACAGGGACACAGACACAGACAGAGACAGAGACATAGGCAGAGGCAGAGACAGAGACAGAGACAGAGACAGAGACAGAGACAGAGACAGAGACAGAGACAGAGACAGAGACAGAAACAGAGGCAGAGACAGATACGCGGACAGAGACAGAGGCAGTGACAGAGACAGAGAGAGAGACGGAGACAGAGACAGAGACTGAGACGGAGACAGAGACAGCGGCAGAGACAGGGACGGAGACAGAGACAGAGACACAGACAGAGACAGAGACAGAGACAGCGACAGAGACAGAGACAGAGACAGAGAGAGAGACGGAGACAGAGACAGAGACAGAGACAGAGACAGAGACAGAGACAGAGACAGAGACAGAGACAGAGACAGAAACAGAGACAGAGACAGATACGCGGACAGAGACAGAGGCAGAGACAGAGACAGAGAGAGAGACGGAGACAGAGACAGAGACTGAGACGGAGACAGAGACAGCGGCAGAGTCAGGGACGGAGACAGAGACAGAGACACAGACAGAGACAGAGACAGAGACAGAGACAGAGACAGAGACAGAGACAGAGACAGAGACAGAGACAGAGACAGAGACAGAGACAGATACAGAGACAGAGACAGAGGCAGAGACAGAGACAGAGAGAGAGACGGAGACAGAGACAGAGACTGAGACGGAGACAGAGACAGCGGCAGAGACAGGGACGGAGACAGAGACAGAGACAGAGAAAGAGACAGAGACAGCGACAGACATAGAGACCGAGACAGAGACAGAGACAGAGGCAGAGACAGATACGGAGGCAGAGGGAGAGACAGCGACAGAGACAGAGACAGAGACAGAGACAGAGACAGAGAGAGAGACAGAGACAGAGGCAGAGACAGAGACAGAGACAGAGACAGAGACAGAGGCAGAGACAGAGACAGAGTCAGAGGCAGAGACAGAGACAGAGACAGAGACAGAGACAGAGACAGAGACAGAGACAGAGTCAGAGACAGAGACACAGACAGAGACAGAGACGGAGATAGAGACAGAGGCAGAGACAGAGACGGAGACAGAGGCAGAGACAGAGCCAGGGACAGAGACAGAGACAGAGACAGAGGGAGAGACAGCGACATAGACAGAGACAGAGACAGAGACAGAGACAGAGACAGAGACAGAGACAGAGACAGAGACAGAGACAGAGACGGAGACAGGGGCAGAGACAGAGCCAGGGACAGAGACAGAGACAGAGACTGAGGGAGAGACAGCGACAGAGACAGAGACAGAGACAGAGACAGAGACAGAGACGGAGACAGAGACAGAGACAGAGACAGAGACAGAAACAGAGACAGAGACAGAGACAGAGACAGAGACAGAGACAGAGACAGAGACAGAGTCAGAGGCAGAGACAGAGACAGAGACAGAGACAGGGACAGAGACAGAGACAGAGCCAGGGACAGAGACAGAGACAGAGACTGAGGGAGAGACAGCGACAGAGACAGAGACAGAGACAGAGACAGAGACAGAGACGGAGACAGAGACAGAGGCAGAGGCAGAGACAGAGACAGAGACAGAGACAGAGACAGAGACAGAAACAGTGACAGAGACAGATACGCGGACAGAGACAGAGGCAGAGACAGAGACAGAGACAGAGACAGAGACAGAGACAGAGACAGAGACAGAGACAGAGACAGAGACGGAGACAGAGACAGAGACAGAGACAGAGACAGAGACAGAGACAGAGACAGAGAAAGTGACAGGGACGGAGACAGAGACAGAGACACAGACAGAGACAGAGACAGAGACAGAGACAGAGGCAGAGACAGAGCCAGGGACAGAGACGGAGACAGAGACAGTGGGAGAGACAGCGACAGAGACAGAGACAGAAACAGAGACAGAGACAGATACGCGGACAGAGACAGAGGCAGAGACAGAGACAGAGAGAGAGACAGAGACAGAGACAGAGACTGAGACGGAGACAGAGACAGCGGCAGAGACAGGGACGGAGACAGAGACAGAGACACAGACAGAGACAGAGACAGAGACAGAGACAGAGACAGAGACAGAGACAGAGAAAGATACGCGGACAGAGACGGAGACAAAGACCGAGACAGAGACAGAGACGGAGACAGAGGCAGAGACAGAGCCAGGGACAGAGACAGAGACAGAGACAGAGACAGAGACAGAGACAGAGACAGAGACAGAGACAGAGACAGAGACAGAGACAGAGACAGAGACAGAAACAGAGACAGAGACAGATACGCGGACAGAGACAGAGGCAGAGACAGAGACAGAGAGAGAGACGGAGACAGAGACAGAGGGAGAGACAGCGACAGCGGCAGAGACAGGGACGGAGACAGAGACAGGGACACAGACACAGACAGAGACAGAGTCAGAGACAGAGACACAGACAGAGACAGAGACGGAGATAGAGACAGAGGCAGAGACAGAGACGGAGACAGAGGCAGAGACAGAGCCAGGGACAGAGACAGAGACAGAGACAGAGACAGAGACAGAGACAGAGACAGAGACAGAGACAGAGACGGAGACAGAGACAGAGACAGAGACGGAGACAGAGACAGAGACAGAGACAGAGACAGAGACAGAGACAGAGACAGAGACTGAGCCAGAGACAGAGACATAGACGGAGACAAAGACCGAGACAGAGACAGAAACAGAGACAGAGACAGATACGCGGACAGAGACAGAGGCAGAGACAGACACAGAGAGAGAGGCGGAGACAGAGACAGAGACTGAGACGGAGACAGAGACAGAGACAGAGACAGAGACAGAGACAGAGACAGAGACAGAGACGGAGACAGAGACAGAGACAGAGACAGAGACAGAGACAGAGTCAGAGACAGAGACAGAGACAGAGACAGAGACAGAGACCGAGACAGAGACAGAAACAGAGACAGAGACAGATACGCGGACAGAGACAGAGGCAGAGACAGAGACAGAGAGAGAGACGGAGACAGAGACAGAGACTGAGACGGAGACAGAGACAGCGGCAGAGACAGGGACGGAGACAGAGACAGAGACACAGACAGAGACAGAGACAGAGACAGAGGCAGAGACAGAGCCAGGGACAGAGGCGGAGACAGAGACAGAGGGAGTGACCGCGACAGAGACAGAGACAGAAACAGAGACAGAGACAGATAGGCGGACAGAGACAGAGGCAGAGACAGAGACAGAGAGAGAGACGGAGACAGAGACAGAGACTGAGACGGAGACAGAGACAGCGGCAGAGACAGGGACGGAGACAGAGACAGAGACAGAGAAAGAGACAGAGACAGAGACAGACATAGAGACAGAGACAGAGACAGAGACAGAGACAGAGGCAGAGACAGATACGGAGGCAGAGGGAGAGACAGCGACAGAGACAGAGACAGAGACAGAGACAGAGACAGAGAGAGAGACAGGGACAGAGACAGAGACAGAGACAGAGACAGACATAGAGACA
The DNA here is from genome assembly GCA_945859595.2 of Megachile willughbiella. NCBI lineage: Eukaryota > Metazoa > Arthropoda > Insecta > Hymenoptera > Megachilidae > Megachile > Megachile willughbiella. The sequence continues at coordinate 994,258 of CAMAOD020000228.1, read as the reverse complement.
GAGACAGAGACAGAGACAGAGACAGAGGCAGAGACAGATACGGAGGCAGAGGGAGAGACAGCGACAGAGACAGAGACAGAGACAGAGACAGAGACAGAGACAGAGAGAGAGACAGAGACAGCGGCAGAGACAGGGACGGAGACAGAGACAGAGACACAGACAGAGACAGAGACAGAGACAGAAGCAGAGACAGAGCCAGGGACAGAGGCGGAGACAGAGACAGAGGGAGTGACCGCGACAGAGACAGAGACAGAAACAGAGACAGAGACAGATAGGCGGACAGAGACAGAGGCAGAGACAGAGACAGAGAGAGAGACGGAGACAGAGACAGAGACTGAGACGGAGACAGAGACAGCGGCAGAGACAGGGACGGAGACAGAGACAGAGACAGAGAAAGAGACAGAGACAGAGACAGACATAGAGACAGAGACAGAGACAGAGACAGAGACAGAGGCAGAGACAGATACGGAGGCAGAGGGAGAGACAGCGACAGAGACAGAGACAGAGACAGAGACAGAGACAGAGAGAGAGACAGAGACAGAGACAGAGACAGAGACAGAGACAGAGACAGAGACAGAGACAGAGACAGAGACAGAGACAGAGACAGAGACAGAGACAGAGACAGAGACAGAGACAGAGACAGAGACAGAGACGGAGACAGAGACAGAGACAGAGACAGAGACAGAGACAGAGACAGAGACAGAGATAGTGACAGGGACGGAGACAGAGACAGAGACACAGACAGAGACAGAGACAGAGACAGAGGCAGAGACAGAGCCAGGGACAGAGACGGAGACAGAGACAGAGGGAGAGACAGCGACAGAGACAGAGACAGAAACAGAGACAGAGACAGATACGCGGACAGAGACAGAGGCAGAGACAGAGACAGAGAGAGAGACGGAGACAGAGACAGAGACTGAGACGGAGACAGAGACAGCGGCAGAGACAGGGACGGAGACAGAGACAGAGACACAAGACAGAGACAGAGACAGAGACAGAGACAGAGACAGAGACAGAGAAAGATACGCGGAGAGAGACGGAGACAAAGACCGAGACAGAGACAGAGACGGAGACAGAGGCAGAGACACAGACAGAGACAGAGACAGAGACAGAGGCAGAGACAGAGCCAGGGACAGAGACGGAGACAGAGACAGAGGGAGAGACAGCGACAGAGACAGAGACAGAAACAGAGACAGAGACAGATACGCGGACAGAGACAGAGGCAGAGACAGAGACAGAGAGAGAGACGGAGACAGAGACAGAGACTGAGACGGAGACAGAGACAGCGGCAGAGACAGGGACGGAGACAGAGACAGAGACACAAGACAGAGACAGAGACAGAGACAGAGACAGAGACAGAGACAGAGAAAGATACGCGGAGAGAGACGGAGACAAAGACCGAGGCAGAGACAGAGACGGAGACAGAGGCAGAGACAGAGCCAGGGACAGAGACAGAGACAGAGACAGAGACAGAGACAGAGACAGAGACAGAGACAGAGACAGAGACAGAGACAGAGACAGAAACAGAGACAGAGACAGATACGCGGACAGAGACAGAGGCAGAGACAGAGACAGAGAGAGAGACGGAGACAGACACAGAGGGAGAGACAGCGACAGCGGCAGAGACAGGGACGGAGACAGAGACAGGGACACAGACAGAGACAGAGACAGAGACAGAGACAGAGACACAGACAGAGACAGAGACGGAGATAGAGACAGAGACAGAGACAGAGACGGAGACAGAGGCAGAGACAGAGCCAGGGACAGAGACAGAGACAGAGACAGAGCCAGGGACAGAGACGGAGACAGAGACAGAGGGAGAGACAGCGACAGAGACAGAGACAGAGACAGAGTCAGAGGCAGAGACAGAGACAGAGACAGAGACAGAGACAGAGACAGAGACAGAGACAGAGTCAGAGACAGAGACACAGACAGAGACAGAGACGGAGATAGAGACAGAGACAGAGACAGAGACGGAGACAGAGGCAGAGACAGAGCCAGGGACAGAGACAGAGACAGAGACAGAGGGAGAGACAGCGACAGCGGCAGAGACAGGGACGGAGACAGAGACAGGGACACAGACACAGACAGAGACAGAGACATAGGCAGAGGCAGAGACAGAGACAGAGACAGAGACAGAGACAGAGACAGAGACAGAGACAGAGACAGAAACAGAGGCAGAGACAGATACGCGGACAGAGACAGAGGCAGTTACAGAGACAGAGAGAGAGACGGAGACAGAGACAGAGACTGAGACGGAGACAGAGACAGCGGCAGAGACAGGGACGGAAACAGAGACAGAGACACAGACAGAGACAGAGACAGAGACAGAGACAGAGACAGAGACAGAGACAGAGACAGAGACAGAGACAGAGACAGAGGCAGAGACAGATACGGAGGCAGAGGGAGAGACAGCGACAGAGACAGAGACAGAGACAGAGACAGAGACAGAGACAGAGAGAGAGACAGAGACAGCGGCAGAGACAGGGACGGAGACAGAGACAGAGACACAGACAGAGACAGAGACAGAGACAGAGGCAGAGACGGAGCCAGGGACAGAGGCGGAGACAGAGACAGAGGGAGTGACCGCGACAGAGACAGAGACAGAAACAGAGACAGAGACAGATAGGCGGACAGAGACAGAGGCAGAGACAGAGACAGAGAGAGAGACGGAGACAGAGACAGAGACTGAGACGGAGACAGAGACAGCGGCAGAGACAGGGACGGAGACAGAGACAGAGACAGAGAAAGAGACAGAGACAGAGACAGACATAGAGACAGACATAGAGACAGAGACAGAGACAGAGACAGAGACAGAGACAGAGGCAGAGACAGATACGGAGGCAGAGGGAGAGACAGCGACAGAGACAGAGACAGAGACAGAGACAGAGACAGAGAGAGAGACAGAGACAGAGACAGAGACAGAGACAGACATAGAGACAGAGACAGAGACAGAGACAGAGACAGAGGCAGAGACAGATACGGAGGCAGAGGGAGAGACAGCGACAGAGACAGAGACAGAGACAGAGACAGAGACAGAGACAGAGACAGAGACAGAGACAGAGACAGAGACAGAGCCAGGGACAGAGGCGGAGACAGAGACAGAGGGAGTGACCGCGACAGAGACAGAGACAGAAACAGAGACAGAGACAGATAGGCGGACAGAGACAGAGGCAGAGACAGAGACAGAGAGAGAGACGGAGACAGAGACAGAGACTGAGACGGAGACAGAGACAGAGACAGAGACAGAGACAGAGACAGAGACAGAGTCAGAGACAGAGACACAGACAGAGACAGAGACGGAGATAGAGACAGAGACAGAGACAGAGACAGAGGCAGAGACAGATACGGAGGCAGAGGGAGAGACAGCGACAGAGACAGAGACAGAGACAGAGACAGAGACAGAGAGAGAGACAGGGACAGAGACAGAGACAGAGACAGAGACAGACATAGAGACAGAGACAGAGACAGAGACAGAGACAGAGGCAGAGACAGATACGGAGGCAGAGGGAGAGACAGCGACAGAGACAGAGACAGAGACAGAGACAGAGACAGAGACAGAGAGAGAGACAGAGACAGCGGCAGAGACAGGGACGGAGACAGAGACAGAGACACAGACAGAGACAGAGACAGAGACAGAGGCAGAGACAGAGCCAGGGACAGAGGCGGAGACAAAGACAGAGGGAGTGACCGCGACAGAGACAGAGACAGAAACAGAGACAGAGACAGATAGGCGGACAGAGACAGAGGCAGAGACAGAGACAGAGAGAGAGACGGAGACAGAGACAGAGACAGAGACAGAGACAGGGACAGAGACAGAGACAGAGACAGAGACAGAGACAGAGACAGAGACAGAGACAGAGACAGAGACAGAGACAGAGACAGAGACAGAGACAGAGACAGAGACAGAGACGGAGACGGAGACAGAGACAGAGACAGAGACAGAGACAGAGACAGAGACAGAGACAGAGATAGTGACAGGGACGGAGACAGAGACAGAGACACAGACAGAGACAGAGACAGAGGCAGAGACAGAGCCAGGGACAGAGACGGAGACAGAGACAGAGGGAGAGACAGCGACAGAGACAGAGACAGAAACAGAGACAGAGACAGATACGCGGACAGAGACAGAGGCAGAGACAGAGACAGAGAGAGAGACGGAGACAGAGACAGAGACTGAGACGGAGACAGAGACAGCGGCAGAGACAGGGACGGAGACAGAGACAGAGACACAGACAGAGACAGAGACAGAGACAGAGACAGAGACAGAGACAGAGAAAGATACGCGGAGAGAGACGGAGACAAAGACCGAGACAGAGACAGAGACGGAGACAGAGGCAGAGACAGAGCCAGGGACAGAGACAGAGACAGAGACAGAGACAGAGACAGAGACAGAGACAGAGACAGAGACAGAGACAGAGACAGAAACAGAGACAGAGACAGATACGCGGACAGAGACAGAGGCAGAGACAGAGACAGGGAGAGAGACGGAGACAGAGACAGAGGGAGAGACAGCGACAGCGGCAGAGACAGGGACGGAGACAGAGACAGGGACACAGACAGAGACAGAGACAGAGACAGAGACAGAGACACAGACAGAGACAGAGACGGAGATAGAGACAGAGACAGAGACAGAGACGGAGACAGAGGCAGAGACAGAGCCAGGGACAGAGACAGAGACAGAGACAGAGCCAGGGACAGAGACGGAGACAGAGACAGAGGGAGAGACAGCGACAGAGACAGAGACAGAGACCGAGTCAGAGGCAGAGACAGAGACAGAGACAGAGACAGAGACAGAGACAGAGACAGAGACAGAGTCAGAGACAGAGACACAGACAGAGACAGAGACGGAGATAGAGACAGAGACAGAGACAGAGACGGAGACAGAGGCAGAGACAGAGCCAGGGACAGAGACAGAGACAGAGACAGAGGGAGAGACAGCGACAGCGGCAGAGACAGGGACGGAGACAGAGACAGGGACACAGACACAGACAGAGACAGAGACATAGGCAGAGGCAGAGACAGAGACAGAGACAGAGACAGAGACAGAGACAGAGACAGAGACAGAGACAGAAACAGAGGCAGAGACAGATACGCGGACAGAGACAGAGGCAGTTACAGAGACAGAGAGAGAGACGGAGACAGAGACAGAGACTGAGACGGAGACAGAGACAGCGGCAGAGACAGAGCCAGGGACAGAGACAGAGACAGAGACTGAGGGAGAGACAGCGACAGAGACAGAGACAGAGACAGAGACAGAGACAGAGACGGAGACAGAGACAGAGGCAGAGACAGAGACAGAGACAGAGACAGAGACAGAGACAGAAACAGTGACAGAGACAGATACGCGGACAGAGACAGAGGCAGAGACAGAGACAGAGACAGAGACAGAAACAGAGACAGAGACAGATACGGGGACAGAGACAGAGGCAGAGACAGAGACAGAGACAGAGACAGAGACAGAGACAGAAACAGTGACAGAGACAGATACGCGGACAGAGACAGAGGCAGAGACAGAGACAGAGACAGAGACAGAGACAGAGACAGAGACAGAGACAGAGACAGAGACAGAGACGGAGACAGAGACAGAGACAGAGACAGAGACAGAGAAAGTGACAGGGACGGAGACAGATACAGAGACACAGACAGAGACAGAGACAGAGACAGAGGCAGAGACAGAGCCAGGGACAGAGACGGAGACAGAGACAGAGGGAGAGACAGCGACAGAGACAGAGACAGAAACAGAGAGAGAGACAGATACGCGGACAGAGACAGAGGCAGAGACAGAGACAGGGAGAGAGACGGAGACAGAGACAGAGACTGAGACGGAGAGAGAGACAGCGGTAGAGTCAGGGACGGAGACAGAGACAGAGACACAGACAGAGACAGAGACAGAGACAGAGACAGAGACAGAGACAGAGACAGAGACAGAGACAGAGACAGAGACAGAGACAGATACAGAGACAGAGACAGAGACTGTGACTGAGACAGAGACAGAGACAGAGACAGAGACGGAGACAGAGACAGAGACAGAGACAGAGACAGAGACAGAGACAGAGACAGAGACAGAGACAGAGACAGAGACAGAGACAGAGACTGAGGGAGAGACAACGACAGAGACAGAGACAGAGACAGAGACAGAGACAGAGACGGAGACAGAGACAGAGACAGAGACAGAGACAGAGACAGAGACAGAGACAGAGACAGAGACAGAAACAGAGACAGAGACAGATACGGGGACAGATACAGAGGCAGAGACAGAGCCAGGGACAGAGACGGAGACAGAGACAGAGGGAGAGACAGCGACAGAGACAGAGACAGAGACAGAGTCAGTGGCAGAGACAGAGACAGAGACAGAGACAGAGACAGAGACAGGGACGGAGACAGAGACAGGGACACAGACAGAAACAGAGACAGAGACAGAGACAGAGACGGAGACAGAGGCAGAGACAGAGACAGAGAGAGAGACAGAGACAGAGACAGAGACAGAAACAGAGACAGAGACAGAGACAGAGACAGAGACAGAGACAGAGACAGAGACAGAGTCAGAGGCAGAGACAGAGACAGAGACAGAGACAGGGACAGAGACAGAGACAGAGTCGGAGACAGAGACACAGACAGAGACAGAGACGGAGATAGAGACAGAGGCAGAGACAGAGACGGAGGCAGAGGCAGAGACAGAGCCAGGGACAGAGACAGAGACAGAGACAGAGGGAGAGACAGCGACATAGACAGAGACAGAGACAGAGACAGAGACAGAGACGGAGACAGGGGCAGAGACAGAGCCAGGGACAGAGACAGAGACAGAGACTGAGGGAGAGACAGCGACAGAGACAGAGACAGAGACAGAGACAGAGACAGAGACGGAGACAGAGACAGAGGCAGAGGCAGAGACAGAGACAGAGACAGAGACAGAGACAGAGACAGAAACAGTGACAGAGACAGATACGCGGACAGAGACAGAGGCAGAGACAGAGACAGAGACAGAGACAGAGACAGAGACAGAGACAGAGACAGAGACGGAGACAGAGACAGAGACAGAGACAGAGACAGAGACAGAGACAGAGAAAGTGACAGGGACGGAGACAGAGACAGAGACACAGACAGAGACAGAGACAGAGACAGAGACAGAGGCAGAGACAGAGCCAGGGACAGAGACGGAGACAGAGACAGTGGCAGCGACAGAGACAGAGACAGAAACAGAGACAGAGACAGATACGCGGACAGAGACAGAGGCAGAGACAGAGACAGAGAGAGAGACGGAGACAGAGACAGAGACTGAGACGGAGACAGAGACAGCGGCAGAGACAGGGACGGAGACAGAGACAGAGACACAGACAGAGACAGAGACAGAGACAGAGACAGAGACAGAGACAGAGACAGAGAAAGATACGCGGACAGAGACGGAGACAAAGACCGAGACAGAGACAGAGACGGAGACAGAGGCAGAGACAGAGCCAGGGACAGAGACAGAGACAGAGACAGAGACAGAGACAGAGACAGAGACAGAGACAGAGACAGAGACAGAGACAGAGACAGAGACAGAGACAGAGACAGAGACAGAGACAGAGACAGAAACAGAGACAGAGACAGATACGCGGACAGAGACAGAGGCAGAGACAGAGACAGAGAGAGAGACGGAGACAGAGACAGAGGGAGAGACAGCGACAGCGGCAGAGACAGGGACGGAGACAGAGACAGGGACACAGACACAGACAGAGACAGAGTCAGAGACAGAGACACAGACAGAGACAGAGACGGAGATAGAGACAGAGGCAGAGACAGAGACGGAGACAGAGGCAGAGACAGAGCCAGGGACAGAGACAGAGACAGAGACAGAGACAGAGACAGAGACAGAGACAGAGACAGAGACAGAGACGGAGACAGAGACAGAGACAGAGACGGAGACAGAGACAGAGACAGAGACAGAGACAGAGACAGAGACAGAGACAGAGACTGAGCCAGAGACAGAGACATAGACGGAGACAAAGACCGAGACAGAGACAGAAACAGAGACAGAGACAGATACGCGGACAGAGACAGAGGCAGAGACAGACACAGAGAGAGAGGCGGAGACAGAGACAGAGACTGAGACGGAGACAGAGACAGAGACAGAGACAGAGACAGAGACAGAGACAGAGACAGAGACGGAGACAGAGACAGAGACAGAGACAGAGACAGAGACAGAGTCAGAGACAGAGACAGAGACAGAGACAGAGACAGAGACCGAGACAGAGACAGAAACAGAGACAGAGACAGATACGCGGACAGAGACAGAGGCAGAGACAGAGACAGAGAGAGAGACGGAGACAGAGACAGAGACTGAGACTGAGACAGAGACAGCGGCAGAGACAGGGACGGAGACAGAGACAGAGACACAGACAGAGACAGAGACAGAGACAGGGGCAGAGACAGAGCCAGGGACAGAGGCGGAGACAGAGACAGAGGGAGTGACCGCGACAGAGACAGAGACAGAAACAGAGACAGAGACAGATAGGCGGACAGAGACAGAGGCAGAGACAGAGACAGAGAGAGAGACGGAGACAGAGACAGAGACTGAGACGGAGACAGAGACAGCGGCAGAGACAGGGACGGAGACAGAGACAGAGACAGAGAAAGAGACAGAGACAGAGACAGACATAGAGACAGAGACAGAGACAGAGACAGAGACAGAGGCAGAGACAGATACGGAGGCAGAGGGAGAGACAGCGACAGAGACAGAGACAGAGACAGAGACAGAGACAGAGAGAGAGACAGGGACAGAGACAGAGACAGAGACAGAGACAGACATAGAGACAGAGACAGAGACAGAGACAGAGACAGAGGCAGAGACAGATACGGAGGCAGAGGGAGAGACAGCGACAGAGACAGAGACAGAGACAGAGACAGAGACAGAGACAGAGAGAGAGACAGAGACAGCGGCAGAGACAGGGACGGAGACAGAGACAGAGACACAGACAGAGACAGAGACAGAGGCAGAGACAGAGCCAGGGACAGAGGCGGAGACAGAGACAGAGGGAGTGACCGCGACAGAGACAGAGACAGAAACAGAGACAGAGACAGATAGGCGGACAGAGACAGAGGCAGAGACAGAGACAGAGAGAGAGACGGAGACAGAGACAGAGACTGAGACGGAGACAGAGACAGCGGCAGAGACAGGGACGGAGACAGAGACAGAGACAGAGAAAGAGACAGAGACAGAGACAGACATAGAGACAGAGACAGAGACAGAGACAGAGACAGAGGCAGAGACAGATACGGAGGCAGAGGGAGAGACAGCGACAGAGACAGAGACAGAGACAGAGACAGAGACAGAGAGAGAGACAGAGACAGAGACAGAGACAGAGACAGAGACAGACATAGAGACAGAGACAGAGACAGAGACAGAGACAGAGACAGAGGCAGAGACAGATACGGAGGCAGAGGGAGAGACAGCGACAGAGACAGAGACAGAGACAGAGACAGAGACAGAGACAGAGACAGAGAGAGAGACAGAGACAGAGACAGAGACAGAGGCAGAGGCAGAGACAGAGACAGAGACAGAGACAGAGACAGAGACAGAGACAGAGACAGAGACAGAGACGGAGACAGAGGCAGAGACAGAGACAGAGGGAGAGACAGCGACAGAGACAGAGACAGAGACAGAGACAGAGACAGAGACAGAGACAGAGACTGAGACAGAGACAGAGACGGAGATAGAGACAGAGGCAGAGACAGAGACGGAGACAGAGGCAGAGACAGAGCCAGGGACAGAGACAGAGACAGAGACAGAGGGAGAGACAGCGACATAGACAGAGACAGAGACAGAGACAGAGACAGAGACAGAGACAGAGACAGAGACAGAGACAGAGACAGAGACAGAGACAGAGACAGAGACAGAGACAGAGACAGAGACAGAGACAGAGACAGAGACAGAGACAGAGACAGAGACAGAGACAGAGACAGAGACAGAGACAGAGACAGAGACAGAGACAGAGACAGAGACAGAGACGGAGACAGAGACAGAGACAGAGACAGAGACAGAGACAGAGACAGAGACAGAGATAGTGACAGGGACGGAGACAGAGACAGAGACACAGACAGAGACAGAGACAGAGACAGAGACAGAGGCAGAGACAGAGCCAGGGACAGAGACGGAGACAGAGACAGAGGGAGAGACAGCGACAGAGACAGAGACAGAAACAGAGACAGAGACAGATACGCGGACAGAGACAGAGGCAGAGACAGAGACAGAGAGAGAGACGGAGACAGAGACAGAGACTGAGACGGAGACAGAGACAGCGGCAGAGACAGGGACGGAGACAGAGACAGAGACACAAGACAGAGACAGAGACAGAGACAGAGACAGAGACAGAGACAGAGAAAGATACGCGGAGAGAGACGGAGACAAAGACCGAGACAGAGACAGAGACGGAGACAGAGGCAGAGACAGAGCCAGGGACAGAGACAGAGACAGAGACAGAGACAGAGACAGAGACAGAGACAGAGACAGAGACAGAGACAGAGACAGAGACAGAGACAGAGACAGAGACAGAGACAGAGACAGAGACAGAAACAGAGACAGAGACAGAGACAGATACGCGGACAGAGACAGAGGCAGAGACAGAGACAGAGAGAGAGACGGAGACAGAGACAGAGGGAGAGACAGCGACAGCGGCAGAGACAGGGACGGAGACAGAGACAGGGACACAGACAGAGACAGAGACAGAGACAGAGACAGAGACACAGACAGAGACAGAGACGGAGATAGAGACAGAGACAGAGACAGAGACGGAGACAGAGGCAGAGACAGAGCCAGGGACAGAGACAGAGACAGAGACAGAGCCAGGGACAGAGACGGAGACAGAGACAGAGGGAGAGACAGCGACAGAGACAGAGACAGAGACAGAGTCAGAGGCAGAGACAGAGACAGAGACAGAGACAGAGACAGAGACAGAGACAGAGTCAGAGACAGAGACACAGACAGAGACAGAGACGGAGATAGAGACAGAGACAGAGACAGAGACGGAGACAGAGGCAGAGACAGAGCAAGGGACAGAGACAGAGACAGAGACAGAGGGAGAGACAGCGACAGCGGCAGAGACAGGGACGGAGACAGAGACAGGGACACAGACACAGACAGAGACAGAGACATAGGCAGAGGCAGAGACAGAGACAGAGACAGAGACAGAGACAGAGACAGAGACAGAGACAGAGACAGAAACAGAGGCAGAGACAGATACGCGGACAGAGACAGAGGCAGTTACAGAGACAGAGAGAGAGACGGAGACAGAGACAGAGACTGAGACGGAGACAGAGACAGCGGCAGAGACAGGGACGGAAACAGAGACAGAGACACAGACAGAGACAGAGACAGAGACAGAGACAGAGACAGAGACAGAGACAGAGACAGAGACAGAGACAGAGACAGAGACAGAGGCAGAGACAGATACGGAGGCAGAGGGAGAGACAGCGACAGAGACAGAGACAGAGACAGAGACAGAGACAGAGACAGAGACAGAGAGAGAGACAGAGACAGCGGCAGAGACAGGGACGGAGACAGAGACAGAGACACAGACAGAGACAGAGACAGAGACAGAGGCAGAGACGGAGCCAGGGACAGAGGCGGAGACAGAGACAGAGGGAGTGACCGCGACAGAGACAGAGACAGAAACAGAGACAGAGACAGATAGGCGGACAGAGACAGAGGCAGAGACAGAGACAGAGAGAGAGACGGAGACAGAGACAGAGACTGAGACGGAGACAGAGACAGCGGCAGAGACAGGGACGGAGACAGAGACAGAGACAGAGAAAGAGACAGAGACAGAGACAGAGACAGAGACAGAGACAGAGGCAGAGACAGATACGGAGGCAGAGGGAGAGACAGCGACAGAGACAGAGACAGAGACAGAGACAGAGACAGAGAGAGAGACAGAGACAGAGACAGAGACAGAGACAGAGACAGACATAGAGACAGAGACAGAGACAGAGACAGAGGCAGAGACAGATACGGAGGCAGAGGGAGAGACAGCGACAGAGACAGAGACAGAGACAGAGACAGAGACAGAGACAGAGACAGAGAGAGAGACAGAGACAGAGACAGAGACAGAGACAGAGACAGAGGCAGAGACAGAGACAGAGACAGAGACAGAGACAGAGACAGAGACAGAGACAGAGACAGAGACGGAGACAGAGGCAGAGACAGAGACAGAGGGAGAGACAGCGACAGAGACAGAGACAGAGACAGAGACAGAGACAGAGACAGAGACAGAGACTGAGACAGAGACAGAGACGGAGATAGAGACAGAGGCAGAGACAGAGACGGAGACAGAGGCAGAGACAGAGCCAGGGACAGAGACAGAGACAGAGACAGAGGGAGAGACAGCGACATAGACAGAGACAGAGACAGAGACAGAGACAGAGACAGAGACAGAGACAGAGACAGAGACAGAGACAGAGACAGAGACAGAGACAGAGACAGAGACAGAGACAGAGACAGAGACAGAGACAGAGACAGAGACAGAGACAGAGACAGAGACAGAGACAGAGACAGAGACAGAGACAGAGACAGAGACAGAGACAGAGACAGAGACAGAGACAGAGAAAGATACGCGGAGAGAGACGGAGACAAAGACCGAGGCAGAGACAGAGACGGAGACAGAGGCAGAGACAGAGCCAGGGACAGAGACAGAGACAGAGACAGAGACAGAGACAGAGACAGAGACAGAGACAGAGACAGAGACAGAGACAGAGACAGAGACAGAAACAGAGACAGAGACAGATACGCGGACAGAGACAGAGGCAGAGACAGAGACAGAGAGAGAGACGGAGACAGACACAGAGGGATAGACAGCGACAGCGGCAGAGACAGGGACGGAGACAGAGACAGGGACACAGACAGAGACAGAGACAGAGACAGAGACAGAGACACAGACAGAGACAGAGACGGAGATAGAGACAGAGACAGAGACAGAGACGGAGACAGAGGCAGAGACAGAGCCAGGGACAGAGACAGAGACAGAGACAGAGCCAGGGACAGAGACGGAGACAGAGACAGAGGGAGAGACAGCGACAGAGACAGAGACAGAGACAGAGTCAGAGGCAGAGACAGAGACAGAGACAGAGACAGAGACAGAGACAGAGACAGAGTCAGAGACAGAGACACAGACAGAGACAGAGACGGAGATAGAGACAGAGACAGAGACAGAGACGGAGACAGAGGCAGAGACAGAGCCAGGGACAGAGACAGAGACAGAGACAGAGGGAGAGACAGCGACAGCGGCAGAGACAGGGACGGAGACAGAGACAGGGACACAGACACAGACAGAGACAGAGACATAGGCAGAGGCAGAGACAGAGACAGAGACAGAGACAGAGACAGAGACAGAGACAGAGACAGAGACAGAAACAGAGGCAGAGACAGATACGCGGACAGAGACAGAGGCAGTTACAGAGACAGAGAGAGAGACGGAGACAGAGACAGAGACTGAGACGGAGACAGAGACAGCGGCAGAGACAGGGACGGAAACAGAGACAGAGACACAGACAGAGACAGAGACAGAGACAGAGACAGAGACAGAGACAGAGACAGAGACAGAGACAGAGACAGAGACAGAGACAGAGGCAGAGACAGATACGGAGGCAGAGGGAGAGACAGCGACAGAGACAGAGACAGAGACAGAGACAGAGACAGAGACAGAGAGAGAGACAGAGACAGCGGCAGAGACAGGGACGGAGACAGAGACAGAGACACAGACAGAGACAGAGACAGAGACAGAGGCAGAGACGGAGCCAGGGACAGAGGCGGAGACAGAGACAGAGGGAGTGACCGCGACAGAGACAGAGACAGAAACAGAGACAGAGACAGATAGGCGGACAGAGACAGAGGCAGAGACAGAGACAGAGAGAGAGACGGAGACAGAGACAGAGACTGAGACGGAGACAGAGACAGCGGCAGAGACAGGGACGGAGACAGAGACAGAGACAGAGAAAGAGACAGAGACAGAGACAGACATAGAGACAGACATAGAGACAGAGACAGAGACAGAGACAGAGACAGAGACAGAGGCAGAGACAGATACGGAGGCAGAGGGAGAGACAGCGACAGAGACAGAGACAGAGACAGAGACAGAGACAGAGAGAGAGACAGAGACAGAGACAGAGACAGAGACAGACATAGAGACAGAGACAGAGACAGAGACAGAGACAGAGGCAGAGACAGATACGGAGGCAGAGGGAGAGACAGCGACAGAGACAGAGACAGAGACAGAGACAGAGACAGAGACAGAGACAGAGACAGAGACAGAGACAGAGACAGAGCCAGGGACAGAGGCGGAGACAGAGACAGAGGGAGTGACCGCGACAGAGACAGAGACAGAAACAGAGACAGAGACAGATAGGCGGACAGAGACAGAGGCAGAGACAGAGACAGAGAGAGAGACGGAGACAGAGACAGAGACTGAGACGGAGACAGAGACAGAGACAGAGACAGAGACAGAGACAGAGACAGAGTCAGAGACAGAGACACAGACAGAGACAGAGACGGAGATAGAGACAGAGACAGAGACAGAGACAGAGGCAGAGACAGATACGGAGGCAGAGGGAGAGACAGCGACAGAGACAGAGACAGAGACAGAGACAGAGACAGAGAGAGAGACAGGGACAGAGACAGAGACAGAGACAGAGACAGACATAGAGACAGAGACAGAGACAGAGACAGAGACAGAGGCAGAGACAGATACGGAGGCAGAGGGAGAGACAGCGACAGAGACAGAGACAGAGACAGAGACAGAGACAGAGACAGAGAGAGAGACAGAGACAGCGGCAGAGACAGGGACGGAGACAGAGACAGAGACACAGACAGAGACAGAGACAGAGACAGAGGCAGAGACAGAGCCAGGGACAGAGGCGGAGACAAAGACAGAGGGAGTGACCGCGACAGAGACAGAGACAGAAACAGAGACAGAGACAGATAGGCGGACAGAGACAGAGGCAGAGACAGAGACAGAGAGAGAGACGGAGACAGAGACAGAGACAGAGACAGAGACAGGGACAGAGACAGAGACAGAGACAGAGACAGAGACAGAGACAGAGACAGAGACAGAGACAGAGACAGAGACAGAGACAGAGACAGAGACAGAGACAGAGACAGAGACAGAGACGGAGACGGAGACAGAGACAGAGACAGAGACAGAGACAGAGACAGAGACAGAGACAGAGATAGTGACAGGGACGGAGACAGAGACAGAGACACAGACAGAGACAGAGACAGAGGCAGAGACAGAGCCAGGGACAGAGACGGAGACAGAGACAGAGGGAGAGACAGCGACAGAGACAGAGACAGAAACAGAGACAGAGACAGATACGCGGACAGAGACAGAGGCAGAGACAGAGACAGAGAGAGAGACGGAGACAGAGACAGAGACTGAGACGGAGACAGAGACAGCGGCAGAGACAGGGACGGAGACAGAGACAGAGACACAGACAGAGACAGAGACAGAGACAGAGACAGAGACAGAGAAAGATACGCGGAGAGAGACGGAGACAAAGACCGAGACAGAGACAGAGACGGAGACAGAGGCAGAGACAGAGCCAGGGACAGAGACAGAGACAGAGACAGAGACAGAGACAGAGACAGAGACAGAGACAGAGACAGAGACAGAGACAGAAACAGAGACAGAGACAGATACGCGGACAGAGACGGAGGCAGAGACAGAGACAGGGAGAGAGACGGAGACAGAGACAGAGGGAGAGACAGCGACAGCGGCAGAGACAGGGACGGAGACAGAGACAGGGACACAGACAGAGACAGAGACAGAGACAGAGACAGAGACACAGACAGAGACAGAGACGGAGATAGAGACAGAGACAGAGACAGAGACGGAGACAGAGGCAGAGACAGAGCCAGGGACAGAGACAGAGACAGAGACAGAGCCAGGGACAGAGACGGAGACAGAGACAGAGGGAGAGACAGCGACAGAGACAGAGACAGAGACCGAGTCAGAGGCAGAGACAGAGACAGAGACAGAGACAGAGACAGAGACAGAGACAGAGACAGAGACAGAGTCAGAGACAGAGACACAGACAGAGACAGAGACGGAGATAGAGACAGAGACAGAGACAGAGACGGAGACAGAGGCAGAGACAGAGCCAGGGACAGAGACAGAGACAGAGACAGAGGGAGAGACAGCGACAGCGGCAGAGACAGGGACGGAGACAGAGACAGGGACACAGACACAGACAGAGACAGAGACATAGGCAGAGGCAGAGACAGAGACAGAGACAGAGACAGAGACAGAGACAGAGACAGAGACAGAGACAGAAACAGAGGCAGAGACAGATACGCGGACAGAGACAGAGGCAGTTACAGAGACAGAGAGAGAGACGGAGACAGAGACAGAGACTGAGACGGAGACAGAGACAGCGGCAGAGACAGAGCCAGGGACAGAGACAGAGACAGAGACTGAGGGAGAGACAGCGACAGAGACAGAGACAGAGACAGAGACAGAGACAGAGACGGAGACAGAGACAGAGGCAGAGACAGAGACAGAGACAGAGACAGAGACAGAGACAGAAACAGTGACAGAGACAGATACGCGGACAGAGACAGAGGCAGAGACAGAGACAGAGACAGAGACAGAAACAGAGACAGAGACAGATACGGGGACAGAGACAGAGGCAGAGACAGAGACAGAGACAGAGACAGAGACAGAGACAGAAACAGTGACAGAGACAGATACGCGGACAGAGACAGAGGCAGAGACAGAGACAGAGACAGAGACAGAGACAGAGACAGAGACAGAGACAGAGACAGAGACAGAGACGGAGACAGAGACAGAGACAGAGACAGAGACAGAGAAAGTGACAGGGACGGAGACAGATACAGAGACACAGACAGAGACAGAGACAGAGACAGAGGCAGAGACAGAGCCAGGGACAGAGACGGAGACAGAGACAGAGGGAGAGACAGCGACAGAGACAGAGACAGAAACAGAGAGAGAGACAGATACGCGGACAGAGACAGAGGCAGAGACAGAGACAGGGAGAGAGACGGAGACAGAGACAGAGACTGAGACGGAGAGAGAGACAGCGGTAGAGTCAGGGACGGAGACAGAGACAGAGACACAGACAGAGACAGAGACAGAGACAGAGACAGAGACAGAGACAGAGACAGAGACAGATACAGAGACAGAGACAGAGACTGTGACTGAGACAGAGACAGAGACAGAGACAGAGACGGAGACAGAGACAGAGACAGAGACAGAGACAGAGACAGAGACAGAGACAGAGACAGAGACAGAGACTGAGGGAGAGACAACGACAGAGACAGAGACAGAGACAGAGACAGAGACAGAGACAGAGACAGGGACAGAGACAGAGACAGAGACAGAGACAGAGACGGAGACAGAGACAGAGACAGACACAGAGACAGAGACAGAGACAGAGGTAGAGACTGAGACTGAAACAGAGACAGAGACAGAAACAGAGACGGAGACAAAGACCGAGACAGAGGCAGAGACACAGACAGAGACAGAGACAGAGACAGAGACAGAGACAGAGACAGAGACAGAGGCAGGGCAGAGACAGAGGCAGAGACAGAGACAGTGACAGAGACAGAGACAGGGACAGAGGCAGTGACAGAGACAGAGACGGAGACAGAGACAGAGACAGCGACAGGGACAGGGAGAGGGACAGGGACAGAGACAGAGACAGAGACAGAGACAGAGACAGAGACAGAGACAGAGACAGAGACAGAGACAGAGACAGAGACAGATACAGGGACAGAGACAGAGACAGAGACAGAGACAGAGACAGAGACGGAGACAGAGACAGAGACAGACACAGAGACAGAGACAGAGACAGAGGTAGAGACTGAGACTGAAACAGAGACAGAGACAGAAACAGAGACGGAGACAAAGACCGAGACAGAGGCAGAGACACAGACAGAGACAGAGACAGAGACAGAGACAGAGACAGAGACAGAGGCAGGGCAGAGACAGAGGCAGAGACAGAGACAGTGACAGAGACAGAGACAGGGACAGAGGCAGTGACAGAGACAGAGACAGAGACAGAGACAGAGACAGCGACAGGGACAGGGAGAGGGACAGGGACAGAGACAGAGGCAGAGACAGCGGCAGAGACAGAGACAGAGACAGAGACGGAGACAAAGACCGAGACACAGACAGAGACGGAGACAGAGGCAGAGACAGAGCCAGGGACAGAGACGGAGACAGAGACAGAGGAAGAGACTGCGACAGAGATAGAGACAGAGACAGAGACAGGGACAGAGACAGAGACAGAGACAGAGACAGAGACAGAGACAGAGACAGAGACAGAGACAGAGACAGAGACAGAGACAGAGACAGAGACAGAGACAGAGACAGAGACAGAGACAGAGACAGAGACAGGGACAGAGACAGAGACAGGGACAGAGACAGAGACAGTGACAGATACAGAGACAGCGACAGGGACAGGGAGAGGGACAGGGACAGAGACAGAGGCAGAGACAGAGGCAGAGACAGAGACAGAGACAGAGACGGAGACAAAGACCGAGACGGAGACAGAGGCAGAGACAGAGCCAGGGACAGAGACGGAGACAGAGACAGAGGAAGAGACAGCGACAGAGACAGAGACAGAGACAGAGGCAGTGACAGAGACAGAGACAGAGACAGAGACAGAGACAGAGACAGAGACAGAGACAGAGACGGAGACAGAGTCAGCGACAGGGACAAGGAGAGGGACAGGGACAGAGACAGAGACAGAGGCAGAGACAGAGACAGAGACAGAGACAGAGACAGAGGCAGAGACAGAGACAGAGACAGAGACAGATACAGAGAGAGAGACAGAGACACAGACAGAGACAGAGTTGCAGGAGACAAAGTCGGAGGCAGAGGTACATGAGACAAAGACGGAGACAAGGACGGAGACAAAGACGGAGACAGAGACAGAGACGGGGACAGAGACAGAGACAGAAGCAGAGACAGAGACACAGACCGAGGAAGACACAGAGACAGATACAGAGAGAGAGACAGAGACACAGACAGAGACAGAGGGGCAGGAGACAAAGTCGGAGGCAGAGGTACAGGAGACAAAGACGGAGACAAGGACGGAGACAAAGACGGAGACAGAGACAGAGACGGGGACAGAGAGAGATAGGGAGACAGGGACAGAGACAGAGAGAGAGACAGAGACAGAGACACAGACAGAGGCAGAGACGGAGACAGAGAAAGAGACAGAGACAGAGGCAGAGACAGAGACAGAGAAAGAGACAGAGACAGAG
>CAMAOD020000228.1:957500-972500 GCA_945859595.2 Megachile willughbiella | reverse complement strand
CAGAGACACAGACAGAGACAGAGACGGAGATAGAGACAGAGACAGAGACAGAGACAGAGGCAGAGTCAGATACGGAGGCAGAGGGAGAGACAGCGACAGAGACAGAGACAGAGACAGAGACAGAGACAGAGAGAGAGACAGGGACAGAGACAGAGACAGAGACAGAGACAGACATAGAGACAGAGACAGAGACAGAGACAGAGACAGAGGCAGAGACAGATACGGAGGCAGAGGGAGAGACAGCGACAGAGACAGAGACAGAGACAGAGACAGAGACAGAGACAGAGAGAGAGACAGAGACAGCGGCAGAGACAGGGACGGAGACAGAGACAGAGACACAGACAGAGACAGAGACAGAGACAGAGGCAGAGACAGAGCCAGGGACAGAGGCGGAGACAGAGACAGAGGGAGTGACCGCGACAGAGACAGAGACAGAAACAGAGACAGAGACAGATAGGCGGACAGAGACAGAGGCAGAGACAGAGACAGAGAGAGAGACGGAGACAGAGACAGAGACTGAGACGGAGACAGAGACAGCGGCAGAGACAGGGACGGAGACAGAGACAGAGACAGAGAAAGAGACAGAGACAGAGACAGACATAGAGACAGAGACAGAGACAGAGACAGAGACAGAGGCAGAGACAGATACGGAGGCAGAGGGAGAGACAGCGACAGAGACAGAGACAGAGACAGAGACAGAGACAGAGAGAGAGACAGAGACAGAGACAGAGACAGAGACAGAGACAGACATAGAGACAGAGACAGAGACAGAGACAGAGACAGAGGCAGAGACAGATACGGAGGCAGAGGGAGAGACAGCGACAGAGACAGAGACAGAGACAGAGACAGAGACAGAGACAGAGACAGAGACAGAGAGAGAGACAGAGACAGAGACAGAGACAGAGACAGAGACAGAGGCAGAGACAGAGACAGAGACAGAGACAGAGACAGAGACAGAGACAGAGACAGAGACAGAGACGGAGACAGAGGCAGAGACAGAGACAGAGGGAGAGACAGCGACAGAGACAGAGACAGAGACAGAGACAGAGACAGAGACAGAGACAGAGACTGAGACAGAGACAGAGACGGAGATAGAGACAGAGGCAGAGACAGAGACGGAGACAGTTGCAGAGACAGAGCCAGGGACAGAGACAGAGACAGAGACAGAGGGAGAGACAGCGACATAGACAGAGACAGAGACAGAGACAGAGACAGAGACAGAGACAGAGACAGAGACAGAGACAGAGACAGAGACAGAGACAGAGACAGAGACAGAGACAGAGACAGAGACAGATACAGAGACAGAGACAGAGACAGAGACAGAGACAGAGACAGAGACAGAGACAGAGACAGAGACAGAGACAGAGACAGAGACGGAGACAGAGACAGAGACAGAGACAGAGACAGAGACAGAGACAGAGACAGAGATAGTGACAGGGACGGAGACAGAGACAGAGACACAGACAGAGACAGAGACAGAGGCAGAGACAGAGCCAGGGACAGAGACGGAGACAGAGACAGAGGGAGAGACAGCGACAGAGACAGAGACAGAAACAGAGACAGAGACAGATACGCGGACAGAGACAGAGGCAGAGACAGAGACAGAGAGAGAGACGGAGACAGAGACAGAGACTGAGACGGAGACAGAGACAGCGGCAGAGACAGGGACGGAGACAGAGACAGAGACACAGACAGAGACAGAGACAGAGACAGAGACAGAGACAGAGACAGAGACAGAGAAAGATACGCGGAGAGAGACGGAGACAAAGACCGAGACAGAGACAGAGACGGAGACAGAGGCAGAGACAGAGCCAGGGACAGAGACAGAGACAGAGACAGAGACAGAGACAGAGACAGAGACAGAGACAGAGACAGAGACAGAGACAGAAACAGAGACAGAGACAGATACGCGGACAGAGACAGAGGCAGAGACAGAGACAGAGAGAGAGACGGAGACAGAGACAGAGGGAGAGACAGCGACAGCGGCAGAGACAGGGACGGAGACAGAGACAGGGACACAGACAGAGACAGAGACAGAGACAGAGACAGAGACACAGACAGAGACAGAGACGGAGATAGAGACAGAGACAGAGACAGAGACGGAGACAGAGGCAGAGACAGAGCCAGGGACAGAGACAGAGACAGAGACAGAGCCAGGGACAGAGACGGAGACAGAGACAGAGGGAGAGACAGCGACAGAGACAGAGACAGAGACCGAGTCAGAGGCAGAGACAGAGACAGAGACAGAGACAGAGACAGAGACAGAGACAGAGACAGAGACAGAGTCAGAGACAGAGACACAGACAGAGACAGAGACGGAGATAGAGACAGAGACAGAGACAGAGACGGAGACAGAGGCAGAGACAGAGCCAGGGACAGAGACAGAGACAGAGACAGAGGGAGAGACAGCGACAGCGGCAGAGACAGGGACGGAGACAGAGACAGGGACACAGACACAGACAGAGACGGAGACATAGGCAGAGGCAGAGACAGAGACAGAGACAGAGACAGAGACAGAGACAGAGACAGAGACAGAGACAGAAACAGAGGCAGAGACAGATACGCGGACAGAGACAGAGGCAGTTACAGAGACAGAGAGAGAGACGGAGACAGAGACAGAGACTGAGACGGAGACAGAGACAGCGGCAGAGACAGGGACGGAAACAGAGACAGAGACACAGACAGAGACAGAGACAGAGACAGAGACAGAGACAGAGACAGAGACAGAGACAGAGACAGAGACAGAGACAGAGGCAGAGACAGATACGGAGGCAGAGGGAGAGACAGCGACAGAGACAGAGACAGAGACAGAGACAGAGACAGAGACAGAGAGAGAGACAGAGACAGCGGCAGAGACAGGGACGGAGACAGAGACAGAGACACAGACAGAGACAGAGACAGAGACAGAGGGAGAGACAGCGACATAGACAGAGACAGAGACAGAGACAGAGACAGAGTCAGAGACAGAGACAGAGACAGAGACAGAGACAGAGACGGAGACAGGGGCAGAGACAGAGCCAGGGACAGAGACAGAGACAGAGACAGAGACAGAGACAGAGACAGAGACAGAGACAGAGACAGAGACAGAGACAGAGACAGAGACAGAGACAGAGACAGAGACAGAGACAGAGACGGAGACAGAGACAGAGACAGAGACAGAGACAGAGACAGAGAAAGTGACAGGGACGGAGACAGATACAGAGACACAGACAGAGACAGAGACAGAGACAGAGGCAGAGACAGAGCCAGGGACAGAGACGGAGACAGAGACAGAGGGAGAGACAGCGACAGAGACAGAGACAGAAACAGAGAGAGAGACAGATACGCGGACAGAGACAGAGGCAGAGACAGAGACAGGGAGAGAGACGGAGACAGAGACAGAGACTGAGACGGAGAGAGAGACAGCGGTAGAGTCAGGGACGGAGACAGAGACAGAGACACAGACAGAGACAGAGACAGAGACAGAGACAGAGACAGAGACAGAGACAGAGACAGAGACAGATACAGAGACAGAGACAGAGACTGTGACTGAGACAGAGACAGAGACAGAGACAGAGACGGAGACAGAGACAGAGACAGAGACAGAGACAGAGACAGAGACAGAGACAGAGACAGAGACAGAGACAGAGACAGAGACAGAGACAGAGACAGAGACTGAGGGAGAGACAACGACAGAGACAGAGACAGAGACAGAGACAGAGACAGAGACGGAGACAGAGACAGAGACAGAGACAGAGACAGAGACAGAGACAGAGACAGAGACAGAAACAGAGACAGAGACAGATACGGGGACAGAGACAGAGGCAGAGACAGAGCCAGGGACAGAGACGGAGACAGAGACAGAGGGAGAGACAGCGACAGAGACAGAGACAGAGACAGAGTCAGTGGCAGAGACAGAGACAGAGACAGAGACAGAGACAGAGACAGGGACGGAGACAGAGACAGGGACACAGACAGAAACAGAGACAGAGACAGAGACAGAGACGGAGACAGAGGCAGAGACAGAGACAGAGAGAGAGACAGAGACAGAGACAGAGACAGAAACAGAGACAGAGACAGAGACAGAGACAGAGACAGAGACAGAGACAGAGACAGAGACAGAGTCAGAGGCAGAGACAGAGACAGAGACAGAGACAGGGACAGAGACAGAGACAGAGCCAGGGACAGAGACAGAGACAGAGACTGAGGGAGAGACAGCGACAGAGACAGAGACAGAGACAGAGACAGAGACAGAGACGGAGACAGAGACAGAGGCAGAGGCAGAGACAGAGACAGAGACAGAGACAGAGACAGAGACAGAAACAGTGACAGAGACAGATACGCGGACAGAGACAGAGGCAGAGACAGAGACAGAGACAGAGACAGAGACAGAGACAGAGACAGAGACAGAGACAGAGACGGAGACAGAGACAGAGACAGAGACAGAGACAGAGACAGAGACAGAGACAGAGAAAGTGACAGGGACGGAGACAGAGACAGAGACACAGACAGAGACAGAGACAGAGACAGAGACAGAGGCAGAGACAGAGCCAGGGACAGAGACGGAGACAGAGACAGTGGGAGAGACAGCGACAGAGACAGAGACAGAAACAGAGACAGAGACAGATACGCGGACAGAGACAGAGGCAGAGACAGAGACAGAGAGAGAGACGGAGACAGAGACAGAGACTGAGACGGAGACAGAGACAGCGGCAGAGACAGGGACGGAGACAGAGACAGAGACACAGACAGAGACAGAGACAGAGACAGAGACAGAGACAGAGACAGAGACAGAGACAGAGAAAGATACGCGGACAGAGACGGAGACAAAGACCGAGACAGAGACAGAGACGGAGACAGAGGCAGAGACAGAGCCAGGGACAGAGACAGAGACAGAGACAGAGACAGAGACAGAGACAGAGACAGAGACAGAGACAGAGACAGAGACAGAGACAGAGACAGAAACAGAGACAGAGACAGATACGCGGACAGAGACAGAGGCAGAGACAGAGACAGAGAGAGAGACGGAGACAGAGACAGAGGGAGAGACAGCGACAGCGGCAGAGACAGGGACGGAGACAGAGACAGGGACACAGACACAGACAGAGACAGAGTCAGAGACAGAGACACAGACAGAGACAGAGACGGAGATAGAGACAGAGGCAGAGACAGAGACGGAGACAGAGGCAGAGACAGAGCCAGGGACAGAGACAGAGACAGAGACAGAGACAGAGACAGAGACAGAGACAGAGACAGAGACAGAGACGGAGACAGAGACAGAGACAGAGACGGAGACAGAGACAGAGACAGAGACAGAGACAGAGACAGAGACAGAGACAGAGACTGAGCCAGAGACAGAGACATAGACGGAGACAAAGACCGAGACAGAGACAGAAACAGAGACAGAGACAGATACGCGGACAGAGACAGAGGCAGAGACAGACACAGAGAGAGAGGCGGAGACAGAGACAGAGACTGAGACGGAGACAGAGACAGAGACAGAGACAGAGACAGAGACAGAGACAGAGACAGAGACAGAGACGGAGACAGAGACAGAGACAGAGACAGAGACAGAGACAGAGTCAGAGACAGAGACAGAGACAGAGACAGAGACAGAGACCGAGACAGAGACAGAAACAGAGACAGAGACAGATACGCGGACAGAGACAGAGGCAGAGACAGAGACAGAGAGAGAGACGGAGACAGAGACAGAGACTGAGACGGAGACAGAGACAGCGGCAGAGACAGGGACGGAGACAGAGACAGAGACACAGACAGAGACAGAGACAGAGACAGAGGCAGAGACAGAGCCAGGGACAGAGGCGGAGACAGAGACAGAGGGAGTGACCGCGACAGAGACAGAGACAGAAACAGAGACAGAGACAGATAGGCGGACAGAGACAGAGGCAGAGACAGAGACAGAGAGAGAGACGGAGACAGAGACAGAGACTGAGACGGAGACAGAGACAGCGGCAGAGACAGGGACGGAGACAGAGACAGAGACAGAGAAAGAGACAGAGACAGAGACAGACATAGAGACAGAGACAGAGACAGAGACAGAGACAGAGGCAGAGACAGATACGGAGGCAGAGGGAGAGACAGCGACAGAGACAGAGACAGAGACAGAGACAGAGACAGAGAGAGAGACAGGGACAGAGACAGAGACAGAGACAGAGACAGACATAGAGACAGAGACAGAGACAGAGACAGAGACAGAGGCAGAGACAGATACGGAGGCAGAGGGAGAGACAGCGACAGAGACAGAGACAGAGACAGAGACAGAGACAGAGACAGAGAGAGAGACAGAGACAGCGGCAGAGACAGGGACGGAGACAGAGACAGAGACACAGACAGAGACAGAGACAGAGACAGAAGCAGAGACAGAGCCAGGGACAGAGGCGGAGACAGAGACAGAGGGAGTGACCGCGACAGAGACAGAGACAGAAACAGAGACAGAGACAGATAGGCGGACAGAGACAGAGGCAGAGACAGAGACAGAGAGAGAGACGGAGACAGAGACAGAGACTGAGACGGAGACAGAGACAGCGGCAGAGACAGGGACGGAGACAGAGACAGAGACAGAGAAAGAGACAGAGACAGAGACAGACATAGAGACAGAGACAGAGACAGAGACAGAGACAGAGGCAGAGACAGATACGGAGGCAGAGGGAGAGACAGCGACAGAGACAGAGACAGAGACAGAGACAGAGACAGAGAGAGAGACAGAGACAGAGACAGAGACAGAGACAGAGACAGACATAGAGACAGAGACAGAGACAGAGACAGAGACAGAGACAGAGGCAGAGACAGATACGGAGGCAGAGGGAGAGACAGCGACAGAGACAGAGACAGAGACAGAGACAGAGACAGAGACAGAGACAGAGAGAGAGACAGAGACAGAGACAGAGACAGAGACAGAGACAGAGGCAGAGACAGAGACAGAGACAGAGACAGAGACAGAGACAGAGACAGAGACAGAGACAGAGACGGAGACAGAGGCAGAGACAGAGACAGAGGGAGAGACAGCGACAGAGACAGAGACAGAGACAGAGACAGAGACAGAGACAGAGACAGAGACTGAGACAGAGACAGAGACGGAGATAGAGACAGAGGCAGAGACAGAGACGGAGACAGAGGCAGAGACAGAGCCAGGGACAGAGACAGAGACAGAGACAGAGGGAGAGACAGCGACATAGACAGAGACAGAGACAGAGACAGAGACAGAGACAGAGACAGAGACAGAGACAGAGACAGAGACAGAGACAGAGACAGAGACAGAGACAGAGACAGAGACAGAGACAGAGACAGAGACAGAGACAGAGACAGAGACAGAGACAGAGACAGAGACAGAGACAGAGACAGAGACGGAGACAGAGACAGAGACAGAGACAGAGACAGAGACAGAGACAGAGACAGAGATAGTGACAGGGACGGAGACAGAGACAGAGACACAGACAGAGACAGAGACAGAGACAGAGGCAGAGACAGAGCCAGGGACAGAGACGGAGACAGAGACAGAGGGAGAGACAGCGACAGAGACAGAGACAGAAACAGAGACAGAGACAGATACGCGGACAGAGACAGAGGCAGAGACAGAGACAGAGAGAGAGACGGAGACAGAGACAGAGACTGAGACGGAGACAGAGACAGCGGCAGAGACAGGGACGGAGACAGAGACAGAGACACAAGACAGAGACAGAGACAGAGACAGAGACAGAGACAGAGACAGAGAAAGATACGCGGAGAGAGACGGAGACAAAGACCGAGGCAGAGACAGAGACGGAGACAGAGGCAGAGACAGAGCCAGGGACAGAGACAGAGACAGAGACAGAGACAGAGACAGAGACAGAGACAGAGACAGAGACAGAGACAGAGACAGAGACAGAGACAGAAACAGAGACAGAGACAGATACGCGGACAGAGACAGAGGCAGAGACAGAGACAGAGAGAGAGACGGAGACAGACACAGAGGGAGAGACAGCGACAGCGGCAGAGACAGGGACGGAGACAGAGACAGGGACACAGACAGAGACAGAGACAGAGACAGAGACAGAGACACAGACAGAGACAGAGACGGAGATAGAGACAGAGACAGAGACAGAGACGGAGACAGAGGCAGAGACAGAGCCAGGGACAGAGACAGAGACAGAGACAGAGCCAGGGACAGAGACGGAGACAGAGACAGAGGGAGAGACAGCGACAGAGACAGAGACAGAGACAGAGTCAGAGGCAGAGACAGAGACAGAGACAGAGACAGAGACAGAGACAGAGACAGAGTCAGAGACAGAGACACAGACAGAGACAGAGACGGAGATAGAGACAGAGACAGAGACAGAGACGGAGACAGAGGCAGAGACAGAGCCAGGGACAGAGACAGAGACAGAGACAGAGGGAGAGACAGCGACAGCGGCAGAGACAGGGACGGAGACAGAGACAGGGACACAGACACAGACAGAGACAGAGACATAGGCAGAGGCAGAGACAGAGACAGAGACAGAGACAGAGACAGAGACAGAGACAGAGACAGAGACAGAAACAGAGGCAGAGACAGATACGCGGACAGAGACAGAGGCAGTTACAGAGACAGAGAGAGAGACGGAGACAGAGACAGAGACTGAGACGGAGACAGAGACAGCGGCAGAGACAGGGACGGAAACAGAGACAGAGACACAGACAGAGACAGAGACAGAGACAGAGACAGAGACAGAGACAGAGACAGAGACAGAGACAGAGACAGAGACAGAGACAGAGGCAGAGACAGATACGGAGGCAGAGGGAGAGACAGCGACAGAGACAGAGACAGAGACAGAGACAGAGACAGAGACAGAGAGAGAGACAGAGACAGCGGCAGAGACAGGGGCGGAGACAGAGACAGAGACACAGACAGAGACAGAGACAGAGACAGAGGCAGAGACGGAGCCAGGGACAGAGGCGGAGACAGAGACAGAGGGAGTGACCGCGACAGAGACAGAGACAGAAACAGAGACAGAGACAGATAGGCGGACAGAGACAGAGGCAGAGACAGAGACAGAGAGAGAGACGGAGACAGAGACAGAGACTGAGACGGAGACAGAGACAGCGGCAGAGACAGGGACGGAGACAGAGACAGAGACAGAGAAAGAGACAGAGACAGAGACAGACATAGAGACAGACATAGAGACAGAGACAGAGACAGAGACAGAGACAGAGACAGAGGCAGAGACAGATACGGAGGCAGAGGGAGAGACAGCGACAGAGACAGAGACAGAGACAGAGACAGAGACAGAGAGAGAGACAGAGACAGAGACAGAGACAGAGACAGACATAGAGACAGAGACAGAGACAGAGACAGAGACAGAGGCAGAGACAGATACGGAGGCAGAGGGAGAGACAGCGACAGAGACAGAGGCAGAGACAGATACGGAGGCAGAGGGAGAGACAGCGACAGAGACAGAGACAGAGACAGAGACAGAGACAGAGAGAGAGACAGGGACAGAGACAGAGACAGAGACAGAGACAGACATAGAGACAGAGACAGAGACAGAGACAGAGACAGAGGCAGAGACAGATACGGAGGCAGAGGGAGAGACAGCGACAGAGACAGAGACAGAGACAGAGACAGAGACAGAGACAGAGAGAGAGACAGAGACAGCGGCAGAGACAGGGACGGAGACAGAGACAGAGACACAGACAGAGACAGAGACAGAGACAGAGGCAGAGACAGAGCCAGGGACAGAGGCGGAGACAAAGACAGAGGGAGTGACCGCGACAGAGACAGAGACAGAAACAGAGACAGAGACAGATAGGCGGACAGAGACAGAGGCAGAGACAGAGACAGAGAGAGAGACGGAGACAGAGACAGAGACAGAGACAGAGACAGGGACAGAGACAGAGACAGAGACAGAGACAGAGACAGAGACAGAGACAGAGACAGAGACAGAGACAGAGACAGAGACAGAGACAGAGACAGAGACAGAGACAGAGACAGAGACGGAGACGGAGACAGAGACAGAGACAGAGACAGAGACAGAGACAGAGACAGAGACAGAGATAGTGACAGGGACGGAGACAGAGACAGAGACACAGACAGAGACAGAGACAGAGGCAGAGACAGAGCCAGGGACAGAGACGGAGACAGAGACAGAGGGAGAGACAGCGACAGAGACAGAGACAGAAACAGAGACAGAGACAGATACGCGGACAGAGACAGAGGCAGAGACAGAGACAGAGAGAGAGACGGAGACAGAGACAGAGACTGAGACGGAGACAGAGACAGCGGCAGAGACAGGGACGGAGACAGAGACAGAGACACAGACAGAGACAGAGACAGAGACAGAGACAGAGACAGAGACAGAGAAAGATACGCGGAGAGAGACGGAGACAAAGACCGAGACAGAGACAGAGACGGAGACAGAGGCAGAGACAGAGCCAGGGACAGAGACAGAGACAGAGACAGAGACAGAGACAGAGACAGAGACAGAGACAGAGACAGAGACAGAGACAGAAACAGAGACAGAGACAGATACGCGGACAGAGACAGAGGCAGAGACAGAGACAGGGAGAGAGACGGAGACAGAGACAGAGGGAGAGACAGCGACAGCGGCAGAGACAGGGACGGAGACAGAGACAGGGACACAGACAGAGACAGAGACAGAGACAGAGACAGAGACACAGACAGAGACAGAGACGGAGATAGAGACAGAGACAGAGACAGAGACGGAGACAGAGGCAGAGACAGAGCCAGGGACAGAGACAGAGACAGAGACAGAGCCAGGGACAGAGACGGAGACAGAGACAGAGGGAGAGACAGCGACAGAGACAGAGACAGAGACCGAGTCAGAGGCAGAGACAGAGACAGAGACAGAGACAGAGACAGAGACAGAGACAGAGACAGAGTCAGAGACAGAGACACAGACAGAGACAGAGACGGAGATAGAGACAGAGACAGAGACAGAGACGGAGACAGAGGCAGAGACAGAGCCAGGGACAGAGACAGAGACAGAGACAGAGGGAGAGACAGCGACAGCGGCAGAGACAGGGACGGAGACAGAGACAGGGACACAGACACAGACAGAGACAGAGACATAGGCAGAGGCAGAGACAGAGACAGAGACAGAGACAGAGACAGAGACAGAGACAGAGACAGAGACAGAAACAGAGGCAGAGACAGATACGCGGACAGAGACAGAGGCAGTTACAGAGACAGAGAGAGAGACGGAGACAGAGACAGAGACTGAGACGGAGACAGAGACAGCGGCAGAGACAGAGCCAGGGACAGAGACAGAGACAGAGACTGAGGGAGAGACAGCGACAGAGACAGAGACAGAGACAGAGACAGAGACAGAGACGGAGACAGAGACAGAGGCAGAGACAGAGACAGAGACAGAGACAGAGACAGAGACAGAGACAGAAACAGTGACAGAGACAGATACGCGGACAGAGACAGAGGCAGAGACAGAGACAGAGACAGAGACAGAAACAGAGACAGAGACAGATACGGGGACAGAGACAGAGGCAGAGACAGAGACAGAGACAGAGACAGAGACAGAGACAGAAACAGTGACAGAGACAGATACGCGGACAGAGACAGAGGCAGAGACAGAGACAGAGACAGAGACAGAGACAGAGACAGAGACAGAGACAGAGACAGAGACAGAGACGGAGACAGAGACAGAGACAGAGACAGAGACAGAGAAAGTGACAGGGACGGAGACAGATACAGAGACACAGACAGAGACAGAGACAGAGACAGAGGCAGAGACAGAGCCAGGGACAGAGACGGAGACAGAGACAGAGGGAGAGACAGCGACAGAGACAGAGACAGAAACAGAGAGAGAGACAGATACGCGGACAGAGACAGAGGCAGAGACAGAGACAGGGAGAGAGACGGAGACAGAGACAGAGACTGAGACGGAGAGAGAGACAGCGGTAGAGTCAGGGACGGAGACAGAGACAGAGACACAGACAGAGACAGAGACAGAGACAGAGACAGAGACAGAGACAGAGACAGAGACAGAGACAGAGACAGAGACAGAGACAGAGACAGAGACAGAGACAGATACAGAGACAGAGACAGAGACTGTGACTGAGACAGAGACAGAGACAGAGACAGAGACGGAGACAGAGACAGAGACAGAGACAGAGACAGAGACAGAGACAGAGACAGAGACAGAGACAGAGACAGAGACAGAGACAGAGACGGAGACAGAGACAGAGGCAGAGACAGAGACAGAGACAGAGACAGAGACAGAGACAGAAACAGTGACAGAGACAGATACGCGGACAGAGACAGAGGCAGAGACAGAGACAGAGACAGAGACAGAAACAGAGACAGAGACAGATACGGGGACAGAGACAGAGGCAGAGACAGAGACAGAGACAGAGACAGAGACAGAGACAGAAACAGTGACAGAGACAGATACGCGGACAGAGACAGAGGCAGAGACAGAGACAGAGACAGAGACAGAGACAGAGACAGAGACAGAGACAGAGACAGAGACAGAGACGGAGACAGAGACAGAGACAGAGACAGAGACAGAGAAAGTGACAGGGACGGAGACAGATACAGAGACACAGACAGAGACAGAGACAGAGACAGAGGCAGAGACAGAGCCAGGGACAGAGACGGAGACAGAGACAGAGGGAGAGACAGCGACAGAGACAGAGACAGAAACAGAGAGAGAGACAGATACGCGGACAGAGACAGAGGCAGAGACAGAGACAGGGAGAGAGACGGAGACAGAGACAGAGACTGAGACGGAGAGAGAGACAGCGGTAGAGTCAGGGACGGAGACAGAGACAGAGACACAGACAGAGACAGAGACAGAGACAGAGACAGAGACAGAGACAGAGACAGAGACAGAGACAGAGACAGAGACAGAGACAGATACAGAGACAGAGACAGAGACTGTGACTGAGACAGAGACAGAGACAGAGACAGAGACGGAGACAGAGACAGAGACAGAGACAGAGACAGAGACAGAGACAGAGACAGAGACAGAGACAGAGACAGAGACAGAGACAGAGACTGAGGGAGAGACAACGACAGAGACAGAGACAGAGACAGAGACAGAGACAGAGACAGAGACAGGGACAGAGACAGAGACAGAGACAGAGACAGAGACGGAGACAGAGACAGAGACAGACACAGAGACAGAGACAGAGACAGAGGTAGAGACTGAGACTGAAACAGAGACAGAGACAGAAACAGAGACGGAGACAAAGACCGAGACAGAGGCAGAGACACAGACAGAGACAGAGACAGAGACAGAGACAGAGACAGAGACAGAGACAGAGGCAGGGCAGAGACAGAGGCAGAGACAGAGACAGTGACAGAGACAGAGACAGGGACAGAGGCAGTGACAGAGACAGAGACGGAGACAGAGACAGAGACAGCGACAGGGACAGGGAGAGGGACAGGGACAGAGACAGAGACAGAGACAGAGACAGAGACAGAGACAGAGACAGAGACAGAGACAGAGACAGAGACAGATACAGGGACAGAGACAGAGACAGAGACAGAGACAGAGACAGAGACGGAGACAGAGACAGAGACAGACACAGAGACAGAGACAGAGACAGAGGTAGAGACTGAGACTGAAACAGAGACAGAGACAGAAACAGAGACGGAGACAAAGACCGAGACAGAGGCAGAGACACAGACAGAGACAGAGACAGAGACAGAGACAGAGACAGAGACAGAGGCAGGGCAGAGACAGAGGCAGAGACAGAGACAGTGACAGAGACAGAGACAGGGACAGAGGCAGTGACAGAGACAGAGACAGAGACAGAGACAGAGACAGCGACAGGGACAGGGAGAGGGACAGGGACAGAGACAGAGGCAGAGACAGCGGCAGAGACAGAGACAGAGACAGAGACGGAGACAAAGACCGAGACACAGACAGAGACGGAGACAGAGGCAGAGACAGAGCCAGGGACAGAGACGGAGACAGAGACAGAGGAAGAGACTGCGACAGAGATAGAGACAGAGACAGAGACAGGGACAGAGACAGAGACAGAGACAGAGACAGAGACAGAGACAGAGACAGAGACAGAGACAGAGACAGAGACAGAGACAGAGACAGAGACAGAGACAGAGACAGAGACAGAGACAGAGACAGAGACAGAGACAGAGACAGAGACAGAGACAGAGACAGGGACAGAGACAGAGACAGGGACAGAGACAGAGACAGTGACAGATACAGAGACAGCGACAGGGACAGGGAGAGGGACAGGGACAGAGACAGAGGCAGAGACAGAGGCAGAGACAGAGACAGAGACAGAGACGGAGACAAAGACCGAGACGGAGACAGAGGCAGAGACAGAGCCAGGGACAGAGACGGAGACAGAGACAGAGGAAGAGACAGCGACAGAGACAGAGACAGAGACAGAGGCAGTGACAGAGACAGAGACAGAGACAGAGACAGAGACAGAGACAGAGACAGAGACAGAGACAGAGACAGAGACAGAGACAGAGACAGAGACAGAGACGGAGATAGAGGTAGAGACAGAGACAGAGACAGAGACAGGGACAGAGACAGAGACAGAGACAGAGACAGAGACAGAGACAGAGACAGCGACAGAGACAGAGACAGCGACAGAGACAGAGACAGAAACAGAGACGGAGACAAAGTCCGAGACAGAGGCAGAGACACAGACAGAGACAGAGACAGAGACAGAGACAGAGGCAGGGCAGAGACAGAGGCAGAGACAGAGGCAGAGACAGAGACAGAAACAGTGACAGAGACATAGACAGAGACAGAGACAGACACGGAGACAGAGACAGAGACAGAGGTAGAGACTGAGACTGAAACAGAGACAGAGACAGAGGCAGAGCCAGGGACAGAGACAGAGACAGAGACAGAGACAGAGACAGCGACAGGGACAGTGAGAAGGACAGGGACAGAGACAGAGGCAGAGACAGAGGCAGAGACAGAGACAGAGACAGAGACAGAGACAGAGACAGAGACAGAGACAGAGACAGAGACAGAGACAGAGACAGAGACAGAGGCAGAGACAGAGACAGAGACAGAGACAGAGACA
>CAMAOD020000228.1:840000-947500 GCA_945859595.2 Megachile willughbiella | reverse complement strand
ACAGACGCAGAGACAGAGCCAGGGACAGAGACGGAGACAGAGACAGAGGAAGAGACAGCGAGAGAGACAGAGACAGAGACAGAGAGTGAGACGGAGACAGAGACAGAGACTGAGACTGAGACGGAGACAGAGACAGCGGCAGAGACAGGGACGGAGACAGAGACAGAGACAGAGACAGAGACAGAGACAGAGACAGAGACAGAGACAGAGACAGAGACAGAGACAGAGACAGAGACAGAGACAGAGACAGAGACAGAGACAGAGACAGAGACAGAGACAGAGACAGAGACAGAGACAGAGACAGAGACAGAGACAGAGACAGAGACAGAGACAGAGACAGAGACAGAGACAGAGACAGAGACAGAGACAGAGACAGAGACAGAGACAGAGACAGAGACAGAGACAGCGACAGGGACAGGGAGAGGGACAGGGACAGAGCCAGAGGCAGAGATAGAGGCAGAGACAGAGACAGAGACAGAGACGGAGACAAAGACCGAGACACAGACAGAGACGGAGACAGAGGCAGAGACAGAGCCAGGGACAGAGACGGAGACAGAGACAGAGGAAGAGACTGCGACAGAGACAGAGACAGAGACAGAGACAGAGACAGGGGCAGAGACAGAGACAGAGACAGAGACAGAGAGAGAGAGTCAGAGACAGAGACAGAGACAGAGACAGAGACAGAGACAGATACGCGGAGAGAGACAGAGGCAGAGACAGAGACAGGGAGAGAGACGGAGACAGAGACAGAGACTGAGACGGAGACAGAGACAGCGGCATAGACAGGGACGGAGACAGAGACAGAGACACAGACAGAGACAGAGACAGAGACAGAGACAGAGACGGAGACAGAGACAGAGGCAGAGACAGAGACAGAGACAGAGACAGAGACACAGACGGAGACAGAGACAGAGACAGAGAGAGAGACAGAGACAGAGACGGAGACAGATACAGAGACAGAGGCATAGACAGAGACGGAGACAGAGTCAGCGGCAGGGACAAGGAGAGGGACAGGGACAGAGACAGAGGCAGAGACAGAGACAGAGACAGAGACAGAGACAGAGACAGAGACAGAGACAGAGACAGAGACAGAGACAGAGACAGATACAGAGAGAGAGACCGAGACACAGACAGAGACAGAGGTGCAGGAGACAAAGTCGGAGGCAGAGGTACATGAGACAAAGACGGAGACAAGGACGGAGACAAAGACGGCGACAGAGACAGAGACGGGGACAGAGACAGAGACAGAAGCAGAGACAGAGACACAGACCGAGGAAGACACAGAGACAGATACAGAGAGAGAGACAGAGACACAGACAGAGACAGAGGGGCAGGAGACAAAGTCGGAGGCAGAGGTACAGGAGACAAAGACGGAGACAAGGACGGAGACAAAGACGGAGACAGAGACAGAGACGGGGACAGAGAGAGATAGGGTGACAGGGACAGAGACAGAGAGAGAGACAGAGACAGAGACACAGACAGAGGCAGAGACGGAGACAGAGAAAGAGACAGAGACAGAGGCAGAGACTGAGACGGACACAGAGACAGAGACAGAAACAGAGACGGAGACAAAGACCGAGACAGAGGCAGAGACACAGACAGAGACAGAGACAGAGACAGAGACAGAGACAGAGACGGAGACAAAGACCGAGACAGAGGCAGAGACAATGGCAGAGAGGGAGACAGAGACAGAGACAGATGCAGATACAGACACAGAGACGGAGGCAGAGATAGAGACACAGACAGAGACAGAGACTGAGACAGAGTCAGAGACAGAGACAGAGGCATAGAGACATAGGCACGGAGGCAGGGATGCAGAGACAGAGACAAAGAGACCGAGTCAGAGACAGAAACAGAGACGGAGACGGAGACAGGGGCAGAGACAGAGAGAGAGACAGAGACAGAGGCAGTGACAGAGACAGAGACAGAGACGGAGAGAAAGACCGAGACAGAGATAGAGACGGAGACAGACGCAGAGACAGAGCCAGGGACAGAGACGGAGACAGAGACAGAGGAAGAGACAGCGAGAGAGACAGAGACAGAGACAGAGAGTGAGACGGAGACAGAGACAGAGACTGAGACTGAGACGGAGACAGAGACAGCGGCAGAGACAGGGACGGAGACAGAGACAGAGACAGAGACAGAGACAGATACAGAGACAGAGACAGAGACAGAGACAGAGACAGAGACAGAGACAGAGACAGAGACAGAGACAGAGACAGAGACAGAGACAGAGACAGAGACAGACACAGAGACAGAGACAGAGACAGAGACAGAGACAGAGACAGAGACAGAGACAGAGACAGAGACAGAGACAGAGACAGAGACAGAGACAGAGACAGAGACAGAGACAGAGACAGAGACAGAGACAGAGACAGAGACAGAGACAGAGACAGAGACAGAGACAGAGACAGAGACAGAGACAGAGACAGAGACAGAGACAGAGGTAGAGACTGAGACTGAAACAGAGACAGAGACAGAAACAGAGACGGAGACAAAGACCGAGGCAGAGGCAGAGACACAGACAGAGACAGAGACAGAGACAGGGACAGAGACAGAGACAGAGACAGAGGCAGGGCAGAGACAGAGGCAGAGACAGAGACAGTGACAGAGACAGAGACAGGGACAGAGGCAGTGACAGAGACAGAGACAGAGACAGAGACAGAGACAGCGACAGGGACAGGGAGAGGGACAGGAACAGGGACAGAGACAGAGACAGAGACAGAGACAGAGACAGAGACAGAGACAGAGACAGAGACAGAGACAGAGACAGAGACAGAGACAGAGACAGAGACAGAGGCAGGGCAGAGACAGAGGCAGAGACAGAGACAGAAACAGTGACGGAGACATAGACAGAGACTGAGACAGAGACAGAGACAGAGACAGAGACAGAGACAGAGACAGAGACAGAGACAGAGACACAGACAGAGACAGAGACAGAGACAGAGACAGAGGCAGGGCAGAGACAGAGGCAGAGACAGAGACAGAAACAGTGACAGAGACATAGACAGAGACAGAGACAGAGACAGAGACAGAGACTGAGACTGAGACAGAGACAGAGACAGAGACAGAGACAGAGACAGAGACAGAGACAGAGACAGAGACAGAGACAGAGACAGAGACAGAGACAGAGACGGAGATAGAGGCAGAGACAGAGACAGAGACGGAGACAGAGGCAGAGACAGAGCCAGGGACGGAGACAGAGACAGAGACAGAGGGAGAGACAGCGACAGAGACAGAGATAGAGATGAGACAGAGACAGAAACAGAGACAGAGGCAGAGACACAGTCAGAGACAGAGACAGAGACAGAGACGGAGACAGAGACAGAGGCAGAGACAGAGACAGAGACAGAGACAGAGACAGAGGCACAGACAGAGACAGAGAGAGAGACAGAGACAGAGACAGAGACAGAGACAGAGACAGAGACAGAGACAGAGACAGAGACAGAGACAGAGACAGAGACAGAGACAGAGACAGAGACAGCGACAGGGACAGGGAGAGGGACAGGGACAGAGCCAGAGGCAGAGATAGAGGCAGAGACAGAGACAGAGACAGAGACGGAGACAAAGACCGAGACACAGACAGAGACGGAGACAGAGGCAGAGACAGAGCCAGGGACAGAGACGGAGACAGAGACAGAGGAAGAGACTGCGACAGAGACAGAGACAGAGACAGAGACAGGGACAGAGACAGAGACAGAGACAGAGACAGAGAGAGAGAGTCAGAGACAGAGACAGAGTCAGAGACAGAGACAGAGACAGAGACGGAGACAGAGACGGAGACAAAGACCGAGACAGAGACAGAGACGGAGACAGAGACAGAGACAGAGACAGAGACAGAGTCAGAGACAGAGACAGAGACAGAGACAGAGACAGAGACAGAGACAGAGACAGAGAGAGAGACAGAGACAGAGACAGAGACAGAGACAGAGACAGAGACAGAGACAGAGACAGGGACAGAGACAGAGACAGAGACAGAGACAGAGACAGAGACAGAGACGGAGACAGTGACAGAGACAGAGACAGAGACAGAGACGGAGAGAAAGACCGAGACAGACGCAAAGACTGAGACAGAGGCAGAGAGAGAGACAGAGACAGAGACAGAGGCATAGACAGAGACAGAGACAGAGACAGAGACAGAGACAGAGACAGAGACAGAGACAGAGACAGAGACAGAGACAGAGACAGAGACAGAGACAGAGACAGAGACAGAGGCAGAGACACAGTCAGAGACAGAGACAGAGACAGAGACAGAGGCAGGGCAGAGACAGAGGCAGAGACAGAGACAGAAACAGTGACAGAGACATAGACAGAGACAGAGAAAGAGACAGAGACAGAGACTGAGACTGAGACAGAGACAGAGACAGAGACAAAGACAGAGACAGAGACAGAGACAGAGACAGAGACAGAGACAGAGGCAGGGACAGAGACAGAGACAGAGACAGAGACAGAGACAGAGACAGAGACGGAGACAGTGACAGAGACAGAGACAGAGACAGAGACGGAGAGAAAGACCGAGACAGACGCAAAGACTGAGACAGAGGCAGAGAGAGAGACAGAGACAGAGACAGAGGCATAGACAGAGACAGAGACAGAGACAGAGACAGAGACAGAGACAGAGACAGAGACAGAGACAGAGACAGAGACAGAGACAGAGACAGAGACAGAGACAGAGACAGAGACAGAGACAGAGACTGAGACGGACACAGAGACAGAGACAGAAACAGAGACGGAGACAAAGACCGAGACAGAGGCAGAGACACAGACAGAGACAGAGACAGAGACAGAGACAGAGACGGAGACAAAGACCGAGACAGAGGCAGAGACAATGGCAGAGAGGGAGACAGAGACAGAGACAGATGCAGATACAGACACAGAGACGGAGGCAGAGATAGAGACACAGACAGAGACAGAGACTGAGACAGAGTCAGAGACAGAGACAGAGGCATAGAGACATAGGCACGGAGGCAGGGATGCAGAGACAGAGACAAAGAGACCGAGTCAGAGACAGAAACAGAGACAGAGACGGAGACAGGGGCAGAGACAGAGAGAGAGACAGAGACAGAGACAGAGACAGAGACAGAGACAGAGACAGAGACTGAGACTGATACAGAGACAGAGACAGAAACAGAGACGGAGACAAAGACCGAGACGGAGACAAAGACCGAGACAGAGGCAGAGACACAGACAGAGACAGAGACAGAGACAGAGACAGGGACAGAGACAGAGACAGAGACAGAGGCAGGGCAGAGACAGTGACAGAGACAGAGACAGGGACAGAGGCAGTGACAGAGACAGAGACAGAGACAGAGACAGAGACAGCGACAGGGACAGGGAGAGGGACAGGAACAGGGACAGAGACAGAGACAGAGACAGAGACAGAGACAGAGACAGAGACAGAGACAGAGACAGAGACAGAGACAGAGACAGAGACAGAGACAGAGGCAGGGCAGAGACAGAGGCAGAGACAGAGACAGAAACAGTGACGGAGACATAGACAGAGACTGAGACAGAGACAGAGACAGAGACAGAGACAGAGACAGAGACAGAGACAGAGACAGAGACAGAGACAGAGACACAGACAGAGACAGAGACAGAGACAGAGACAGAGGCAGGGCAGAGACAGAGGCAGAGACAGAGACAGAAACAGTGACAGAGACATAGACAGAGACAGAGACAGAGACAGAGACAGAGACTGAGACTGAGACAGAGACAGAGACAGAGACAGAGACAGAGACAGAGACAGAGACAGAGACAGAGACAGAGACAGAGACAGAGACAGAGACGGAGATAGAGGCAGAGACAGAGACAGAGACAGAGACGGAGACAGAGGCAGAGACAGAGCCAGGGACGGAGACAGAGGCAGAGACAGAGGGAGAGACAGCGACAGAGACAGAGATAGAGATGAGACAGAGACAGAAACAGAGACAGAGGCAGAGACACAGTCAGAGACAGAGACAGAGACAGAGACGGAGACAGAGACAGAGGCAGAGACAGAGACAGAGACAGAGACAGAGACAGAGGCACAGACAGAGACAGAGAGAGAGAGAGAGACAGAGACAGAGACAGAGACAGAGACAGAGACAGAGACAGAGACAGAGACAGAGACAGAGACAGAGACAGAGACAGCGACAGGGACAGGGAGAGGGACAGGGACAGAGCCAGAGGCAGAGATAGAGGCAGAGACAGAGACAGAGACAGAGACGGAGACAAAGACCGAGACACAGACAGAGACGGAGACAGAGGCAGAGACAGAGCCAGGGACAGAGACGGAGACAGAGACAGAGGAAGAGACTGCGACAGAGACAGAGACAGAGACAGAGACAGGGACAGAGACAGAGACAGAGACAGAGACAGAGAGAGAGAGTCAGAGACAGAGACAGAGACAGAGACAGAGACAGAGACAGAGACGGAGACAGAGACGGAGACAAAGACCGAGACAGAGACAGAGACAGAGACGGAGACAGAGACAGAGACAGAGACAGAGACAGAGTCAGAGACAGAGACAGAGACAGAGACAGAGACAGAGACAGAGACAGAGACAGAGAGAGAGACAGAGACAGAGACAGAGACAGAGACAGAGACAGAGACAGAGACAGAGACAGGGACAGAGACAGAGACAGAGACAGAGACAGAGACAGAGACAGAGACGGAGACAGTGACAGAGACAGAGACAGAGACAGAGACGGAGAGAAAGACCGAGACAGACGCAAAGACTGAGACAGAGGCAGAGAGAGAGACAGAGACAGAGACAGAGGCATAGACAGAGACAGAGACAGAGACAGAGACAGAGACAGAGACAGAGACAGAGACAGAGACAGAGACAGAGACAGAGACAGAGACAGAGACAGAGACAGAGACAGAGACAGAGACAGAGACAGAGACAGAGACAGAGGCAGAGACACAGTCAGAGACAGAGACAGAGACAGAGACAGAGGCAGGGCAGAGACAGAGGCAGAGACAGAGACAGAAACAGTGACAGAGACATAGACAGAGACAGAGAAAGAGACAGAGACAGAGACTGAGACTGAGACAGAGACAGAGACAGAGACAAAGACAGAGACAGAGACAGAGACAGAGACAGAGACAGAGACAGAGGCAGGGACAGAGACAGAGACAGAGACAGAGACAGAGACAGAGACAGAGACGGAGACAGTGACAGAGACAGAGACAGAGACAGAGACGGAGAGAAAGACCGAGACAGACGCAAAGACTGAGACAGAGGCAGAGAGAGAGACAGAGACAGAGACAGAGGCATAGACAGAGACAGAGACAGAGACAGAGACAGAGACAGAGACAGAGACAGAGACAGAGACAGAGACAGAGACAGAGACAGAGACAGAGACAGAGACAGAGACAGAGACAGAGACAGAGGCAGAGACAGAGACTGAGACGGACACAGAGACAGAGACAGAAACAGAGACGGAGACAAAGACCGAGACAGAGGCAGAGACACAGACAGAGACAGAGACAGAGACAGAGACAGAGACGGAGACAAAGACCGAGACAGAGGCAGAGACAATGGCAGAGAGGGAGACAGAGACAGAGACAGATGCAGATACAGACACAGAGACGGAGGCAGAGATAGAGACACAGACAGAGACAGAGACTGAGACAGAGTCAGAGACAGAGACAGAGGCATAGAGACATAGGCACGGAGGCAGGGATGCAGAGACAGAGACAAAGAGACCGAGTCAGAGACAGAAACAGAGACAGAGACGGAGACAGGGGCAGAGACAGAGAGAGAGACAGAGACAGAGGCAGTGACAGAGACGGAGACAGAGACGGAGAGAA
The DNA here is from genome assembly GCA_945859595.2 of Megachile willughbiella. Classification (NCBI taxonomy): domain Eukaryota; kingdom Metazoa; phylum Arthropoda; class Insecta; order Hymenoptera; family Megachilidae; genus Megachile; species Megachile willughbiella. Next base: position 939,706 of record CAMAOD020000228.1, on the reverse strand, counting down.
AGACCGAGACAGAGATAGAGACGGAGACAGACGCAGAGACAGAGCCAGGGACAGAGACGGAGACAGAGACAGAGGAAGAGACAGCGAGAGAGACAGAGACAGAGACAGAGAGTGAGACGGAGACAGAGACAGAGACTGAGACTGAGACGGAGACAGAGACAGCGGCAGAGACAGGGACGGAGACAGAGACAGAGACAGAGACAGAGACACAGACAGAGACAGAGGTGCAGGAGACAAAGTCGGAGGCAGAGGTACATGAGGCAAAGACGGAGACAAGGACGGAGACAAAGACGGAGACAGAGACAGAGACGGTGACAGAGACAGAGACAGAGGCAGAGACAGAGACACAGACCGAGGAAGACACAGAGACAGATACAGAGAGAGAGACAGAGACACAGACAGAGACAGAGACAGAGACAGAGAGAGAGAGTCAGAGACAGAGACAGAGACAGAGACAGAGACAGAGACAGATACGCGGACAGAGACAGAGGCAGAGACAGAGACAGAGAGAGGGACGGAGACAGAGACAGAGACTGAGACGGAGACAGAGACAGCGGCATAGACAGGGACGGAGACAGAGACAGAGACACAGACAGAGACAGAGACAGAGACAGAGACAGAGACGGAGACAGAGACAGAGGCAGAGACAGAGACAGAGAGAGAGACAGTGACAGAGACGGAGACAGAGACAGAGGGAGAGACAGCGACAGAGAGAGAGACGGAGACAGAGACAGAGACAGATACAGAGACAGAGACAGAGACAGAGACAGAGACCGAGACGGAGACAGAGGCAGAGACAGAGCCAGGGACAGAGACGGAGCCAGAGACAGAGGAAGAGACAGCGACAGAGACAGAGACAGAGACAGAGGCAGTGACAGAGACAGAGACAGAGACAGAGACAGAGACAGAGACAGAGACAGAGACAGAGACAGAGACAGAGACAGAGACAGAGACAGAGACAGAGACGGAGATAGAGGCAGAGACAGAGACAGAGACAGAGACAGAGACAGAGACAGGGACAGAGACAGAGACAGAGACAGAGACAGAGACAGAGACAGCGACAGAGACAGAGACAGCGACAGAGACAGAGACAGAAACAGAGACGGAGACAAAGACCGAGACAGAGGCAGAGACACAGACAGAGACAGAGACAGAGACAGAGACAGAGGCAGGGCAGAGACAGAGGCAGAGACAGAGACAGAAACAGTGACAGAGACATAGACAGAGACAGAGACAGAGACAGAGACAGAGACAGGGACAGAGACAGAGACAGGGACAGAGACAGAGACAGAGACAGATACAGAGACAGCGACAGGGACAGGGAGAGGGACAGGGACAGAGACAGAGGCAGAGACAGAGGCAGAGACAGAGACAAAGACAGAGACAGAGACGGAGACAAAGACCGAGACGGAGACAGAGGCAGAGACAGAGCCAGGGACAGAGACGGAGACAGAGACAGAGGAAGAGACAGCGACAGAGACAGAGACAGAGACAGAGACAGAGACAGAGACAGAGACAGATACAGAGACAGCGACAGGGACAGGGAGAGGGACAGGGACAGAGACAGAGGCAGAGACAGAGGCAGAGACAGAGACAGAGACGGAGACAGAGGCAGAGACAGAGACAGGGACAGAGACAGAGACAGGGACAGAGACAGAGACAGAGACAGATACAGAGACAGCGACAGGGACAGGGAGAGGGACAGGGACAGAGACAGAGGCAGAGACAGAGGCAGAGACAGAGACAGAGACAGAGACAGAGACGGAGACAAAGACCGAGACGGAGACAGAGGCAGAGACAGAGCCAGGGACAGAGACGGAGACAGAGACAGAGGAAGAGACAGCGACAGAGACAGAGACAGAGACAGAGGCAGTGACAGAGACAGAGACAGAGACAGAGACAGAGACAGAGACAGAGACAGAGACAGAGACAGAGACAGAGACAGAGACAGAGACAGAGACAGAGACAGAGACAGAGACAGAGACAGAGACAGAGACAGAGACAGAGACAGAGACAGAGACGGAGATAGAGGCAGAGACAGAGAGAGAGACAGAGACAGAGACAGAGACAGGGACAGAGACAGAGACAGAGACAGAGACAGAGACAGAGACAGAGACAGCGACAGATACAGAGACAGCGACAGAGACAGAGACAGAAACAGAGACGGAGACAAAGACCGAGACAGAGGCAGAGACACAGACAGGGACAGAGACAGAGACAGAGACAGAGGCAGGGCAGAGACAGAGGCAGAGACAGAGACAGAAACAGTGACAGAGACATAGACAGAGACAGAGACAGAGACAGAGACAGAGACTGAGACTGAGACAGAGACAGAGACAGAGACAGAAACAGAGACAGAGACAGAGACAGAGACAGAGACAGAGACAGAGACAGAGACAGGGACAGAGACAGAGACAGAGACAGAGACAGAGACAGAGACAGAGACGGAGACAGAGACAGAGACAGAGACAGAGACAGAGACAGAGGCAGGGCAGAGACAGAGGCAGAGACAGAGACAGAAACAGTGACAGAGACATAGACAGAGACAGAGACAGAGACAGAGACAGAGACTGAGACTGAGACAGAGACAGAGACAGAGACAGAGACAGAGACAGAGACAGAGACAGAGACAGAGAGAGATACAGAGAGAGAGACAGAGACACAGACAGAGACAGACGTGCAGGAGACAAAGTCGGAGGCAGAGGTACATGAGGCAAAGACGGAGACAAGGACGGAGACAAAGACGGAGACAGAGACAGAGACGGTGACAGAGACAGAGACAGAGGCAGAGACAGAGACACAGACCGAGGAAGACACAGAGACAGATACAGAGATAGAGACAGAGACACAGACAGAGACAGAGACAGAGACAGAGAGAGAGAGTCAGAGACAGAGACAGAGACAGAGACAGAGACAGAGACAGATACGCGGACAGAGACAGAGGCAGAGACAGAGACAGAGAGAGGGACGGAGACAGAGACAGAGACTGAGACGGAGACAGAGACAGCGGCATAGACAGGGACGGAGACAGAGACAGAGACACAGACAGAGACAGAGACAGAGACAGAGACAGAGACGGAGACAGAGACAGAGGCAGAGACAGAGACAGAGACAGAGACAGAGACACAGACAGAGACAGAGACAGAGACAGAGACAGAGAGAGAGACAGAGACAGAGACGGAGACAGATACAGAGACAGAGGCATAGACAGAGACGGAGACAGAGTCAGCGACAGGGACAAGGAGAGGGACAGGGACAGAGACAGAGGCAGGGACAGAGACAGAGACAGAGACAGAGACAGAGACAGAGACAGAGACAGAGACAGAGACAGAGACAGATACAGAGAGAGAGACAGAGACACAGACAGAGACAGAGGTGCAGGAGACAAAGTCGGAGGCAGAGGTACATGAGGCAAAGACGGAGACAAGGACGGAGACAAAGACGGAGACAGAGACAGAGACGGTGACAGAGACAGAGACAGAGGCAGAGACAGAGACACAGACCGAGGAAGACACAGAGACAGATACAGAGAGAGAGACAGAGACACAGACAGAGACAGAGACAGAGACAGAGAGAGAGAGTCAGAGACAGAGACAGAGACAGAGACAGAGACAGAGACAGAGACAGAGGCATAGAGACATAGGCACGGAGGCAGGGATGCCGAGACAGAGACAAAGAGACCGAGTCAGAGACAGAAACAGAGACAGAGACAGAGCCAGGGACAGAGACGGAGACAGAGACAGAGGAAGAGACAGCGAGAGAGACAGAGACAGAGATAGAGAGTGAGACAGAGACAGAGACAGAGACAGAGACAGAGACAGAGACGGAGACAGAGGTAGAGACTGAGACTGAAACAGAGACAGAGACAGAAACAGAGACGGAGACAAAGACCGAGACAGAGGCAGAGACACAGACAGAGACAGAGACAGAGACAGAGACAGAGACAGAGACAGAGACAGAGACAGAGACAGAGGCAGGGCAGAGACAGAGGCAGAGACAGAGACAGTGACAGAGACAGAGACAGGGACAGAGGCAGTGACAGAGACAGAGACAGAGACAGAGACAGAGACAGAGACAGAGACAGAGACAGAGACAGAGACAGAGACAGAGACAGAGACAGAGACAGAGACAGAGACAGAGACAGAGACAGAGACAGAGACAGAGACAGAGACAGAGACAGAGACAGAGACAGAGACAGAGACAGAGACAGAGACAGAGACAGAGACAGAGGTAGAGACTGAGACTGAAACAGAGACAGAGACAGAAACAGAGACGGAGACAAAGACCGAGACAGAGGCAGAGACACAGACAGAGACAGAGACAGAGACAGAGACAGAGACAGAGACAGAGACAGAGGCAGGGCAGAGACAGAGACAGAGACAGAGACAGAGACCGAGTCAGAGACAGAAACAGAGACAGAGACGGAGACAGGGGCAGAGACAGAGAGAGAGACAGAGACAGAGGCAGTGACAGAGACAGAGACAGAGACGGAGAGAAAGACCGAGACAGAGATAGAGACGGAGACAGACGCAGAGACAGAGCCAGGGACAGAGACGGAGACAGAGACAGAGGAGGAGACAGCGAGAGAGACAGAGACAGAGACAGAGAGTGAGACGGAGACAGAGACAGAGACTGAGACTGAGACGGAGACAGAGACAGCGGCAGAGACAGGGACGGAGACAGAGACAGAGACAGAGACAGAGACAGAGACAGAGACAGAGACAGAGACAGAGACAGAGACCGAGACAGAGACAGAGACAGAGACAGAGACAGAGACAGAGACAGAGACAGAGACAGAGACAGAGACAGAGACAGAGACAGAGACAGAGACAGAGACAGAGACAGAGACAGAGGTAGAGACTGAGACTGAAACAGAGACAGAGACAGAAACAGAGACGGAGACAAAGACCGAGACAGAGGCAGAGACACAGACAGAGACAGAGACAGAGACAGAGACAGAGACAGAGACAGAGACAGAGGCAGGGCAGAGACAGAGGCATTGACAGAGACAGTGACAGAGACAGAGACAGGGACAGAGGCAGTGACAGAGACAGAGACAGAGACAGAGACAGAGACAGCGACAGGGACAGGGAGAGGGACAGGGACAGAGCCAGAGGCAGAGACAGAGGCAGAGACAGAGACAGAGACAGAGACGGAGACAAAGACCGAGACACAGACAGAGACGGAGACAGAGGCAGAGACAGAGCCAGGGACAGAGACGGAGACAGAGACAGAGGAAGAGACTGCGACAGAGACAGAGACAGAGACAGAGACAGGGACAGAGACAGAGCCAGAGACAGAGACAGAGACAGAGACAGAGACAGAGACAGAGACAGAGACAGAGACAGAGACAGAGACAGAGACAGAGACAGAGACAGAGACAGAGACAGAGACAGAGACAGAGACAGAGACAGAGGCAGGGCAGAGACAGAGGCAGAGACAGAGACAGAAACAGTGACAGAGACATAGACAGAGACAGAGACAGAGACAGAGACAGAGACTGAGACTGAGACAGAGACAGAGACACAGACAGAGACAGAGACAGAGACAGAGACAGAGACAGAGACAGAGACAGAGACAGAGACAGAGACAGAGACAGAGACAGAGACAGAGACAGAGACAGGGACAGAGACAGAGACAGAGACAGAGACAGAGACAGGGACAGAGACAGAGACAGAGACAGAGACAGAGACAGAGACAGAGACAGAGACAGAGACAGAGACAGAGACAGAGACAGAGACAGGGACAGAGACAGAGACAGGGACAGAGACAGAGACAGAGACAGATACAGAGACAGCGACAGGGACAGGGAGAGGGACAGGGACAGAGACAGAGGCAGAGACAGAGGCAGGGACAGAGACAGAGACAGAGACAGAGACGGAGACAAAGACCGAGACGGAGTCAGGGGCAGAGACAGAGCCAGGGACAGAGACGGAGACAGAGACAGAGGAAGAGACAGCGACAGAGACAGAGACAGAGACAGAGGCAGTGACAGAGACAGAGACAGAGACAGAGACAGAGACAGAGACAGAGACAGAGACAGAGACGGAGATAGAGGCAGAGACAGAGACAGAGACAGAGACAGAGACAGAGACAGAGACAGAGACAGAGACAGAGACAGAGGCAGGGCAGAGACAGAGGCAGAGACAGAGACAGAAACAGTGACAGAGACAGAGGCAGGGCAGAGACAGAGGCAGAGACAGAGACAGAAACAGAGACAGAGACAGAGACAGGGACAGAGACAGAGACAGAGACAGAGACAGAGACAGAGACAGAGACAGAGACGGAGATAGAGGCAGAGACAGAGACAGAGACAGAGACAGAGACAGAGACAGAGACAGAGACAGAGACAGAGACAGAGGCAGGGCAGAGACAGAGGCAGAGACAGAGACAGAAACAGTGACAGAGACAGAGGCAGGGCAGAGACAGAGGAAGAGACTGCGACAGAGACAGAGACAGAGACAGAGACAGGGACAGAGACAGAGCCAGAGACAGAGACAGAGACAGAGACAGAGACAGAGACAGAGACAGAGACAGAGACAGAGACAGAGACAGAGACAGAGACAGAGACAGAGACAGAGACAGAGGCAGGGCAGAGACAGAGGCAGAGACAGAGACAGAAACAGTGACAGAGACATAGACAGAGACAGAGACAGAGACAGAGACAGAGACAGAGACAGAGACTGAGACTGAGACAGAGACAGAGACACAGACAGAGACAGAGACAGAGACAGAGACAGAGACAGAGACAGAGACAGAGACAGAGACAGAGACAGAGACAGAGACAGAGACAGAGACAGAGACAGGGACAGAGACAGAGACAGAGACAGAGACAGAGACAGGGACAGAGACAGAGACAGAGACAAAGACAGAGACGGAGACAGAGACAGAGACAGAGACAGAGACAGAGACAGAGACAGAGACAGAGACAGAGACAGAGACAGAGACAGAGACAGAGACAGAGACAGAGACAGAGACAGAGACAGAGACAGAGACAGAGACAGAGACAGGGACAGAGACAGAGACAGGGACAGAGACAGAGACAGAGACAGATACAGAGACAGCGACAGGGACAGGGAGAGGGACAGGGACAGAGACAGAGGCAGAGACAGAGGCAGGGACAGAGACAGAGACAGAGACAGAGACGGAGACAAAGACCGAGACGGAGACAGAGGCAGAGACAGAGCCAGGGACAGAGACGGAGACAGAGACAGAGGAAGAGACAGCGACAGAGACAGAGACAGAGACAGAGGCAGTGACAGAGACAGAGACAGAGACAGAGACAGAGACAGAGACAGAGACAGAGACAGAGACAGAGACAGAGACGGAGATAGAGGCAGAGACAGAGACAGAGACAGAGACAGAGACAGAGACAGAGACAGAGACAGAGACAGAGACAGAGGCAGGGCAGAGACAGAGGCAGAGACAGAGACAGAAACAGTGACAGAGACAGAGGCAGGGCAGAGACAGAGGCAGAGACAGAGACAGAAACAGAGACAGAGACAGAGACAGGGACAGAGACAGAGACAGAGACAGAGACAGAGACAGAGACAGAGACAGAGACGGAGATAGAGGCAGAGACAGAGACAGAGACAGAGACAGAGACAGAGACAGAGACAGAGACAGAGACAGAGACAGAGGCAGGGCAGAGACAGAGGCAGAGACAGAGACAGAAACAGTGACAGAGACAGAGGCAGGGCAGAGACAGAGGAAGAGACTGCGACAGAGACAGAGACAGAGACAGAGACAGGGACAGAGACAGAGCCAGAGACAGAGACAGAGACAGAGACAGAGACAGAGACAGAGACAGAGACAGAGACAGAGACAGAGACAGAGACAGAGACAGAGACAGAGACAGAGACAGAGGCAGGGCAGAGACAGAGGCAGAGACAGAGACAGAAACAGTGACAGAGACATAGACAGAGACAGAGACAGAGACAGAGACAGAGACAGAGACAGAGACTGAGACTGAGACAGAGACAGAGACACAGACAGAGACAGAGACAGAGACAGAGACAGAGACAGAGACAGAGACAGAGACAGAGACAGAGACAGAGACAGAGACAGAGACAGAGACAGAGACAGAGACAGGGACAGAGACAGAGACAGAGACAGAGACAGAGACAGGGACAGAGACAGAGACAGAGACAAAGACAGAGACGGAGACAGAGACAGAGACAGAGACAGAGACAGAGACAGAGACAGAGACAGAGACAGAGACAGAGACAGAGACAGAGACAGAGACAGAGACAGAGACAGAGACAGAGACAGAGACAGAGACAGAGACAGAGACAGGGACAGAGACAGAGACAGGGACAGAGACAGAGACAGAGACAGATACAGAGACAGCGACAGGGACAGGGAGAGGGACAGGGACAGAGACAGAGGCAGAGACAGAGGCAGGGACAGAGACAGAGACAGAGACAGAGACGGAGACAAAGACCGAGACGGAGACAGAGGCAGAGACAGAGCCAGGGACAGAGACGGAGACAGAGACAGAGGAAGAGACAGCGACAGAGACAGAGACAGAGACAGAGGCAGTGACAGAGACAGAGACAGAGACAGAGACAGAGACAGAGACAGAGACAGAGACAGAGACAGAGACAGAGACGGAGATAGAGGCAGAGACAGAGACAGAGACAGAGACAGAGACAGAGACAGAGACAGAGACAGGGACAGAGACAGAGACAGAGACAGAGACAGAGACAGAGACAGAGACGGAGAGAAAGACCGAGACAGACGCAAAGACTGAGACAGAGGCAGAGAGAGAGACAGAGACAGAGACAGAGGCATAGACAGAGACAGAGACAGAGACAGAGACAGAGACAGAGACAGAGACAGAGACAGAGACAGAGACAGAGACAGAGACAGAGACAGAGACAGAGACAGAGACAGAGACAGAGACGGAGAGAAAGACCGAGACAGACGCAAAGACTGAGACAGAGGCAGAGAGAGAGACAGAGACAGAGACAGAGGCATAGACAGAGACAGAGACAGAGACAGAGACAGAGACAGAGACAGAGACAGAGACAGAGACAGAGACAGAGACAGAGACAGAGACAGAGACAGAGACAGAGACAGAGACAGACACGGAGACAGAGACAGAGACAGACACGGAGACAGAGACAGAGACAGAGGTAGAGACTGAGACTGAAACAGAGACAGAGACAGAGACAGAGACAGAGACAGAGACAGAGACAGAGACAGAGACAGAGACAGAGACAGAGACAGAGACAGAGACAGAGACAGAGACAGAGACAGAGACAGAGGCAGAGACAGAGACAGAGACAGAGACAGAGACAGAGACAGAGACAGAAACAGAGACAGAGACAGATACGCGGACAGAGACAGAGGCAGAGACAGAGACAGAGAGAGAGACGGAGACAGAGACAGAGACAGAGACAGAGACAGAGAGAGAGACGGAGACAGAGACAGAGACAGAGACAGAGACAGAGACGGAGACAGAGACAGAGACGGGGACAGAGACAGAGACAGAGGCAGAGACAGAGACACAGACCGAGGAAGACACAGAGACAGATACAGAGAGAGAGACAGAGACACAGACAGAGACAGAGGGGCAGGAGACAAAGTCGGAGGCAGAGGTACAGGAGACAAAGACGGAGACAAGGACGGAGACAAAGACGGAGACAGAGACAGAGACGGGGACAGAGAGAGAGAGAGGGAGACAGGGACAGAGACAGAGAGAGAGACAGAGACAGAGACACAGACAGAGGCAGAGACGGAGACAGAGAAAGAGACAGAGACAGAGGCAGAGACTGAGACGGACACAGAGACAGAGACAGAAACAGAGACGGAGACAAAGACCGAGACAGAGGCAGAGACACAGACAGAGACAGAGACAGAGACAGAGACAGAGACAGAGACGGACACAAAGACCGAGACAGAGGCAGAGACAATGGCAGAGAGGGAGACAGAGACAGAGACAGATGCAGATACAGACACAGAGACGGAGGCGGAGATAGAGACACAGACAGAGACAGAGACTGAGACAGAGTCAGAGACATAGACAGAGACATAGAGACATAGGCACGGAGGCAGGGATGCAGAGACAGAGACAAAGATACCGAGTCAGAGACAGAAACAGAGACAGAGACGGAGACAGAGGCAGAGACAGAGAGAGAGACAGAGACAGAGGCAGTGACAGAGACAGAGACAGAGACGGAGAGAAAGACCGAGACAGAGATAGAGACGGAGACAGACGCAGAGCCAGAGCCAGGGACAGAGACGGAGACAGAGACAGAGGAAGAGACAGAGACAGAGACAGAGACAGAGACAGAGACATAGACAGAGACAGAGACTGAGACAGAGACAGAGACAGAGACAGAGACAGAGACGGAGACAGGGGCAGAGACAGAGCCAGGGACAGAGACAGAGACAGAGACTGAGGGAGAGATAGCGACAGAGACAGAGACAGAGACAGAGGAAGAGACAGAGACGGAGACAGAGACAGAGACAGAGACAGAGACAGAGACAGAGACAGAGACAGAGACAGAGACAGAGACAGAGACGGAGACAGAGACAGAGACAGAGACAGAGACAGAGACAGAGACAGAGACAGAGACAGAGACAGAGACAGAGACAGAGACAGAGACAGAGACAGAGACAGAGACAGAGTCAGAGACAGAGACACAGACAGAGCCAGGGACAGAGACGGAGACAGAGACAGAGGAAGAGACAGCGAGAGAGACAGAGACAGAGACAGAGACGGAGACGGAGACGGAGACAGAGACAGAGGCAGTGACGGAGATAGAGACAGAGTCAGAGACAGAGACAGAGCCAGAAACAGAGACAGAGACAGAGACAGAGACAGAGACAGAGACAGAGACGGAGACAGAGACAGAGGCAGAGACAGAGACAGAGACAGAGACAGAGACAGAGACAGAGACAGAGACAGAGACAGAGACAGAGACAGAGACAGAGACAGAGACTGAGGGAGAGACAGCGACAGAGACAGAGACAGAGACAGAGACAGAGACAGAGACGGAGACAGAGGCAGAGACAGAGACAGAGAGAGAGACTGAGACAGAGACAGAGACAGAAACAGAGACAGAGACAGAGACAGAGACAGAGACAGAGACAGAGACAGAGTCAGAGGCAGAGACAGAGACAGAGACAGAGACAGGGACAGAGACAGAGACAGAGTCGGAGACAGAGACACAGACAGAGACAGAGACGGAGATAGAGACAGAGGCAGAGACAGAGACGGAGGCAGAGGCAGAGACAGAGCCAGGGACAGAGACAGAGACAGAGACAGAGGGAGAGACAGCGACATAGACAGAGACAGAGACAGAGACAGAGACAGAGGCAGAGACAGAGACAGAGACAGAGACAGAGACAGAGACAGAGACAGAGACAGAGACGGAGACAGGGGCAGAGACAGAGCCAGGGACAGAGACAGAGACAGAGACTGAGGGAGAGACAGCGACAGAGACAGAGACAGAGACAGAGACAGAGACAGAGACGGAGACAGAGACAGAGGCAGAGGCAGAGACAGAGACAGAGACAGAGACAGAGACAGAGACAGAAACAGTGACAGAGACAGATACGCGGACAGAGACAGAGGCAGAGACAGAGGCAGAGACAGAGACGGAGACAGAGACAGAGACAGAGACAGAGACAGAGACAGAGACAGAGAAAGTGACAGGGACGGAGACAGAGACAGAGACACAGACAGAGACAGAGACAGAGACAGAGACAGAGACAGAGGCAGAGACAGAGCCAGGGACAGAGACGGAGACAGAGACAGTGGGAGAGACAGCGACAGAGACAGAGACAGAAACAGAGACAGAGACAGATACGCGGACAGAGACAGAGGCAGAGACAGAGACAGAGAGGGAGACGGAGACAGAGACAGAGACTGAGACGGAGACAGAGACAGCGGCAGAGACAGGGACGGAGACAGAGACAGAGACACAGACAGAGACAGAGACAGAGACAGAGACAGAGACAGAGACAGAGGCAGAGACAGAGACAGAGACAGAGAAAGATACGCGGACAGAGACGGAGACAAAGACCGAGACAGAGACAGAGACGGAGACAGAGGCAGAGACAGAGCCAGGGACAGAGACAGAGACAGAGACAGAGACAGAGACAGAGACAGAGACAGAGACAGAGACAGAGACAGAGACAGAGACAGAGACAGAGACAGAAACAGAGACAGAGACAGATACGCGGACAGAGACAGAGGCAGAGACAGAGACAGAGAGAGAGACGGAGACAGAGACAGAGGGAGAGACAGCGACAGCGGCAGAGACAGGGACGGAGACAGAGACAGGGACACAGACACAGACAGAGACAGAGTCAGAGACAGAGACACAGACAGAGACAGAGACGGAGATAGAGACAGAGGCAGAGACAGAGACGGAGACAGAGGCAGAGACAGAGCCAGGGACAGAGACAGAGACAGAGACAGAGACAGAGACAGAGACAGAGACAGAGACAGAGACGGAGACAGAGACAGAGACAGAGACGGAGACAGAGACAGAGACAGAGACAGAGACAGAGACAGAGACAGAGACAGAGACTGAGCCAGAGACAGAGACATAGACGGAGACAAAGACCGAGACAGAGACAGAAACAGAGACAGAGACAGATACGCGGACAGAGACAGAGGCAGAGACAGACACAGAGAGAGAGGCGGAGACAGAGACAGAGACTGAGACGGAGACAGAGACAGAGACAGAGACAGAGACAGAGACAGAGACAGAGACAGAGACAGAGACAGAGACAGAGAAGGAGACAGAGACAGAGACAGAGACAGAGACAGAGACAGAGTCAGAGACAGAGACAGAGACAGAGACAGAGACAGAGACCGAGACAGAGACAGAGACAGAGGAGGAGGCAGAGACAGATACGGAGGCAGAGGGAGAGACAGCGACAGAGACAGAGACAGAGACAGAGACAGAGAGAGAGACAGAGACAGAGACAGAGACAGAGACAGAGACAGACATAGAGACAGAGACAGAGACAGAGACAGAGACAGAGGCAGAGACAGATACGGAGGCAGAGGGAGAGACAGCGACGGAGACAGAGACAGAGACAGAGACAGAGACAGAGACAGAGAGAGAGACAGAGACAGCGGCAGAGACAGGGACGGAGACAGAGACAGAGACACAGACAGAGACAGAGACAGAGACAGAGGCAGAGACAGAGCCAGGGACAGAAGCGGAGACAGAGACAGAGGGAGTGACCGCGACAGAGACAGAGACAGAAACAGAGACAGAGACAGATAGGCGGACAGAGACAGAGGCAGAGACAGAGACAGAGAGAGAGACGGAGACAGAGACAGAGACTGAGACGGAGACAGAGACAGCGGCAGAGACAGGGACGGAGACAGAGACAGAGACAGAGAAAGAGACAGAGACAGAGACAGAGACAGAGACGGAGACAGAGGCAGAGACAGAGGCAGAGGGAGAGACAGCGACAGAGACAGAGACAGAGACAGAGACAGAGACAGAGACAGAGACAGAGACAGAGACAGAGACAGAGACAGAGACAGAGACAGAGACAGAGACAGAGACAGAGACAGAGACAGAGACGGAGACAGAGACAGAGACAGAGACAGAGACAGAGACAGAGACAGAGACAGAGATAGTGACAGGGACGGAGACAGAGACAGAGACACAGACAGAGACAGAGACAGAGACAGAGGCAGAGACAGAGCCAGGGACAGAGACGGAGACAGAGACAGAGGGAGAGACAGCGACAGAGACAGAGACAGAAACAGAGACAGAGACAGATACGCGGACAGAGACAGAGGCAGAGACAGAGACAGAGAGAGAGACGGAGACAGAGACAGAGACTGAGACGGAGACAGAGACAGCGGCAGAGACAGGGACGGAGACAGAGACAGAGACACAGACAGAGACAGAGACAGAGACAGAGACAGAGACAGAGACAGAGAAAGATACGCGGAGAGAGACGGAGACAAAGACCGAGACAGAGACAGAGACGGAGACAGAGGCAGAGACAGAGCCAGGGACAGAGACAGAGACAGAGACAGAGACAGAGACAGAGACAGAGACAGAGACAGAAACAGAGACAGAGACAGATACGCGGACAGAGACAGAGGCAGAGACAGAGACAGAGAGAGAGACGGAGACAGAGACAGAGGGAGAGACAGCGACAGCGGCAGAGACAGGGACAGAGACGGAGACAGAGACAGAGGGAGAGACAGCGACAGAGACAGAGACAGAGACAGAGTCAGAGGCAGAGACAGAGACAGAGACAGAGACAGAGACAGAGACAGAGACAGAGTCAGAGACAGAGACACAGACAGAGACAGAGACGGAGATAGAGACAGAGACAGAGACAGAGACGGAGACAGAGGCCGAGACAGAGCCGGGGACAGAGACAGAGACAGAGACAGAGGGAGAGACAGCGACAGCGGCAGAGACAGGGACGGAGACAGAGACAGGGACACAGACACAGACAGAGACAGAGACATAGGCAGAGGCAGAGACAGAGACAGAGACAGAGACAGAGACAGAGACAGAGACAGAGACAGAAACAGAGGCAGAGACAGATACGCGGACAGAGACAGAGGCAGTGACAGAGACAGAGAGAGAGACGGAGACAGAGACAGAGACTGAGACGGAGACAGAGACAGAGACAGAGACAGAGACAGAGACAGAGAGAGAGACAGAGACAGCGGCAGAGACAGGGTCGGAGACAGAGACAGAGACACAGACAGAGACAGAGACAGAGACAGAGGCAGAGACAGAGCCAGGGACAGAGGCGGAGACAGAGACAGAGGGAGTGACCGCGACAGAGACAGAGACAGAAACAGAGACAGAGACAGATAGGCGGACAGAGACAGAGGCAGAGACAGAGACAGAGAGAGAGACGGAGACAGAGACAGAGACTGAGACGGAGACAGAGACAGCGGCAGAGACAGGGACGGAGACAGAGACAGAGACAGAGAAAGAGACAGAGACAGAGACAGACATAGAGACAGAGACAGAGACAGAGACAGAGACAGAGACAGAGGCAGAGACAGATACGGAGGCAGAGGGAGAGACAGCGACAGAGACAGAGACAGAGGCAGAGACAGATACGGAGGCAGAGGGAGAGACAGCGACAGAGACAGAGACAGAGACAGAGACAGAGACAGAGACAGAGACAGAGACAGAGACAGAGACAGAGACAGAGAGAGAGACAGAGACAGAGACAGAGACAGAGACAGAGACAGAGACAGAGACAGAGACAGAGACAGAGACAGAGACAGAGACAGAGACGGAGACAGAGGCAGAGACAGAGACAGAGGGAGAGACAGCGACAGAGACAGAGACAGAGACAGAGACAGAGACAGAGACAGAGACAGAGGCAGAGACAGAGACGGAGACAGAGGCAGAGACAGAGCCAGGGACAGAGACAGAGACAGAGACAGAGGGAGAGACAGCGACATAGACAGAGACAGAGACAGAGACAGAGACAGAGACAGAGACAGAGACAGAGACAGAGACAGAGACAGAGACAGAGACAGAGACAGAGACAGAGACAGAGACAGAGACAGAGACAGAGACAGAGACAGAGACAGAGACAGAGACAGAGACAGAGACAGAGACAGAGACAGAGACAGAGACAGAGACAGAGACGGAGACAGAGACAGAGACAGAGACAGAGACAGAGACAGAGACAGAGACAGAGATAGTGACAGGGACGGAGACAGAGACAGAGACACAGACAGAGACAGAGACAGAGACAGAGGCAGAGACAGAGCCAGGGACAGAGACGGAGACAGAGACAGAGGGAGAGACAGCGACAGAGACAGAGACAGAAACAGAGACAGAGACAGATACGCGGACAGAGACAGAGGCAGAGACAGAGACAGAGAGAGAGACGGAGACAGAGACAGAGACTGAGACGGAGACAGAGACAGCGGCAGAGACAGGGACGGAGACAGAGACAGAGACACAGACAGAGACAGAGACAGAGACAGAGACAGAGACAGAGACAGAGAAAGATACGCGGAGAGAGACGGAGACAAAGAGCGAGACAGAGACAGAGACGGAGACAGAGGCAGAGACAGAGCCAGGGACAGAGACAGAGACAGAGACAGAGACAGAGACAGAGACAGAGACAGAGACAGAGACAGAGACAGAGACAGAGACGGAGACAGGGGCAGAGACAGAGCCAGGGACAGAGACAGAGACAGAGACTGAGGGAGAGACAGCGACTGAGACAGAGACAGAGACAGAGACAGAGACAGAGACGGAGACAGAGACAGAGGCAGAGGCAGAGACAGAGACAGAGACAGAGACAGAGACAGAGACAGAAACAGTGACAGAGACAGATACGCGGACAGAGACAGAGGCAGAGACAGAGGCAGAGACAGAGACAGAGACAGAGGCAGAGACAGAGACGGAGACAGAGACAGAGACAGAGACAGAGACAGAGACAGAGACAGAGAAAGTGACAGAGACGGAGACAGAGACAGAGACACAGACAGAGACAGAGACAGAGACAGAGACAGAGACAGAGGCAGAGACAGAGCCAGGGACAGAGACGGAGACAGAGACAGTGGGAGAGACAGCGACAGAGACAGAGACAGAAACAGAGACAGAGACAGAAACAGAGACAGAGACAGATACGCGGACAGAGACAGAGGCAGAGACAGAGACAGAGAGAGAGACGGAGACAGAGACAGAGGGAGAGACAGCGACAGCGGCAGAGACAGGGACGGAGACAGAGACAGGGACACAGACACAGACAGAGACAGAGTCAGAGACAGAGACACAGACAGAGACAGAGACGGAGATAGAGACAGAGGCAGAGACAGAGACGGAGACAGAGGCAGAGACAGAGCCAGGGACAGAGACAGAGACAGAGACAGAGACAGAGACAGAGACAGAGACAGAGACAGAGACGGAGACAGAGACAGAGACAGAGACGGAGACAGAGACAGAGACAGAGACAGAGACAGAGACAGAGACAGAGACAGAGACTGAGCCAGAGACAGAGACATAGACGGAGACAAAGACCGAGACAGAGACAGAAACAGAGACAGAGACAGATACGCGGACAGAGACAGAGGCAGAGACAGACACAGAGAGAGAGGCGGAGACAGAGACAGAGACTGAGACGGAGACAGAGACAGAGACAGAGACAGAGACAGAGACAGAGACAGAGACAGAGACAGAGACAGAGACAGAGACAGAGACAGAGACGGAGACAGAGACAGAGACAGAGACAGAGACAGAGACAGAGTCAGAGACAGAGACAGAGACAGAGACAGAGACAGAGACCGAGACAGAGACAGAGACAGAGGAGGAGGCAGAGACAGATACGGAGGCAGAGGGAGAGACAGCGACAGAGACAGAGACAGAGACAGAGACAGAGACAGAGAGAGAGACAGAGACAGAGACAGAGACAGAGACAGAGACAGACATAGAGACAGAGACAGAGACAGAGACAGAGACAGAGGCAGAGACAGATACGGAGGCAGAGGGAGAGACAGCGACAGAGACAGAGACAGAGACAGAGACAGAGACAGAGACAGAGAGAGAGACAGAGACAGCGGCAGAGACAGGGACGGAGACAGAGACAGAGACACAGACAGAGACAGAGACAGAGACAGAGGCAGAGACAGAGCCAGGGACAGAAGCGGAGACAGAGACAGAGGGAGTGACCGCGACAGAGACAGAGACAGAAACAGAGACAGAGACAGATAGGCGGACAGAGACAGAGGCAGAGACAGAGACAGAGAGAGAGACGGAGACAGAGACAGAGACTGAGACGGAGACAGAGACAGCGGCAGAGACAGGGACGGAGACAGAGACAGAGACAGAGAAAGAGACAGAGACACAGACAGAGAGAGAGACAGAGACAGAGACAGAGACAGAGACAGAGGCAGAGACAGATACGGAGGCAGAGGGAGAGACAGCGACAGAGACAGAGACAGAGACAGAGACAGAGACAGAGAGAGAGACAGAGACAGAGACAGAGACAGAGACAGAGACAGACATAGAGACAGAGACAGAGACAGAGACAGAGACAGAGGCAGAGACAGATACGGAGGCAGAGGGAGAGACAGCGACAGAGACAGAGACAGAGACAGAGACAGAGACAGAGACAGAGACAGAGACAGAGAGAGAGACAGAGACAGAGACAGAGACAGAGACAGAGACAGAGACAGAGACAGAGACAGAGACAGAGACAGAGACAGAGACAGAGACAGAGACAGAGACAGAGACAGAGACGGAGAGAGAGGCTGAGACAGAGACAGAGGGAGAGACAGCGACAGAGACAGAGACAGAGACAGAGACAGAGACAGAGACAGAGACAGAGACAGAGACAGAGACAGAGACAGAGACAGAGACAGAGACAGAGACAGAGACGGAGACAGAGACAGAGACAGAGACAGAGACAGAGACAGAGACAGAGACAGAGATAGTGACAGGGACGGAGACAGAGACAGAGACACAGACAGAGACAGAGACAGAGACAGAGGCAGAGACAGAGCCAGGGACAGAGACGGAGACAGAGACAGAGGGAGAGACAGCGACAGAGACAGAGACAGAAACAGAGACAGAGACAGATACGCGGACAGAGACAGAGGCAGAGACAGAGACAGAGAGAGAGACGGAGACAGAGACAGAGACTGAGACGGAGACAGAGACAGCGGCAGAGACAGGGACGGAGACAGAGACAGAGACACAGACAGAGACAGAGACAGAGACAGAGACAGAGACAGAGACAGAGAAAGATACGCGGAGAGAGACGGAGACAAAGACCGAGACAGAGACAGAGACGGAGACAGAGGCAGAGACAGAGCCAGGGACAGAGACAGAGACAGAGACAGAGACAGAGACAGAGACAGAGACAGAGACAGAAACAGAGACAGAGACAGATACGCGGACAGAGATAGAGGCAGAGACAGAGACAGAGAGAGAGACGGAGACAGAGACAGAGGGAGAGACAGCGACAGCGGCAGAGACAGGGACGGAGACAGAGACAGGGACACAGACACAGACAGAGACAGAGACAGAGACAGAGACAGAGACACAGACAGAGACAGAGACGGAGATAGAGACAGAGACAGAGACAGAGACGGAGACAGAGGCAGAGACAGAGCCAGGGACAGAGACAGAGACAGAGACAGAGCCAGGGACAGAGACGGAGACAGAGACAGAGGGAGAGACAGCGACAGAGACAGAGACAGAGACAGAGTCAGAGGCAGAGACAGAGACAGAGACAGAGACAGAGACAGAGACAGAGACAGAGTCAGAGACAGAGACACAGACAGAGACAGAGACGGAGATAGAGACAGAGACAGAGACAGAGACGGAGACAGAGGCAGAGACAGAGCCAGGGACAGAGACAGAGACAGAGACAGAGGGAGAGACAGCGACAGCGGCAGAGACAGGGACGGAGACAGAGACAGGGACACAGACACAGACAGAGACAGAGACATAGGCAGAGGCAGAGACAGAGACAGAGACAGAGACAGAGACAGAGACAGAGACAGAAACAGAGGCAGAGACAGATACGCGGACAGAGACAGAGGCAGTGACAGAGACAGAGAGAGAGACGGAGACAGAGACAGAGACTGAGACGGAGACAGAGACAGAGACAGAGACAGAGACAGAGACAGAGAGAGAGACAGAGACAGCGGCAGAGACAGGGACGGAGACAGAGACAGAGACACAGACAGAGACAGAGACAGAGACAGAGGCAGAGACAGAGCCAGGGACAGAGGCGGAGACAGAGACAGAGGGAGTGACCGCGACAGAGACAGAGACAGAAACAGAGACAGAGACAGATAGGCGGACAGAGACAGAGGCAGAGACAGAGACAGAGAGAGAGACGGAGACAGAGACAGAGACTGAGACGGAGACAGAGACAGCGGCAGAGACAGGGACGGAGACAGAGACAGAGACAGAGAAAGAGACAGAGACAGAGACAGACATAGAGACAGAGACAGAGACAGAGACAGAGACAGAGGCAGAGACAGATACGGAGGCAGAGGGAGAGACAGCGACAGAGACAGAGACAGAGGCAGAGACAGAGACAGAGAGAGAGACAGAGACAGAGACAGAGACAGAGACAGAGACAGAGACAGAGACAGAGACAGAGACAGAGACAGAGACAGAGACAGAGACAGAGACAGAGACAGAGACGGAGACAGAGGCAGAGACAGAGACAGAGGGAGAGACAGCGACAGAGACAGAGACAGAGACAGAGACAGAGACAGAGACTGAGACAGAGACAGAGACGGAGATAGAGACAGAGGCAGAGACAGAGACGGAGACAGAGGCAGAGACAGAGCCAGGGACAGAGACAGAGACAGAGACAGAGGGAGAGACAGCGACATAGACAGAGACAGAGACAGAGACAGAGACAGAGACAGAGACAGAGACAGAGACAGAGACGGAGACAGAGACAGAGACAGAGACAGAGACAGAGACAGAGACAGAGACAGAGACAGAGACAGAGACAGAGACAGAGACAGAGACAGAGACAGAGACAGAGACAGAGACAGAGACAGAGACAGAGACAGAGACGGAGACAGAGACAGAGACAGAGACAGAGACAGAGACAGAGACAGAGACAGAGATAGTGACAGGGACGGAGACAGAGACAGAGACACAGACAGAGACAGAGACAGAGACAGAGGCAGAGACAGAGCCAGGGACAGAGACGGAGACAGAGACAGAGGGAGAGACAGCGACAGAGACAGAGACAGAAACAGAGACAGAGACAGATACGCGGACAGAGACAGAGGCAGAGACAGAGACAGAGAGAGAGACGGAGACAGAGACAGAGACTGAGACGGAGACAGAGACAGCGGCAGAGACAGGGACGGAGACAGAGACAGAGACACAGACAGAGACAGAGACAGAGACAGAGACAGAGACAGAGACAGAGAAAGATACGCGGAGAGAGACGGAGACAAAGACCGAGACATAGACAGAGACGGAGACAGAGGCAGAGACAGAGCCAGCGACAGAGACAGAGACAGAGACAGAGACAGAGACAGAGACAGAGACAGAGACAGAGACAGAAACAGAGACAGAGACAGATACGCGGACAGAGACAGAGGCAGAGACAGAGACAGAGAGAGAGACGGAGACAGAGACAGAGGGAGAGACAGCGACAGCGGCAGAGACAGGGACGGAGACAGAGACAGGGACACAGACACAGACAGAGACAGAGACAGAGACAGAGACACAGACAGAGACAGAGACGGAGATAGAGACAGAGACAGAGACAGAGACGGAGACAGAGGCAGAGACAGAGCCAGGGACAGAGACAGAGACAGAGACAGAGCCAGGGACAGAGACGGAGACAGAGACAGAGGGAGAGACAGCGACAGAGACAGAGACAGAGACAGAGTCAGAGGCAGAGACAGAGACAGAGACAGAGACAGAGACAGAGACAGACATAGACACAGAGACAGAGACAGAGACAGAGACAGAGGCAGAGACAGATACGGAGGCAGAGGGAGAGACAGCGACAGAGACAGAGACAGAGGCAGAGACAGAGCCAGGGACAGAGGCGGAGACAGAGACAGAGGGAGTGACCGCGACAGAGACAGAGACAGAAACAGAGACAGAGACAGATAGGCGGACAGAGACAGAGGCAGAGACAGAGACAGAGAGAGAGACGGAGACAGAGACAGAGACTGAGACGGAGACAGAGACAGCGGCAGAGACAGGGACGGAGACAGAGACAGAGACAGAGACAGAGACAGAGACAGAGACAGAGACAGAGACAGAGACAGAGACAGAGACAGAGACGGAGACAGAGGCAGAGACAGAGACAGAGGGAGAGACAGCGACAGAGACAGAGACAGAGACAGAGACAGAGACAGAGACAGAGACAGAGACTGAGACAGAGACAGAGACGGAGATAGAGACAGAGGCAGAGACAGAGACGGAGACAGAGGCAGAGACAGAGCCAGGGACAGAGACAGAGACAGAGACAGAGGGAGAGACAGCGACATAGACAGAGACAGAGACAGAGACAGAGACAGAGACAGAGACAGAGACAGAGACAGAGACAGAGACAGAGACAGAGACAGAGACAGAGACAGAGACAGAGACAGAGACAGAGACAGAGACAGAGACAGAGACAGAGACAGAGACAGAGACAGAGACAGAGACAGAGACAGAGACAGAGACAGAGACAGAGACAGAGACAGAGACAGAGACAGAGACAGAGACAGAGACGGAGACAGAGACAGAGACAGAGACAGAGACAGAGACAGAGACAGAGACAGAGATAGTGACAGGGACGGAGACAGAGACAGAGACACAGACAGAGACAGAGACAGAGACAGAGGCAGAGACAGAGCCAGGGACAGAGACGGAGACAGAGACAGAGGGAGAGACAGCGACAGAGACAGAGACAGAAACAGAGACAGAGACAGATACGCGGACAGAGACAGAGGCAGAGACAGAGACAGAGAGAGAGACGGAGACAGAGACAGAGACTGAGACGGAGACAGAGACAGCGGCAGAGACAGGGACGGAGACAGAGACAGAGACACAGACAGAGACAGAGACAGAGACAGAGACAGAGACAGAGACAGAGAAAGATACGCGGAGAGAGACGGAGACAAAGACCGAGACAGAGACAGAGACGGAGACAGAGGCAGAGACAGAGCCAGGGACAGAGACAGAGACAGAGACAGAGACAGAGACAGAGACAGAGACAGAGACAGAGACAGAAACAGAGACAGAGACAGATACGCGGACAGAGACAGAGGCAGAGACAGAGACAGAGAGAGAGGCGGAGACAGAGACAGAGGGAGAGACAGCGACAGCGGCAGAGACAGGGACGGAGACAGAGACAGGGACACAGACACAGACAGAGACAGAGACAGAGACAGAGACACAGACAGAGACAGAGACGGAGATAGAGACAGAGACAGAGACAGAGACGGAGACAGAGGCAGAGACAGAGCCAGGGACAGAGACAGAGACAGAGACAGAGCCAGGGACAGAGACGGAGACAGAGACAGAGGGAGAGACAGCGACAGAGACAGAGACAGAGACAGAGTCAGAGGCAGAGACAGAGACAGAGACAGAGACAGAGACAGAGACAGAGACAGAGTCAGAGACAGAGACACAGACAGAGACAGAGACGGAGATAGAGACAGAGACAGAGACAGAGACGGAGACAGAGGCAGAGACAGAGCCAGGGACAGAGACAGAGACAGAGACAGAGGGAGAGACAGCGACAGCGGCAGAGACAGGGACGGAGACAGAGACAGGGACGGAGACAGAGACAGAGACACAGACAGAGACAGAGACAGAGACAGAGACAGAGACAGAGACAGAGACAGAGACAGAGACAGAGACAGAGACAGAGACAGAGACAGAGACAGAGGCAGAGAGAGATACGGAGGCAGAGGGAGAGACAGCGACAGAGACAGAGACAGAGACAGAGACAGAGACAGAGACAGAGACAGAGAGAGAGACAGAGACAGCGGCAGAGACAGGGACGGAGACAGAGACAGAGACACAGACAGAGACAGAGACAGAGACAGAGGCAGAGACAGAGCCAGGGACAGAGGCGGAGACAGAGACAGAGGGAGTGACCGCGACAGAGACAGAGACAGAAACAGAGACAGAGACAGATAGGCGGACAGAGACAGAGGCAGAGACAGAGACAGAGAGAGAGACGGAGACAGAGACAGAGACTGAGACGGAGACAGAGACAGCGGCAGAGACAGGGACGGAGACAGAGACAGAGACAGAGAAAGAGACAGAGACAGAGACAGACATAGAGACAGAGACAGAGACAGAGACAGAGACAGAGGCAGAGACAGATACGGAGGCAGAGGGAGAGACAGCGACAGAGACAGAGACAGAGACAGAGACAGAGACAGAGAGAGAGACAGAGACAGAGACAGAGACAGAGACAGACATAGAGACAGAGACAGAGACAGAGACAGAGACAGAGGCAGAGACAGAGACAGAGGCAGAGACAGATACGGAGGCAGAGGGAGAGACAGCGACAGAGACAGAGACAGAGACAGAGACAGAGACAGAGGCAGAGACAGAGCCAGGGACAGAGGCGGAGACAGAGACAGAGGGAGTGACCGCGACAGAGACAGAGACAGAAACAGAGACAGAGACAGATAGGCGGACAGAGACAGAGGCAGAGACAGAGACAGACAGAGAGACGGAGACAGAGACAGAGACTGAGACGGAGACAGAGACAGCGGCAGAGACAGGGACGGAGACAGAGACAGAGACAGAGAAAGAGACAGAGACAGAGACAGACATAGAGACAGAGACAGAGACAGAGACAGAGGCAGAGACAGATACGGAGGCAGAGGGAGAGACAGCGACAGAGACAGAGACAGAGACAGAGACAGAGACAGAGACAGAGAGAGAGACAGAGACAGAGACAGAGACAGAGACAGACATAGAGACAGAGACAGAGACAGAGACAGAGACAGAGGCAGAGACAGATACGGAGGCAGAGGGAGAGACAGCGACAGAGACAGAGACAGAGACAGAGACAGAGACAGAGACAGAGACAGAGACAGAGACAGAGAGAGAGACAGAGACAGAGACAGAGACAGAGACAGAGACAGAGACAGAGACAGAGACAGAGACAGAGACAGAGACAGAGACAGAGACAGAGACAGAGACGGAGACAGAGGCAGAGACAGAGACAGAGGGAGAGACAGCGACAGAGACAGAGACAGAGACAGAGACAGAGACAGAGACAGAGGCAGAGACTGATACAGAGACAGAGACGGAGATAGAGACAGAGGCAGAGACAGAGACGGAGACAGAGGCAGAGACAGAGCCAGGGACAGAGACAGAGACAGAGACAGAGGGAGAGACAGCGACAGAGACAGAGACCGAGACAGAGACAGAGACAGAGACAGAGACAGAGACAGAGACAGAGACAGAGACAGAGACAGAGACAGAGACGGAGACAGAGACAGAGACAGAGACAGAGACAGAGACAGAGACAGAGACAGAGATAGTGATAGGGACGGAGACAGAGACAGAGACACAGACAGAGACAGAGACAGAGACAGAGGCAGAGACAGAGCCAGGGACAGAGACGGAGACAGAGACAGAGGGAGAGACAGCGACAGAGACAGAGACAGAAACAGAGACAGAGACAGATACGCGGACAGAGACAGAGGCAGAGACAGAGACAGAGAGAGAGACGGAGACAGAGACAGAGACTGAGACGGAGACAGAGACAGCGGCAGAGACAGGGACGGAGACAGAGACAGAGACACAGACAGAGACAGAGACAGAGACAGAGACAGAGACAGAGACAGAGACAGAGAAAGATACGCGGAGAGAGACGGAGACAAAGACCGAGACAGAGACAGAGACGGAGACAGAGGCAGAGACAGAGCCAGGGACAGAGACAGAGACAGAGACAGAGACAGAGACAGAGACAGAGACAGAGACAGAGACAGAGACAGAGACAGAGACAGAGACAGAGACAGAGACAGAAACAGAGACAGAGACAGATACGCGGACAGAGACAGAGGCAGAGACAGAGACAGGGAGAGAGACGGAGACAGAGACAGAGGGAGAGACAGCGACAGCGGCAGAGACAGGGACGGAGACAGAGACAGGGACACAGACACAGACAGAGACAGAGACAGAGAAAGATACGCGGAGAGAGACGGAGACAAAGACCGAGACAGAGACAGAGACGGAGACAGAGGCAGAGACAGAGCCAGGGACAGAGACAGAGACAGATACAGAGACAGAGACAGAGACAGAGACAGAGACAGAGACAGAGACAGAGACTGAGACAGAAACAGAGACAGAGACAGATACGCCGACAGAGACAGAGGCAGAGACAGAGACAGAGAGAGAGACGGAGACAGAGACAGAGGGAGAGACAGCGACAGCGGCAGAGACAGGGACGGAGACAGAGACAGGGACACAGACACAGACAGAGACAGAGACAGAGACACAGACAGAGACAGAGACGGAGATAGAGACAGAGACAGAGACAGAGACGGAGACCGAGGCAGAGGCAGAGCCAGGGACAGAGACAGAGACAGAGACAGAGCCAGGGACAGAGACGGAGACAGAGACAGAGGCAGATACAGCGACAGAGACAGAGACAGAGACAGAGTCAGAGGCAGAGACAGAGACAGAGACAGAGACAGAGACAGAGACAGAGACAGAGACAGAGACAGAGACAGAGGCAGAGACAGATACGGAGGCAGAGGGAGAGACAGCGACAGAGACAGAGACAGAGACAGAGACAGAGACAGAGACAGAGACGGAGACAGAGGCAGAGACAGAGACAGAGGGAGAGAAAGCGACAGAGACAGAGACAGAGACAGAGACGGAGACCGAGGCAGAGGCAGAGCCAGGGACAGAGACAGAGACGGAGACAGAGACAGAGACTGAGACGGAGACAGAGACAGCGGCAGAGACAGGGACGGAGACAGAGACAGAGACAGAGAAAGAGACAGAGACAGAGACAGACATAGAGACAGAGACAGAGACAGAGACAGAGACAGAGGCAGAGACAGATACGGAGGCAGAGGGAGAGACAGCGACAGAGACAGAGACAGAGACAGAGACAGAGACAGAGAGAGAGACAGAGACAGAGACAGAGACAGAGACAGACATAGAGACAGAGACAGAGACAGAGACAGAGACAGAGACAGAGACAGAGGCAGAGACAGATACGGAGGCAGAGGGAGAGACAGCGACAGAGACAGAGACAGAGACAGAGACAGAGACAGAGACAGAGACGGAGACAGAGGCAGAGACAGAGACAGAGGGAGAGAAAGCGACAGAGACAGAGACAGAGACAGAGACAGAGACAGAGACAGAGACAGAGACTGAGACAGAGACAGAGACGGAGATAGAGACAGAGGCAGAGACAGAGACGGAGACAGAGGCAGAGACAGAGCCAGGGACAGAGACAGAGACAGAGACAGAGGGAGAGACAGCGACATAGACAGAGACAGAGACAGAGACAGAGACAGAGACAGAGACAGAGACAGAGACAGAGACAGAGACAGAGACAGAGACAGAGACAGAGACAGAGACAGAGACAGAGACAGAGACAGAGACAGAGACAGAGACAGAGACAGAGACAGAGACAGAGACAGAGACAGAGACAGAGACAGAGACAGAGACAGAGACAGAGACAGAGACAGAGACGGAGACAGAGACAGAGACAGAGACAGAGACAGAGACAGAGACAGAGACGGAGATAGTGACAGGGACGGAGACAGAGACAGAGACACAGACAGAGACAGAGACAGAGACAGAGGCAGAGACAGAGCCAGGGACCGAGACGGAGACAGAGATAGAGGGAGAGACAGAGACAGAGACGGAGACAGAGACAGAGACAGAGACAGAGACAGAGACAGAGACAGAGATAGAGATAGTGACAGGGACGGAGACAGAGACAGAGACACAGACAGAGACAGAGACAGAGACAGAGGCAGAGACAGAGCCAGGGACAGAGACGGAGACAGAGACAGAGGGAGAGACAGCGACAGAGACAGAGACAGAAACAGAGACAGAGACAGATACGCGGACAGAGACAGAGGCAGAGACAGAGACAGAGAGAGAGACGGAGACAGAGACAGAGACTGAGACGGAGACAGAGACAGCGGCAGAGACAGGGACGGAGACAGAGACAGAGACACAGACAGAGACAGAGACAGAGACAGAGACAGAGACAGAGACAGAGACAGAGACAGAGACAGAGACAGAGACAGAGACAGAGACAGAGACAGAGACAGAGAAAGATACGCGGAGAGAGACGGAGACAAAGACCGAGACAGAGACAGAGACGGAGACAGAGGCAGAGACAGAGCCAGGGACAGAGACAGAGACAGATACAGAGACAGAGACAGAGACAGAGACAGAGACAGAGACAGAGACAGAGACTGAGACAGAAACAGAGACAGAGACAGATACGCCGACAGAGACAGAGGCAGAGACAGAGACAGAGAGAGAGACGGAGACAGAGACAGAGGGAGAGACAGCGACAGCGGCAGAGACAGGGACGGAGACAGAGACAGGGACACAGACACAGACAGAGACAGAGACAGAGACACAGACAGAGACAGAGACGGAGATAGAGACAGAGACAGAGACAGAGACGGAGACTGAGGCAGAGGCAGAGCCAGGCACAGAGACAGAGACAGAGACAGAGCCAGGGACAGAGACGGAGACAGAGACAGAGGCAGATACAGCGACAGAGACAGAGACAGAGACAGAGTCAGAGGCAGAGACAGAGACAGAGACAGAGACAGAGACAGAGACAGAGACAGAGACAGAGACAGAGTCAGAGACAGAGACACAGACAGAGACAGAGACGGAGATAGAGACAGAGACAGAGACAGAGACGGAGACAGAGGCAGAGACAGAGCCAGGGACAGAGACAGAGACAGAGACAGAGGGAGAGACAGCGACAGCGGCAGAGACAGGGACGGAGACAGAGACAGGGACACAGACACAGACAGAGACAGAGACATAGGCAGAGGCAGAGACAGAGACAGAGA
This sequence comes from Megachile willughbiella, assembly GCA_945859595.2. Taxonomy (NCBI): domain Eukaryota; kingdom Metazoa; phylum Arthropoda; class Insecta; order Hymenoptera; family Megachilidae; genus Megachile; species Megachile willughbiella. The sequence continues at coordinate 911,208 of CAMAOD020000228.1, read as the reverse complement.
CAGAGACAGAGACAGAGACAGAGACAGAGACAGAGACAGAAACAGAGGCAGAGACAGATACGCGGACAGAGACAGAGGCAGTGACAGAGACAGAGAGAGAGACGGAGACAGAGACAGAGACTGAGACGGAGACAGAGACAGCGGCAGAGACAGGGACGGAGACAGAGACAGAGACACAGACAGAGACAGAGACAGAGACAGAGACAGAGACAGAGACAGAGACAGAGACAGAGACAGAGACAGAGACAGAGACAGAGACAGAGACAGATACGGAGGCAGAGGGAGAGACAGCGACAGAGACAGAGACAGAGACAGAGACAGAGACAGAGAGAGAGACCGAGACAGAGACAGAGACAGAGACAGAGACAGATACAGAGACAGAGACAGAGACAGAGCCAGAGACAGAGACAGAGACAGAGACAGAGACAGAGACGGAGACAGAGGCAGAGACAGAGCCATGGACAGAGACAGAGACAGAGACAGAGGGAGAGACAGCGACAGAGACAGAGACAGAGACAGAGACAGAGACAGAGACAGAGACAGAGACAGAGACAGAGACGGAGACAGAGGCAGAGACAGAGCCAGGGACAGAGACAGAGACAGAGACAGAGGGAGAGACAGCGACATAGACAGAGACAGAGAAAGTGACAGGGACGGAGACAGAGACAGAGACACAGACAGAGACAGAGACAGAGACAGAGGCAGGGACAGAGCCAGGGACAGAGACGGAGACAGAGACAGAGGGAGAGACAGCGACAGAGACAGAGACAGAAACAGAGACAGAGACAGGGACGGAGACAGAGACAGAGACACAGACAGAGACAGAGACAGAGACAGAGACAGAGACAGAGACAGAGACAGAGACAGAGAAAGATACGCGGAGAGAGACGGAGACAAAGACCGAGACAGAGACAGAGACGGAGACAGAGGCAGAGACAGAGCCAGGGACAGAGACAGAGACAGAGACAGAGACAGAGACAGAGACAGAGACAGAGACAGAGACAGAGACAGAGACAGAGACAGAGACTGAGACAGAAACAGAGACAGAGACAGATACGCCGACAGAGACAGAGGCAGAGACAGAGACAGAGAGAGAGACGGAGACAGAGACAGAGGGAGAGACAGCGACAGCGGCAGAGACAGGGACGGAGACAGAGACAGGGACACAGACACAGACAGAGACAGAGACAGAGACAGAGACACAGACAGAGACAGAGACGGAGATAGAGACAGAGACAGAGACAGAGACGGAGACCGAGGCAGAGACAGAGCCAGGGACAGAGACAGAGACAGAGACAGAGCCAGGGACAGAGACGGAGACAGAGACAGAGGCAGATACAGCGACAGAGACAGAGACAGAGACAGAGTCAGAGGCAGAGACAGAGACAGAGACAGAGACAGAGACAGAGACAGAGACAGAGACAGAGTCAGAGACAGAGACACAGACAGAGACAGAGACGGAGATAGAGACAGAGACAGAGACAGAGACGGAGACAGAGGCAGAGACAGAGCCAGGGACAGAGACAGAGACAGAGACAGAGGGAGAGACAGCGACAGCGGCAGAGACAGGGACGGAGACAGAGACAGGGACACAGACACAGACAGAGACAGAGACATAGGCAGAGGCAGAGACAGAGACAGAGACAGAGACAGAGACAGAGACAGAGACAGAGACAGAGACAGAGACAGAGACAGAAACAGAGGCAGAGACAGATACGCGGACAGAGACAGAGGCAGTGACAGAGACAGAGAGAGAGACGGAGACAGAGACAGAGACTGAGACGGAGACAGAGACAGCGGCAGAGACAGGGACGGAGACAGAGACAGAGACACAGACAGAGACAGAGACAGAGACAGCGACAGAGACAGAGACAGAGACAGAGAGAGAGACGGAGACAGAGACAGAGACAGAGACAGAGACAGAGACAGAGACAGAGACAGAGACAGAGACAGAGACAGAAACAGAGACAGAGACAGATACGCGGACAGAGACAGAGGCAGAGACAGAGACAGAGAGAGAGACGGAGACAGAGACAGAGACTGAGACGGAGACAGAGACAGCGGCAGAGTCAGGGACGGAGACAGAGACAGAGACACAGACAGAGACAGAGACAGAGACAGAGACAGAGACAGAGACAGAGACAGAGACAGAGACAGAGACAGAGACAGAGACAGAGACAGATACAGAGACAGAGACAGAGGCAGAGACAGAGACAGAGAGAGAGACGGAGACAGAGACAGAGACTGAGACGGAGACAGAGACAGCGGCAGAGACAGGGACGGAGACAGAGACAGAGACAGAGAAAGAGACAGAGACAGCGACAGACATAGAGACCGAGACAGAGACAGAGACAGAGGCAGAGACAGATACGGAGGCAGAGGGAGAGACAGCGACAGAGACAGAGACAGAGACAGAGACAGAGACAGAGAGAGAGACAGAGACAGAGGCAGAGACAGAGACAGAGACAGAGACAGAGACAGAGGCAGAGACAGAGACAGAGTCAGAGGCAGAGACAGAGACAGAGACAGAGACAGAGACAGAGACAGAGACAGAGACAGAGTCAGAGACAGAGACACAGACAGAGACAGAGACGGAGATAGAGACAGAGGCAGAGACAGAGACGGAGACAGAGGCAGAGACAGAGCCAGGGACAGAGACAGAGACAGAGACAGAGGGAGAGACAGCGACATAGACAGAGACAGAGACAGAGACAGAGACAGAGACAGAGACAGAGACAGAGACAGAGACAGAGACAGAGACAGAGACAGAGACAGAGACGGAGACAGGGGCAGAGACAGAGCCAGGGACAGAGACAGAGACAGAGACTGAGGGAGAGACAGCGACAGAGACAGAGACAGAGACAGAGACAGAGACAGAGACGGAGACAGAGACAGAGGCAGAGACAGAGACAGAGACAGATACGCGGACAGAGACAGAGGCAGAGACAGAGACAGGGAGAGAGACGGAGACAGAGACAGAGGGAGAGACAGCGACAGCGGCAGAGACAGGGACGGAGACAGAGACAGGGACACAGACACAGACAGAGACAGAGACAGAGACAGAGATAGAGACAGAGACAGAGACAGAGACAGAGACAGAGACAGAGACAGAGACAGAGACAGAGGCAGAGACAGATACGGAGGCAGAGGGAGAGACAGCGACAGAGACAGAGACAGAGACAGAGACAGAGACAGAGACTGAGACAGAGACAGAGACGGAGATAGAGACAGAGGCAGAGACAGAGACGGAGACAGAGGCAGAGACAGAGCCAGGGACAGAGACAGAGACAGAGACAGAGGGAGAGACAGCGACAGAGACAGAGACAGAGACAGAGACAGAGACAGAGACAGAGACAGAGACAGAGACAGAGACAGAGACAGAGACAGAGACGGAGACAGAGACAGAGACAGAGACAGAGACAGAGACAGAGACAGAGACAGAGATAGTGACAGGGACGGAGACAGAGACAGAGACACAGACAGAGACAGAGACAGAGACAGAGGCAGAGACAGAGCCAGGGACAGAGACGGAGACAGAGACAGAGGGAGAGACAGCGACAGAGACAGAGACAGAAACAGAGACAGAGACAGATACGCGGACACAGACAGAGGCAGAGACAGAGACAGAGAGAGAGACGGAGACAGAGACAGAGACTGAGACGGAGACAGAGACAGCGGCAGAGACAGGGACGGAGACAGAGACAGAGACACAGACAGAGACAGAGACAGAGACAGAGACAGAGACAGAGACAGAGACAGAGACAGAGAAAGATACGCGGAGAGAGACGGAGACAAAGACCGAGACAGAGACAGAGACGGAGACAGAGGCAGAGACAGAGCCAGGGACAGAGACAGAGACAGAGACAGAGACAGAGACAGAGACAGAGACAGAGACAGAGACAGAGACAGAGACAGAGACAGAGACAGAGACAGAAACAGAGACAGAGACAGATACGCGGACAGAGACAGAGGCAGAGACAGAGACAGAGAGAGAGACGGAGACAGAGACAGAGGGAGAGACAGCGACAGCGGCAGAGACAGGGACGGAGACAGAGACAGGGACACAGACAGAGACAGAGACAGAGACAGAGACAGAGACACAGACAGAGACAGAGACGGAGATAGAGACAGAGACAGAGACAGAGACGGAGACAGAGGCAGAGACAGAGCCAGGGACAGAGACAGAGACAGAGACAGAGCCAGGGACAGAGACGGAGACAGAGACAGAGGGAGAGACAGCGACAGAGACAGAGACAGAGACAGAGTCAGAGGCAGAGACAGAGACAGAGACAGAGACAGAGACAGAGACAGAGACAGAGTCAGAGACAGAGACACAGACAGAGACAGAGACGGAGATAGAGACAGAGACAGAGACAGAGACGGAGACAGAGGCAGAGACAGAGCCAGGGACAGAGACAGAGACAGAGACAGAGGGAGAGACAGCGACAGCGGCAGAGACAGGGACGGAGACAGAGACAGGGACACAGACACAGACAGAGACAGAGACATAGGCAGAGGCAGAGACAGAGACAGAGACAGAGACAGAGACAGAGACAGAGACAGAGACAGAGACAGAAACAGAGGCAGAGACAGATACGCGGACAGAGACAGAGGCAGTTACAGAGACAGAGAGAGAGACGGAGACAGAGACAGAGACTGAGACGGAGACAGAGACAGCGGCAGAGACAGGGACGGAAACAGAGACAGAGACACAGACAGAGACAGAGACAGAGACAGAGACAGAGACAGAGACAGAGACAGAGACAGAGACAGAGACAGAGACAGAGACAGAGACAGAGACAGAGGCAGAGACAGAGACGGAGACAGAGACAGAGACAGAGACAGAGACAGAGACAGAGACAGAGACAGAGATAGTGACAGGGACGGAGACAGAGACAGAGACACAGACAGAGACAGAGACAGAGACAGAGGCAGAGACAGAGCCAGGGACAGAGACGGAGACAGAGACAGAGACAGAGACAGAGACAGAGACAGAGACAGAAACAGAGACAGAGACAGATACGCGGACAGAGACAGAGGCAGAGACAGAGACAGAGAGAGAGACGGAGACAGAGACAGAGACTGAGACGGAGACAGAGACAGCGGCAGAGACAGGGACGGAGACAGAGACAGAGACACAAGACAGAGACAGAGACAGAGACAGAGACAGAGACAGAGACAGAGACAGAGAAAGATACGCGGAGAGAGACGGAGACAAAGACCGAGACAGAGACAGAGACGGAGACAGAGGCAGAGACAGAGCCAGGGACAGAGACAGAGACAGAGACAGAGACAGAGACAGAGACAGAGACAGAGACAGAGACAGAGACAGAGACAGAGACAGAGACAGAAACAGAGACAGAGACAGATACGCGGACAGAGACAGAGGCAGAGACAGAGACTGAGAGAGAGACGGAGACAGAGACAGAGGGAGAGACAGCGACAGCGGCAGAGACAGGGACGGAGACAGAGACAGGGACACAGACAGAGACAGAGACAGAGACAGAGACAGAGACAGAGACACAGACAGAGACAGAGACGGTGATAGAGACAGAGACAGAGACAGAGACGGAGACAGAGGCAGAGACAGAGCCAGGGACAGAGACAGAGACAGAGACAGAGCCAGGGACAGAGACGGAGACAGAGACAGAGGGAGAGACAGCGACAGAGACAGAGACAGAGACAGAGTCAGAGGCAGAGACAGAGACAGAGACAGAGACAGAGACAGAGACAGAGACAGAGTCAGAGACAGAGACACAGACAGAGACAGAGACGGAGATAGAGACAGAGACAGAGACAGAGACGGAGACAGAGGCAGAGACAGAGCCAGGGACAGAGACAGAGACAGAGACAGAGGGAGAGACAGCGACAGCGGCAGAGACAGGGACGGAGACAGAGACAGGGACACAGACACAGACAGAGACAGAGACATAGGCAGAGGCAGAGACAGAGACAGAGACTGAGACAGAGACAGAGACAGAGACAGAGACAGAGACAGAAACAGAGGCAGAGACAGATACGCGGACAGAGACAGAGGCAGTTACAGAGACAGAGAGAGAGACGGAGACAGAGACAGAGACTGAGACGGAGACAGAGACAGCGGCAGAGACAGGGACGGAAACAGAGACAGAGACACAGACAGAGACAGAGACAGAGACAGAGACAGAGACAGAGACAGAGACAGAGACAGAGACAGAGACAGAGACAGAGACAGAGGCAGAGACAGAGACAGAGACAGAGGCAGAGACAGATACGGAGGCAGAGGGAGAGACAGCGACAGAGACAGAGACAGAGACAGAGACAGAGACAGAGAGAGAGACAGAGACAGAGACAGAGACAGAGACAGACATAGAAACAGAGACAGAGACAGAGACAGAGACAGAGACTGAGACGGAGACAGAGACAGCGGCAGAGACAGGGACGGAAACAGAGACAGAGACACAGACAGAGACAGAGACAGAGACAGAGACAGAGACAGAGACAGAGACAGAGACAGAGACAGAGACAGAGACAGAGACAGAGACAGAGGCAGAGACAGAGACAGAGACAGAGACAGAGACAGAGGCAGAGACAGAGACAGAGACAGAGACAGAGACAGAGACAGAGACAGAGACAGAGGCAGAGACAGAGACAGAGACAGAGACAGAGACAGAGACAGAGACAGAGACAGAGACAGAGACAGAGACAGAGACAGAGACAGAGACAGAGGCAGAGACAGATACGGAGGCAGAGGGAGAGACAGCGACAGAGACAGAGACAGAGACAGAGACAGAGACAGAGACAGAGACAGAGACAGAGAGAGAGACAGAGACAGCGGCAGAGACAGGGACGGAGACAGAGACAGAGACACAGACAGAGACAGAGACAGAGACAGAGGCAGAGACGGAGCCAGGGACAGAGGCGGAGACAGAGACAGAGGGAGTGACCGCGACAGAGACAGAGACAGAAACAGAGACAGAGACAGATAGGCGGACAGAGACAGAGGCAGAGACAGAGACAGAGAGAGAGACGGAGACAGAGACAGAGACTGAGACGGAGACAGAGACAGCGGCAGAGACAGGGACGGAGACAGAGACAGAGACAGAGAAAGAGACAGAGACAGAGACAGACATAGAGACAGACATAGAGACAGAGACAGAGACAGAGACAGAGACAGAGACAGAGGCAGAGACAGATACGGAGGCAGAGGGAGAGACAGCGACAGAGACAGAGACAGAGACAGAGACAGAGACAGAGAGAGAGACAGAGACAGAGACAGAGACAGAGACAGACATAGAGACAGAGACAGAGACAGAGACAGAGACAGAGACTGAGACGGAGACAGAGACAGCGGCAGAGACAGGGACGGAAACAGAGACAGAGACACAGACAGAGACAGAGACAGAGACAGAGACAGAGACAGAGACAGAGACAGAGACAGAGACAGAGACAGAGACAGAGACAGAGACAGAGGCAGAGACAGAGACAGAGACAGAGACAGAGACAGAGACGGAGACAGAGGCAGAGACAGAGACAGAGGGAGAGACAGCGACAGAGACAGAGACAGAGACAGAGACAGAGACAGCGGCAGAGACAGGGACGGAGACAGAGACAGAGACAGAGAAAGAGACAGAGACAGAGACAGACATAGAGACAGACATAGAGACAGAGACAGAGACAGAGACAGAGACAGAGGCAGAGACAGATACGGAGGCAGAGGGAGAGACAGCGACAGAGACAGAGACAGAGACAGAGACAGAGACAGAGAGAGAGACAGAGACTGAGACAGAGACAGAGACGGAGATAGAGACAGAGGCAGAGACAGAGACGGAGACAGAGGCAGAGACAGAGCCAGGGACAGAGACAGAGACAGAGACAGAGGGAGAGACAGCGACATAGACAGAGACAGAGACAGAGACAGAGACAGAGACAGAGACAGAGACAGAGACAGAGACAGAGACAGAGACAGAGACAGAGACAGAGACAGAGACAGAGACAGAGACAGAGACAGAGACAGAAACAGAGGCAGAGACAGATACGCGGACAGAGACAGAGGCAGTGACAGAGACAGAGAGAGAGACGGAGACAGAGACAGAGACTGAGACGGAGACAGAGACAGCGGCAGAGACAGGGACGGAAACAGAGACAGAGACACAGACAGAGACAGAGACAGAGACAGAGACAGAGACAGAGACAGAGACAGAGACAGAGACAGAGACAGAGACAGAGACAGAGACAGAGACAGAGGCAGAGACAGATACGGAGGCAGAGGGAGAGACAGCGACAGAGACAGAGACAGAGACAGAGACAGAGACAGAGACAGAGAGAGAGACAGAGACAGCGGCAGAGACAGGGACGGAGACAGAGACAGAGACAGAGAAAGAGACAGAGACAGAGACAGACATAGAGACAGACATAGAGACAGAGACAGAGACAGAGACAGAGACAGAGACAGAGGCAGAGACAGATACGGAGGCAGAGGGAGAGACAGCGACAGAGACAGAGACAGAGACAGAGACAGAGACAGAGAGAGAGACAGAGACAGAGACAGAGACAGAGACAGACATAGAGACAGAGACAGAGACAGAGACAGAGACAGAGGCAGAGACAGATACGGAGGCAGAGGGAGAGACAGCGACAGAGACAGAGACAGAGACAGAGACAGAGACAGAGACAGAGACAGAGACAGAGACAGAGACAGAGACAGAGACAGAGACAGAGCCAGGGACAGAGGCGGAGACAGAGACAGAGGGAGTGACCGCGACAGAGACAGAGACAGAAACAGAGACAGATACAGATAGGCGGACAGAGACAGAGGCAGAGACAGAGACAGAGAGAGAGACGGAGACAGAGACAGAGACTGAGACGGAGACAGAGACAGAGACAGAGACAGAGACAGAGACAGAGACAGAGACAGAGTCAGAGACAGAGACACAGACAGAGACAGAGACGGAGATAGAGACAGAGACAGAGACAGAGACAGAGGCAGAGACAGATACGGAGGCAGAGGGAGAGACAGCGACAGAGACAGAGACAGAGACAGAGACAGAGACAGAGAGAGAGACAGGGACAGAGACAGAGACAGAGACAGAGACAGACATAGAGACAGAGACAGAGACAGAGACAGAGACAGAGACAGAGGCAGAGACAGATACGGAGGCAGAGGGAGAGACAGCGACAGAGACAGAGACAGAGACAGAGACAGAGACAGAGACAGAGAGAGAGACAGAGACAGCGGCAGAGACAGGGACGGAGACAGAGACAGAGACACAGACAGAGACAGAGACAGAGACAGAGGCAGAGACAGAGCCAGGGACAGAGGCGGAGACAGAGACAGAGGGAGTGACCGCGACAGAGACAGAGACAGAAACAGAGACAGAGACAGATAGGCGGACAGAGACAGAGGCAGAGACAGAGACAGAGAGAGAGACGGAGACAGAGACAGAGACTGAGACGGAGACAGAGACAGCGGCAGAGACAGGGACGGAGACAGAGACAGAGACAGAGAAAGAGACAGAGACAGAGACAGACATAGAGACAGAGACAGAGACAGAGACAGAGACAGAGGCAGAGACAGATACGGAGGCAGAGGGAGAGACAGCGACAGAGACAGAGACAGAGACAGAGACAGAGACAGAGAGAGAGACAGAGACAGAGACAGAGACAGAGACAGAGACAGACATAGAGACAGAGACAGAGACAGAGACAGAGACAGAGGCAGAGACAGATACGGAGGCAGAGGGAGAGACAGCGACAGAGACAGAGACAGAGACAGAGACAGAGACAGAGACAGAGACAGAGACAGAGAGAGAGACAGAGACAGAGACAGAGACAGAGACAGAGACAGAGGCAGAGACAGAGACAGAGACAGAGACAGAGACAGAGACAGAGACAGAGACAGAGACAGAGACGGAGACAGAGGCAGAGACAGAGACAGAGGGAGAGACAGCGACAGAGACAGAGACAGAGACAGAGACAGAGACAGAGACAGAGACAGAGACTGAGACAGAGACAGAGACGGAGATAGAGACAGAGGCAGAGACAGAGACGGAGACAGTTGCAGAGACAGAGCCAGGGACAGAGACAGAGACAGAGACAGAGGGAGAGACAGCGACATAGACAGAGACAGAGACAGAGAGAGAGACAGAGACAGAGACAGAGACAGAGACAGACATAGAGACAGAGACAGAGACAGAGACAGAGACAGAGGCAGAGACAGATACGGAGGCAGAGGGAGAGACAGCGACAGAGACAGAGACAGAGACAGAGACAGAGACAGAGACAGAGACAGAGACAGAGACAGAGACAGAGAGAGAGACAGAGACAGAGACAGAGACAGAGACAGAGACAGAGACAGAGACAGAGACAGAGACAGAGACAGAGACGGAGACAGAGGCAGAGACAGAGACAGAGGGAGAGACAGCGACAGAGACACAGACAGAGACAGAGACAGAGACAGAGACAGAGACAGAGACAGAGACAGAGACAGAGACAGAGACTGAGACAGAGACAGAGACGGAGATAGAGACAGAGGCAGAGACAGAGACGGAGACAGAGGCAGAGACAGAGCCAGGGACAGAGACAGAGACAGAGACAGAGGGAGAGACAGCGACATAGACAGAGACAGAGACAGAGACAGAGACAGAGACAGAGACAGAGACAGAGACAGAGACAGAGACAGAGACAGAGACAGAGACAGAGACAGAGACAGAGACAGAGACAGAGACAGAGACAGAGACAGAAACAGAGGCAGAGACAGATACGCGGACAGAGACAGAGGCAGTGACAGAGACAGAGAGAGAGACGGAGACAGAGACAGAGACTGAGACGGAGACAGAGACAGCGGCAGAGACAGGGACGGAAACAGAGACAGAGACACAGACAGAGACAGAGACAGAGACAGAGAGAGAGACAGAGACAGAGACAGAGACAGAGACAGAGACAGAGACAGAGACAGAGACAGAGACAGAGGCAGAGACAGATACGGAGGCAGAGGGAGAGACAGCGACAGAGACAGAGACAGAGACAGAGACAGAGACAGAGACAGAGAGAGAGACAGAGACAGCGGCAGAGACAGGGACGGAGACAGAGACAGAGACAGAGAAAGAGACAGAGACAGAGACAGACATAGAGACAGACATAGAGACAGAGACAGAGACAGAGACAGAGACAGAGACAGAGACAGAGGCAGAGACAGATACGGAGGCAGAGGGAGAGACAGCGACAGAGACAGAGACAGAGACAGAGACAGAGACAGAGAGAGAGACAGAGACAGAGACAGAGACAGAGACAGACATAGAGACAGAGACAGAGACAGAGACAGAGACAGAGGCAGAGACAGATACGGAGGCAGAGGGAGAGACAGCGACAGAGACAGAGACAGAGACAGAGACAGAGACAGAGACAGAGACAGAGACAGAGACAGAGACAGAGACAGAGACAGAGCCAGGGACAGAGGCGGAGACAGAGACAGAGGGAGTGACCGCGACAGAGACAGAGACAGAAACAGAGACAGAGACAGATAGGCGGACAGAGACAGAGGCAGAGACACAGACAGAGAGAGAGACGGAGACAGAGACAGAGACTGAGACGGAGACAGAGACAGAGACAGAGACAGAGACAGAGACAGAGACAGAGTCAGAGACAGAGACACAGACAGAGACAGAGACGGAGATAGAGACAGAGACAGAGACAGAGACAGAGGCAGAGACAGATACGGAGGCAGAGGGAGAGACAGCGACAGAGACAGAGACAGAGACAGAGACAGAGACAGAGAGAGAGACAGGGACAGAGACAGAGACAGAGACAGAGACAGACATAGAGACAGAGACAGAGACAGAGACAGAGACAGAGGCAGAGACAGATACGGAGGCAGAGGGAGAGACAGCGACAGAGACAGAGACAGAGACAGAGACAGAGACAGAGACAGAGAGAGAGACAGAGACAGCGGCAGAGACAGGGACGGAGACAGAGACAGAGACACAGACAGAGACAGAGACAGAGACAGAGGCAGAGACAGAGCCAGGGACAGAGGCGGAGACAGAGACAGAGGGAGTGACCGCGACAGAGACAGAGACAGAAACAGAGACAGAGACAGATAGGCGGACAGAGACAGAGGCAGAGACAGAGACAGAGAGAGAGACGGAGACAGAGACAGAGACTGAGACGGAGACAGAGACAGCGGCAGAGACAGGGACGGAGACAGAGACAGAGACAGAGAAAGAGACAGAGACAGAGACAGACATAGAGACAGAGACAGAGACAGAGACAGAGACAGAGGCAGAGACAGATACGGAGGCAGAGGGAGAGACAGCGACAGAGACAGAGACAGAGACAGAGACAGAGACAGAGAGAGAGACAGAGACAGAGACAGAGACAGAGACAGAGACAGACATAGAGACAGAGACAGAGACAGAGACAGAGACAGAGGCAGAGACAGATACGGAGGCAGAGGGAGAGACAGCGACAGAGACAGAGACAGAGACAGAGACAGAGACAGAGACAGAGACAGAGACAGAGAGAGAGACAGAGACAGAGACAGAGACAGAGACAGAGACAGAGGCAGAGACAGAGACAGAGACAGAGACAGAGACAGAGACAGAGACAGAGACAGAGACAGAGACAGAGACGGAGACAGAGGCAGAGACAGAGACAGAGGGAGAGACAGCGACAGAGACAGAGACAGAGACAGAGACAGAGACAGAGACAGAGACTGAGACAGAGACAGAGACGGAGATAGAGACAGAGGCAGAGACAGAGACGGAGACAGTTGCAGAGACAGAGCCAGGGACAGAGACAGAGACAGAGACAGAGGGAGAGACAGCGACATAGACAGAGACAGAGACAGAGACAGAGACAGAGACAGAGACAGAGACAGAGACAGAGACAGAGACAGAGACAGAGACAGAGACAGAGACAGAGACAGAGACAGAGACAGAGACAGAGACAGAGACAGAGACAGAGACAGAGACAGAGACAGAGACAGAGACAGAGACAGAGACAGAGACAGAGACGGAGACAGAGACAGAGACAGAGACAGAGACAGAGACAGAGACAGAGACAGAGATAGTGACAGGGACGGAGACAGAGACAGAGACACAGACAGAGACAGAGACAGAGGCAGAGACAGAGCCAGGGACAGAGACGGAGACAGAGACAGAGGGAGAGACAGCGACAGAGACAGAGACAGAAACAGAGACAGAGACAGATACGCGGACAGAGACAGAGGCAGAGACAGAGACAGAGAGAGAGACGGAGACAGAGACAGAGACTGAGACGGAGACAGAGACAGCGGCAGAGACAGGGACGGAGACAGAGACAGAGACACAGACAGAGACAGAGACAGAGACAGAGACAGAGACAGAGACAGAGAAAGATACGCGGAGAGAGACGGAGACAAAGACCGAGACAGAGACAGAGACGGAGACAGAGGCAGAGACAGAGCCAGGGACAGAGACAGAGACAGAGACAGAGACAGAGACAGAGACAGAGACAGAGACAGAGACAGAGGCAGAGACAGAGCCAGGGACAGAGGCGGAGACAGAGACAGAGACTGAGACGGAGACAGAGACAGCGGCAGAGTCAGGGACGGAGACAGAGACAGAGACACAGACAGAGACAGAGACAGAGACAGAGACAGAGACAGAGACAGAGACAGAGACAGAGACAGAGACAGAGACAGAGACAGAGACAGATACAGAGACAGAGACAGAGGCAGAGACAGAGACAGCGAGAGAGACGGAGACAGAAACAGAGACCGAGACGGAGACAGAGACAGCGGCAGAGACAGGGACGGAGACAGAGACAGAGACAGAGAAAGAGACAGAGACAGCGACAGACATAGAGACCGAGACAGAGACAGAGACAGAGGCAGAGACAGATACGGAGGCAGAGGGAGAGACAGCGACAGAGACAGAGACAGAGACAGACACAGAGACAGAGAGAGAGACAGAGACAGAGGCAGAGACAGAGACAGAGACAGAGACAGAGACAGAGACAGGGACAGAGACAGAGACAGAGTCAGAGGCAGAGACAGAGACAGAGACAGAGACAGAGACAGAGACAGAGACAGAGTCAGAGACAGAGACACAGACAGAGACAGAGACGGAGATAGAGACAGAGGCAGAGACAGAGACGGAGACAGAGGCAGAGACAGAGCCAGGGACAGAGACAGAGACAGAGACAGAGGGAGAGACAGCGACATAGACAGAGACAGAGACAGAGACAGAGACAGAGTCAGAGACAGAGACAGAGACAGAGACAGAGACAGAGACGGAGACAGGGGCAGAGACAGAGCCAGGGACAGAGACAGAGACAGAGACTGAGGGAGAGACAGCGACAGAGACAGAGACAGAGACAGAGACAGAGACAGAGACGGAGACAGAGACAGAGACAGAGACAGAGACAGAAACAGAGACAGAGACAGAGACAGAGACAGAGACAGAGACAGAGACAGAGACAGAGTCAGAGGCAGAGACAGAGACAGAGACAGAGACAGGGACAGAGACAGAGACAGAGCCAGGGACAGAGACAGAGACAGAGACTGAGGGAGAGACAGCGACAGAGACAGAGACAGAGACAGAGACGGAGACAGAGACAGAGGCAGAGGCAGAGACAGAGACAGAGACAGAGACAGAGACAGAGACAGAAACAGTGACAGAGACAGATACGCGGACAGAGACAGAGGCAGAGACAGAGACAGAGACAGAGACAGAGACAGAGACAGAGACAGAGACAGAGACAGAGACAGAGACGGAGACAGAGACAGAGACAGAGACAGAGACAGAGACAGAGACAGAGACAGAGAAAGTGACAGGGACGGAGACAGAGACAGAGACACAGACAGAGACAGAGACAGAGACAGAGACAGAGGCAGAGACAGAGCCAGGGACAGAGACGGAGACAGAGACAGTGGGAGAGACAGCGACAGAGACAGAGACAGAAACAGAGACAGAGACAGATACGCGGACAGAGACAGAGGCAGAGACAGAGACAGAGAGAGAGACAGAGACAGAGACAGAGACTGAGACGGAGACAGAGACAGCGGCAGAGACAGGGACGGAGACAGAGACAGAGACACAGACAGAGACAGAGACAGAGACAGAGACAGAGACAGAGACAGAGACAGAGAAAGATACGCGGACAGAGACGGAGACAAAGACCGAGACAGAGACAGAGACGGAGACAGAGGCAGAGACAGAGCCAGGGACAGAGACAGAGACAGAGACAGAGACAGAGACAGAGACAGAGACAGAGACAGAGACAGAGACAGAGACAGAGACAGAGACAGAGACAGAAACAGAGACAGAGACAGATACGCGGACAGAGACAGAGGCAGAGACAGAGACAGAGAGAGAGACGGAGACAGAGACAGAGGGAGAGACAGCGACAGCGGCAGAGACAGGGACGGAGACAGAGACAGGGACACAGACACAGACAGAGACAGAGTCAGAGACAGAGACACAGACAGAGACAGAGACGGAGATAGAGACAGAGGCAGAGACAGAGACGGAGACAGAGGCAGAGACAGAGCCAGGGACAGAGACAGAGACAGAGACAGAGACAGAGACAGAGACAGAGACAGAGACAGAGACAGAGACGGAGACAGAGACAGAGACAGAGACGGAGACAGAGACAGAGACAGAGACAGAGACAGAGACAGAGACAGAGACAGAGACTGAGCCAGAGACAGAGACATAGACGGAGACAAAGACCGAGACAGAGACAGAAACAGAGACAGAGACAGATACGCGGACAGAGACAGAGGCAGAGACAGACACAGAGAGAGAGGCGGAGACAGAGACAGAGACTGAGACGGAGACAGAGACAGAGACAGAGACAGAGACAGAGACAGAGACAGAGACAGAGACGGAGACAGAGACAGAGACAGAGACAGAGACAGAGACAGAGTCAGAGACAGAGACAGAGACAGAGACAGAGACAGAGACCGAGACAGAGACAGAAACAGAGACAGAGACAGATACGCGGACAGAGACAGAGGCAGAGACAGAGACAGAGAGAGAGACGGAGACAGAGACAGAGACTGAGACGGAGACAGAGACAGCGGCAGAGACAGGGACGGAGACAGAGACAGAGACACAGACAGAGACAGAGACAGAGACAGAGGCAGAGACAGAGCCAGGGACAGAGGCGGAGACAGAGACAGAGGGAGTGACCGCGACAGAGACAGAGACAGAAACAGAGACAGAGACAGATAGGCGGACAGAGACAGAGGCAGAGACAGAGACAGAGAGAGAGACGGAGACAGAGACAGAGACTGAGACGGAGACAGAGACAGCGGCAGAGACAGGGACGGAGACAGAGACAGAGACAGAGAAAGAGACAGAGACAGAGACAGACATAGAGACAGAGACAGAGACAGAGACAGAGACAGAGGCAGAGACAGATACGGAGGCAGAGGGAGAGACAGCGACAGAGACAGAGACAGAGACAGAGACAGAGACAGAGAGAGAGACAGGGACAGAGACAGAGACAGAGACAGAGACAGACATAGAGACAGAGACAGAGACAGAGACAGAGACAGAGGCAGAGACAGATACGGAGGCAGAGGGAGAGACAGCGACAGAGACAGAGACAGAGACAGAGACAGAGACAGAGACAGAGAGAGAGACAGAGACAGCGGCAGAGACAGGGACGGAGACAGAGACAGAGACACAGACAGAGACAGAGACAGAGACAGAAGCAGAGACAGAGCCAGGGACAGAGGCGGAGACAGAGACAGAGGGAGTGACCGCGACAGAGACAGAGACAGAAACAGAGACAGAGACAGATAGGCGGACAGAGACAGAGGCAGAGACAGAGACAGAGAGAGAGACGGAGACAGAGACAGAGACTGAGACGGAGACAGAGACAGCGGCAGAGACAGGGACGGAGACAGAGACAGAGACAGAGAAAGAGACAGAGACAGAGACAGACATAGAGACAGAGACAGAGACAGAGACAGAGACAGAGGCAGAGACAGATACGGAGGCAGAGGGAGAGACAGCGACAGAGACAGAGACAGAGACAGAGACAGAGACAGAGAGAGAGACAGAGACAGAGACAGAGACAGAGACAGAGACAGAGACAGAGACAGAGACAGAGACAGAGACAGAGACAGAGACAGAGACAGAGACAGAGACAGAGACAGAGACAGAGACAGAGACAGAGACGGAGACAGAGACAGAGACAGAGACAGAGACAGAGACAGAGACAGAGACAGAGATAGTGACAGGGACGGAGACAGAGACAGAGACACAGACAGAGACAGAGACAGAGACAGAGGCAGAGACAGAGCCAGGGACAGAGACGGAGACAGAGACAGAGGGAGAGACAGCGACAGAGACAGAGACAGAAACAGAGACAGAGACAGATACGCGGACAGAGACAGAGGCAGAGACAGAGACAGAGAGAGAGACGGAGACAGAGACAGAGACTGAGACGGAGACAGAGACAGCGGCAGAGACAGGGACGGAGACAGAGACAGAGACACAAGACAGAGACAGAGACAGAGACAGAGACAGAGACAGAGACAGAGAAAGATACGCGGAGAGAGACGGAGACAAAGACCGAGACAGAGACAGAGACGGAGACAGAGGCAGAGACACAGACAGAGACAGAGACAGAGACAGAGGCAGAGACAGAGCCAGGGACAGAGACGGAGACAGAGACAGAGGGAGAGACAGCGACAGAGACAGAGACAGAAACAGAGACAGAGACAGATACGCGGACAGAGACAGAGGCAGAGACAGAGACAGAGAGAGAGACGGAGACAGAGACAGAGACTGAGACGGAGACAGAGACAGCGGCAGAGACAGGGACGGAGACAGAGACAGAGACACAAGACAGAGACAGAGACAGAGACAGAGACAGAGACAGAGACAGAGAAAGATACGCGGAGAGAGACGGAGACAAAGACCGAGGCAGAGACAGAGACGGAGACAGAGGCAGAGACAGAGCCAGGGACAGAGACAGAGACAGAGACAGAGACAGAGACAGAGACAGAGACAGAGACAGAGACAGAGACAGAGACAGAGACAGAAACAGAGACAGAGACAGATACGCGGACAGAGACAGAGGCAGAGACAGAGACAGAGAGAGAGACGGAGACAGACACAGAGGGAGAGACAGCGACAGCGGCAGAGACAGGGACGGAGACAGAGACAGGGACACAGACAGAGACAGAGACAGAGACAGAGACAGAGACACAGACAGAGACAGAGACGGAGATAGAGACAGAGACAGAGACAGAGACGGAGACAGAGGCAGAGACAGAGCCAGGGACAGAGACAGAGACAGAGACAGAGCCAGGGACAGAGACGGAGACAGAGACAGAGGGAGAGACAGCGACAGAGACAGAGACAGAGACAGAGTCAGAGGCAGAGACAGAGACAGAGACAGAGACAGAGACAGAGACAGAGACAGAGACAGAGTCAGAGACAGAGACACAGACAGAGACAGAGACGGAGATAGAGACAGAGACAGAGACAGAGACGGAGACAGAGGCAGAGACAGAGCCAGGGACAGAGACAGAGACAGAGACAGAGGGAGAGACAGCGACAGCGGCAGAGACAGGGACGGAGACAGAGACAGGGACACAGACACAGACAGAGACAGAGACATAGGCAGAGGCAGAGACAGAGACAGAGACAGAGACAGAGACAGAGACAGAGACAGAGACAGAGACAGAAACAGAGGCAGAGACAGATACGCGGACAGAGACAGAGGCAGTTACAGAGACAGAGAGAGAGACGGAGACAGAGACAGAGACTGAGACGGAGACAGAGACAGCGGCAGAGACAGGGACGGAAACAGAGACAGAGACACAGACAGAGACAGAGACAGAGACAGAGACAGAGACAGAGACAGAGACAGAGACAGAGACAGAGACAGAGACAGAGGCAGAGACAGATACGGAGGCAGAGGGAGAGACAGCGACAGAGACAGAGACAGAGACAGAGACAGAGACAGAGACAGAGAGAGAGACAGAGACAGCGGCAGAGACAGGGACGGAGACAGAGACAGAGACACAGACAGAGACAGAGACAGAGACAGAGGCAGAGACGGAGCCAGGGACAGAGGCGGAGACAGAGACAGAGGGAGTGACCGCGACAGAGACAGAGACAGAAACAGAGACAGAGACAGATAGGCGGACAGAGACAGAGGCAGAGACAGAGACAGAGAGAGAGACGGAGACAGAGACAGAGACTGAGACGGAGACAGAGACAGCGGCAGAGACAGGGACGGAGACAGAGACAGAGACAGAGAAAGAGACAGAGACAGAGACAGACATAGAGACAGACATAGAGACAGAGACAGAGACAGAGACAGAGACAGAGACAGAGGCAGAGACAGATACGGAGGCAGAGGGAGAGACAGCGACAGAGACAGAGACAGAGACAGAGACAGAGACAGAGAGAGAGACAGAGACAGAGACAGAGACAGAGACAGACATAGAGACAGAGACAGAGACAGAGACAGAGACAGAGGCAGAGACAGATACGGAGGCAGAGGGAGAGACAGCGACAGAGACAGAGACAGAGACAGAGACAGAGACAGAGACAGAGACAGAGACAGAGACAGAGACAGAGCCAGGGACAGAGGCGGAGACAGAGACAGAGGGAGTGACCGCGACAGAGACAGAGACAGAAACAGAGACAGAGACAGATAGGCGGACAGAGACAGAGGCAGAGACAGAGACAGAGAGAGAGACGGAGACAGAGACAGAGACTGAGACGGAGACAGAGACAGAGACAGAGACAGAGACAGAGACAGAGACAGAGTCAGAGACAGAGACACAGACAGAGACAGAGACGGAGATAGAGACAGAGACAGAGACAGAGACAGAGGCAGAGACAGATACGGAGGCAGAGGGAGAGACAGCGACAGAGACAGAGACAGAGACAGAGACAGAGACAGAGAGAGAGACAGGGACAGAGACAGAGACAGAGACAGAGACAGACATAGAGACAGAGACAGAGACAGAGACAGAGACAGAGGCAGAGACAGATACGGAGGCAGAGGGAGAGACAGCGACAGAGACAGAGACAGAGACAGAGACAGAGACAGAGACAGAGAGAGAGACAGAGACAGCGGCAGAGACAGGGACGGAGACAGAGACAGAGACACAGACAGAGACAGAGACAGAGACAGAGGCAGAGACAGAGCCAGGGACAGAGGCGGAGACAAAGACAGAGGGAGTGACCGCGACAGAGACAGAGACAGAAACAGAGACAGAGACAGATAGGCGGACAGAGACAGAGGCAGAGACAGAGACAGAGAGAGAGACGGAGACAGAGACAGAGACAGAGACAGAGACAGGGACAGAGACAGAGACAGAGACAGAGACAGAGACAGAGACAGAGACAGAGACAGAGACAGAGACAGAGACAGAGACAGAGACAGAGACAGAGACAGAGACAGAGACGGAGACGGAGACAGAGACAGAGACAGAGACAGAGACAGAGACAGAGACAGAGACAGAGATAGTGACAGGGACGGAGACAGAGACAGAGACACAGACAGAGACAGAGACAGAGGCAGAGACAGAGCCAGGGACAGAGACGGAGACAGAGACAGAGGGAGAGACAGCGACAGAGACAGAGACAGAAACAGAGACAGAGACAGATACGCGGACAGAGACAGAGGCAGAGACAGAGACAGAGAGAGAGACGGAGACAGAGACAGAGACTGAGACGGAGACAGAGACAGCGGCAGAGACAGGGACGGAGACAGAGACAGAGACACAGACAGAGACAGAGACAGAGACAGAGACAGAGACAGAGACAGAGAAAGATACGCGGAGAGAGACGGAGACAAAGACCGAGACAGAGACAGAGACGGAGACAGAGGCAGAGACAGAGCCAGGGACAGAGACAGAGACAGAGACAGAGACAGAGACAGAGACAGAGACAGAGACAGAGACAGAGACAGAGACAGAAACAGAGACAGAGACAGATACGCGGACAGAGACAGAGGCAGAGACAGAGACAGGGAGAGAGACGGAGACAGAGACAGAGGGAGAGACAGCGACAGCGGCAGAGACAGGGACGGAGACAGAGACAGGGACACAGACAGAGACAGAGACAGAGACAGAGACAGAGACACAGACAGAGACAGAGACGGAGATAGAGACAGAGACAGAGACAGAGACGGAGACAGAGGCAGAGACAGAGCCAGGGACAGAGACAGAGACAGAGACAGAGCCAGGGACAGAGACGGAGACAGAGACAGAGGGAGAGACAGCGACAGAGACAGAGACAGAGACCGAGTCAGAGGCAGAGACAGAGACAGAGACAGAGACAGAGACAGAGACAGAGACAGAGACAGAGTCAGAGACAGAGACACAGACAGAGACAGAGACGGAGATAGAGACAGAGACAGAGACAGAGACGGAGACAGAGGCAGAGACAGAGCCAGGGACAGAGACAGAGACAGAGACAGAGGGAGAGACAGCGACAGCGGCAGAGACAGGGACGGAGACAGAGACAGGGACACAGACACAGACAGAGACAGAGACATAGGCAGAGGCAGAGACAGAGACAGAGACAGAGACAGAGACAGAGACAGAGACAGAGACAGAGACAGAAACAGAGGCAGAGACAGATACGCGGACAGAGACAGAGGCAGTTACAGAGACAGAGAGAGAGACGGAGACAGAGACAGAGACTGAGACGGAGACAGAGACAGCGGCAGAGACAGAGCCAGGGACAGAGACAGAGACAGAGACTGAGGGAGAGACAGCGACAGAGACAGAGACAGAGACAGAGACAGAGACAGAGACGGAGACAGAGACAGAGGCAGAGACAGAGACAGAGACAGAGACAGAGACAGAGACAGAAACAGTGACAGAGACAGATACGCGGACAGAGACAGAGGCAGAGACAGAGACAGAGACAGAGACAGAAACAGAGACAGAGACAGATACGGGGACAGAGACAGAGGCAGAGACAGAGACAGAGACAGAGACAGAGACAGAGACAGAAACAGTGACAGAGACAGATACGCGGACAGAGACAGAGGCAGAGACAGAGACAGAGACAGAGACAGAGACAGAGACAGAGACAGAGACAGAGACAGAGACAGAGACGGAGACAGAGACAGAGACAGAGACAGAGACAGAGAAAGTGACAGGGACGGAGACAGATACAGAGACACAGACAGAGACAGAGACAGAGACAGAGGCAGAGACAGAGCCAGGGACAGAGACGGAGACAGAGACAGAGGGAGAGACAGCGACAGAGACAGAGACAGAAACAGAGAGAGAGACAGATACGCGGACAGAGACAGAGGCAGAGACAGAGACAGGGAGAGAGACGGAGACAGAGACAGAGACTGAGACGGAGAGAGAGACAGCGGTAGAGTCAGGGACGGAGACAGAGACAGAGACACAGACAGAGACAGAGACAGAGACAGAGACAGAGACAGAGACAGAGACAGAGACAGAGACAGAGACAGATACAGAGACAGAGACAGAGACTGTGACTGAGACAGAGACAGAGACAGAGACAGAGACGGAGACAGAGACAGAGACAGAGACAGAGACAGAGACAGAGACAGAGACAGAGACAGAGACAGAGACAGAGACAGAGACAGAGACTGAGGGAGAGACAACGACAGAGACAGAGACAGAGACAGAGACAGAGACAGAGACGGAGACAGAGACAGAGACAGAGACAGAGACAGAGACAGAGACAGAGACAGAGACAGAAACAGAGACAGAGACAGATACGGGGACAGATACAGAGGCAGAGACAGAGCCAGGGACAGAGACGGAGACAGAGACAGAGGGAGAGACAGCGACAGAGACAGAGACAGAGACAGAGTCAGTGGCAGAGACAGAGACAGAGACAGAGACAGAGACAGAGACAGGGACGGAGACAGAGACAGGGACACAGACAGAAACAGAGACAGAGACAGAGACAGAGACGGAGACAGAGGCAGAGACAGAGACAGAGAGAGAGACAGAGACAGAGACAGAGACAGAAACAGAGACAGAGACAGAGACAGAGACAGAGACAGAGACAGAGACAGAGACAGAGTCAGAGGCAGAGACAGAGACAGAGACAGAGACAGGGACAGAGACAGAGACAGAGTCGGAGACAGAGACACAGACAGAGACAGAGACGGAGATAGAGACAGAGGCAGAGACAGAGACGGAGGCAGAGGCAGAGACAGAGCCAGGGACAGAGACAGAGACAGAGACAGAGGGAGAGACAGCGACATAGACAGAGACAGAGACAGAGACAGAGACAGAGACGGAGACAGGGGCAGAGACAGAGCCAGGGACAGAGACAGAGACAGAGACTGAGGGAGAGACAGCGACAGAGACAGAGACAGAGACAGAGACAGAGACAGAGACGGAGACAGAGACAGAGGCAGAGGCAGAGACAGAGACAGAGACAGAGACAGAGACAGAGACAGAAACAGTGACAGAGACAGATACGCGGACAGAGACAGAGGCAGAGACAGAGACAGAGACAGAGACAGAGACAGAGACAGAGACAGAGACAGAGACGGAGACAGAGACAGAGACAGAGACAGAGACAGAGACAGAGACAGAGAAAGTGACAGGGACGGAGACAGAGACAGAGACACAGACAGAGACAGAGACAGAGACAGAGACAGAGGCAGAGACAGAGCCAGGGACAGAGACGGAGACAGAGACAGTGGGAGAGACAGCGACAGAGACAGAGACAGAAACAGAGACAGAGACAGATACGCGGACAGAGACAGAGGCAGAGACAGAGACAGAGAGAGAGACGGAGACAGAGACAGAGACTGAGACGGAGACAGAGACAGCGGCAGAGACAGGGACGGAGACAGAGACAGAGACACAGACAGAGACAGAGACAGAGACAGAGACAGAGACAGAGACAGAGACAGAGAAAGATACGCGGACAGAGACGGAGACAAAGACCGAGACAGAGACAGAGACGGAGACAGAGGCAGAGACAGAGCCAGGGACAGAGACAGAGACAGAGACAGAGACAGAGACAGAGACAGAGACAGAGACAGAGACAGAGACAGAGACAGAGACAGAGACAGAGACAGAGACAGAGACAGAGACAGAGACAGAAACAGAGACAGAGACAGATACGCGGACAGAGACAGAGGCAGAGACAGAGACAGAGAGAGAGACGGAGACAGAGACAGAGGGAGAGACAGCGACAGCGGCAGAGACAGGGACGGAGACAGAGACAGGGACACAGACACAGACAGAGACAGAGTCAGAGACAGAGACACAGACAGAGACAGAGACGGAGATAGAGACAGAGGCAGAGACAGAGACGGAGACAGAGGCAGAGACAGAGCCAGGGACAGAGACAGAGACAGAGACAGAGACAGAGACAGAGACAGAGACAGAGACAGAGACAGAGACGGAGACAGAGACAGAGACAGAGACGGAGACAGAGACAGAGACAGAGACAGAGACAGAGACAGAGACAGAGACAGAGACTGAGCCAGAGACAGAGACATAGACGGAGACAAAGACCGAGACAGAGACAGAAACAGAGACAGAGACAGATACGCGGACAGAGACAGAGGCAGAGACAGACACAGAGAGAGAGGCGGAGACAGAGACAGAGACTGAGACGGAGACAGAGACAGAGACAGAGACAGAGACAGAGACAGAGACAGAGACAGAGACGGAGACAGAGACAGAGACAGAGACAGAGACAGAGACAGAGTCAGAGACAGAGACAGAGACAGAGACAGAGACAGAGACCGAGACAGAGACAGAAACAGAGACAGAGACAGATACGCGGACAGAGACAGAGGCAGAGACAGAGACAGAGAGAGAGACGGAGACAGAGACAGAGACTGAGACTGAGACAGAGACAGCGGCAGAGACAGGGACGGAGACAGAGACAGAGACACAGACAGAGACAGAGACAGAGACAGGGGCAGAGACAGAGCCAGGGACAGAGGCGGAGACAGAGACAGAGGGAGTGACCGCGACAGAGACAGAGACAGAAACAGAGACAGAGACAGATAGGCGGACAGAGACAGAGGCAGAGACAGAGACAGAGAGAGAGACGGAGACAGAGACAGAGACTGAGACGGAGACAGAGACAGCGGCAGAGACAGGGACGGAGACAGAGACAGAGACAGAGAAAGAGACAGAGACAGAGACAGACATAGAGACAGAGACAGAGACAGAGACAGAGACAGAGGCAGAGACAGATACGGAGGCAGAGGGAGAGACAGCGACAGAGACAGAGACAGAGACAGAGACAGAGACAGAGAGAGAGACAGGGACAGAGACAGAGACAGAGACAGAGACAGACATAGAGACAGAGACAGAGACAGAGACAGAGACAGAGGCAGAGACAGATACGGAGGCAGAGGGAGAGACAGCGACAGAGACAGAGACAGAGACAGAGACAGAGACAGAGACAGAGAGAGAGACAGAGACAGCGGCAGAGACAGGGACGGAGACAGAGACAGAGACACAGACAGAGACAGAGACAGAGGCAGAGACAGAGCCAGGGACAGAGGCGGAGACAGAGACAGAGGGAGTGACCGCGACAGAGACAGAGACAGAAACAGAGACAGAGACAGATAGGCGGACAGAGACAGAGGCAGAGACAGAGACAGAGAGAGAGACGGAGACAGAGACAGAGACTGAGACGGAGACAGAGACAGCGGCAGAGACAGGGACGGAGACAGAGACAGAGACAGAGAAAGAGACAGAGACAGAGACAGACATAGAGACAGAGACAGAGACAGAGACAGAGACAGAGGCAGAGACAGATACGGAGGCAGAGGGAGAGACAGCGACAGAGACAGAGACAGAGACAGAGACAGAGACAGAGAGAGAGACAGAGACAGAGACAGAGACAGAGACAGAGACAGACATAGAGACAGAGACAGAGACAGAGACAGAGACAGAGACAGAGGCAGAGACAGATACGGAGGCAGAGGGAGAGACAGCGACAGAGACAGAGACAGAGACAGAGACAGAGACAGAGACAGAGACAGAGAGAGAGAGAGACAGAGACAGAGACAGAGACAGAGACAGAGACAGAGGCAGAGGCAGAGACAGAGACAGAGACAGAGACAGAGACAGAGACAGAGACAGAGACAGAGACAGAGACGGAGACAGAGGCAGAGACAGAGACAGAGGGAGAGACAGCGACAGAGACAGAGACAGAGACAGAGACAGAGACAGAGACAGAGACAGAGACTGAGACAGAGACAGAGACGGAGATAGAGACAGAGGCAGAGACAGAGACGGAGACAGAGGCAGAGACAGAGCCAGGGACAGAGACAGAGACAGAGACAGAGGGAGAGACAGCGACATAGACAGAGACAGAGACAGAGACAGAGACAGAGACAGAGACAGAGACAGAGACAGAGACAGAGACAGAGACAGAGACAGAGACAGAGACAGAGACAGAGACAGAGACAGAGACAGAGACAGAGACAGAGACAGAGACAGAGACAGAGACAGAGACAGAGACAGAGACAGAGACAGAGACAGAGACAGAGACAGAGACAGAGACAGAGACGGAGACAGAGACAGAGACAGAGACAGAGACAGAGACAGAGACAGAGACAGAGACAGAGATAGTGACAGGGACGGAGACAGAGACAGAGACACAGACAGAGACAGAGACAGAGACAGAGACAGAGGCAGAGACAGAGCCAGGGACAGAGACGGAGACAGAGACAGAGGGAGAGACAGCGACAGAGACAGAGACAGAAACAGAGACAGAGACAGATACGCGGACAGAGACAGAGGCAGAGACAGAGACAGAGAGAGAGAC
Organism: Megachile willughbiella; assembly: GCA_945859595.2. NCBI lineage: Eukaryota > Metazoa > Arthropoda > Insecta > Hymenoptera > Megachilidae > Megachile > Megachile willughbiella. The sequence goes on along the minus strand of CAMAOD020000228.1, from coordinate 884,458 downwards.
GGAGACAGAGACAGAGACTGAGACGGAGACAGAGACAGCGGCAGAGACAGGGACGGAGACAGAGACAGAGACACAAGACAGAGACAGAGACAGAGACAGAGACAGAGACAGAGACAGAGAAAGATACGCGGAGAGAGACGGAGACAAAGACCGAGACAGAGACAGAGACGGAGACAGAGGCAGAGACAGAGCCAGGGACAGAGACAGAGACAGAGACAGAGACAGAGACAGAGACAGAGACAGAGACAGAGACAGAGACAGAGACAGAGACAGAGACAGAGACAGAGACAGAGACAGAAACAGAGACAGAGACAGAGACAGATACGCGGACAGAGACAGAGGCAGAGACAGAGACAGAGAGAGAGACGGAGACAGAGACAGAGGGAGAGACAGCGACAGCGGCAGAGACAGGGACGGAGACAGAGACAGGGACACAGACAGAGACAGAGACAGAGACAGAGACAGAGACACAGACAGAGACAGAGACGGAGATAGAGACAGAGACAGAGACAGAGACGGAGACAGAGGCAGAGACAGAGCCAGGGACAGAGACAGAGACAGAGACAGAGCCAGGGACAGAGACGGAGACAGAGACAGAGGGAGAGACAGCGACAGAGACAGAGACAGAGACAGAGTCAGAGGCAGAGACAGAGACAGAGACAGAGACAGAGACAGAGACAGAGACAGAGTCAGAGACAGAGACACAGACAGAGACAGAGACGGAGATAGAGACAGAGACAGAGACAGAGACGGAGACAGAGGCAGAGACAGAGCAAGGGACAGAGACAGAGACAGAGACAGAGGGAGAGACAGCGACAGCGGCAGAGACAGGGACGGAGACAGAGACAGGGACACAGACACAGACAGAGACAGAGACATAGGCAGAGGCAGAGACAGAGACAGAGACAGAGACAGAGACAGAGACAGAGACAGAGACAGAGACAGAAACAGAGGCAGAGACAGATACGCGGACAGAGACAGAGGCAGTTACAGAGACAGAGAGAGAGACGGAGACAGAGACAGAGACTGAGACGGAGACAGAGACAGCGGCAGAGACAGGGACGGAAACAGAGACAGAGACACAGACAGAGACAGAGACAGAGACAGAGACAGAGACAGAGACAGAGACAGAGACAGAGACAGAGGCAGAGACAGATACGGAGGCAGAGGGAGAGACAGCGACAGAGACAGAGACAGAGACAGAGACAGAGACAGAGACAGAGAGAGAGACAGAGACAGCGGCAGAGACAGGGACGGAGACAGAGACAGAGACACAGACAGAGACAGAGACAGAGACAGAGGCAGAGACGGAGCCAGGGACAGAGGCGGAGACAGAGACAGAGGGAGTGACCGCGACAGAGACAGAGACAGAGACTGAGACAGAGACAGAGACGGAGATAGAGACAGAGGCAGAGACAGAGACGGAGACAGAGGCAGAGACAGAGCCAGGGACAGAGACAGAGGCAGAGACAGAGGGAGAGACAGCGACATAGACAGAGACAGAGACAGAGACAGAGACAGAGACAGAGACAGAGACAGAGACAGAGACAGAGACAGAGACAGAGACAGAGACAGAGACAGAGACAGAGACAGAAACAGAGGCAGAGACAGATACGCGGACAGAGACAGAGGCAGTGACAGAGACAGAGAGAGAGACGGAGACAGAGACAGAGACTGAGACGGAGACAGAGACAGCGGCAGAGACAGGGACGGAAACAGAGACAGAGACACAGACAGAGACAGAGACAGAGACAGAGACAGAGACAGAGACAGAGACAGAGACAGAGACAGAGACAGAGACAGAGACAGAGACAGAGGCAGAGACAGATACGGAGGCAGAGGGAGAGACAGCGACAGAGACAGAGACAGAGACAGAGACAGAGACAGAGACAGAGAGAGAGACAGAGACAGCGGCAGAGACAGGGACGGAGACAGAGACAGAGACACAGACAGAGACAGAGACAGAGACAGAGGCAGAGACAGAGCCAGGGACAGAGGCGGAGACAGAGACAGAGGGAGTGACCGCGACAGAGACAGAGACAGAAACAGAGACAGAGACAGATAGGCGGACAGAGACAGAGGCAGAGACAGAGACAGAGAGAGAGACGGAGACAGAGACAGAGACTGAGACGGAGACAGAGACAGCGGCAGAGACAGGGACGGAGACAGAGACAGAGACAGAGAAAGAGACAGAGACAGAGACAGACATAGAGACAGACATAGAGACAGAGACAGAGACAGAGACAGAGACAGAGACAGAGACAGAGGCAGAGACAGATACGGAGGCAGAGGGAGAGACAGCGACAGAGACAGAGACAGAGACAGAGACAGAGACAGAGAGAGAGACAGAGACAGAGACAGAGACAGAGACAGACATAGAGACAGAGACAGAGACAGAGACAGAGACAGAGGCAGAGACAGATACGGAGGCAGAGGGAGAGACAGCGACAGAGACAGAGACAGAGACAGAGACAGAGACAGAGACAGAGACAGAGACAGAGACAGAGACAGAGAGAGAGACAGAGACAGAGACAGAGACAGAGACAGAGACAGAGACAGAGACAGAGACAGAGACAGAGACAGAGACAGAGACAGAGACAGAGACGGAGACAGAGGCAGAGACAGAGACAGAGGGAGAGACAGCGACAGAGACAGAGACAGAGACAGAGACAGAGACAGAGACAGAGACAGAGACAGAGACAGAGACAGAGACAGAGACAGAGACTGAGACAGAGACAGAGACGGAGATAGAGACAGAGGCAGAGACAGAGACGGAGACAGAGGCAGAGACAGAGCCAGGGACAGAGACAGAGACAGAGACAGAGGGAGAGACAGCGACATAGACAGAGACAGAGACAGAGACAGAGACAGAGACAGAGACAGAGACAGAGACAGAGACAGAGACAGAGACAGAGACAGAGACAGAGACAGAGACAGAGACAGAAACAGAGGCAGAGACAGATACGCGGACAGAGACAGAGGCAGTGACAGAGACAGAGAGAGAGACGGAGACAGAGACAGAGACTGAGACGGAGACAGAGACAGCGGCAGAGACAGGGACGGAAACAGAGACAGAGACACAGACAGAGACAGAGACAGAGACAGAGACAGAGACAGAGACAGAGACAGAGACAGAGACAGAGACAGAGACAGAGACAGAGACAGAGGCAGAGACAGATACGGAGGCAGAGGGAGAGACAGCGACAGAGACAGAGACAGAGACAGAGACAGAGACAGAGACAGAGAGAGAGACAGAGACAGCGGCAGAGACAGGGACGGAGACAGAGACAGAGACACAGACAGAGACAGAGACAGAGACAGAGGCAGAGACAGAGCCAGGGACAGAGGCGGAGACAGAGACAGAGGGAGTGACCGCGACAGAGACAGAGACAGAAACAGAGACAGAGACAGATAGGCGGACAGAGACAGAGGCAGAGACAGAGACAGAGAGAGCGACGGAGACAGTGACAGAGACTGAGACGGAGACAGAGACAGCGGCAGAGACAGGGACGGAGACAGAGACAGAGACAGAGAAAGAGACAGAGACAGAGACAGACATAGAGACAGACATAGAGACAGAGACAGAGACAGAGACAGAGACAGAGGCAGAGACAGATACGGAGGCAGAGGGAGAGACAGCGACAGAGACAGAGACAGAGACAGAGACAGAGACAGAGACAGAGAGAGAGACAGAGACAGAGACAGAGACAGAGACAGACATAGAGACAGAGACAGAGACAGAGACAGAGGCAGAGACAGATACGGAGGCAGAGGGAGAGACAGCGACAGAGACAGAGACAGAGACAGAGACAGAGACAGAGACAGAGACAGAGACAGAGACAGAGACAGAGACAGAGACAGAGCCAGGGACAGAGGCGGAGACAGAGACAGAGGGAGTGACCGCGACAGAGACAGAGACAGAAACAGAGACAGAGACAGATAGGCGGACAGAGACAGAGGCAGAGACAGAGACAGAGAGAGAGACGGAGACAGAGACAGAGACTGAGACGGAGACAGAGACAGAGACAGAGACAGAGACAGAGACAGAGACAGAGTCAGAGACAGAGACACAGACAGAGACAGAGACGGAGATAGAGACAGAGACAGAGACAGAGACAGAGGCAGAGACAGATACGGAGGCAGAGGGAGAGACAGCGACAGAGACAGAGACAGAGACAGAGACAGAGACAGAGAGAGAGACAGGGACAGAGACAGAGACAGAGACAGAGACAGACATAGAGACAGAGACAGAGACAGAGACAGAGACAGAGGCAGAGACAGATACGGAGGCAGAGGGAGAGACAGCGATAGAGACAGAGACAGAGACAGAGACAGAGACAGAGACAGAGAGAGAGACAGAGACAGCGGCAGAGACAGGGACGGAGACAGAGACAGAGACACAGACAGAGACAGAGACAGAGACAGAGGCAGAGACAGAGCCAGGGACAGAGGCGGAGACAGAGACAGAGGGAGTGACCGCGACAGAGACAGAGACAGAAACAGAGACAGAGACAGATAGGCGGACAGAGACAGAGGCAGAGACAGAGACAGAGAGAGAGACGGAGACAGAGACAGAGACTGAGACGGAGACAGAGACAGCGGCAGAGACAGGGACGGAGACAGAGACAGAGACAGAGAAAGAGACAGAGACAGAGACAGACATAGAGACAGAGACAGAGACAGAGACAGAGACAGAGGCAGAGACAGATACGGAGGCAGAGGGAGAGACAGCGACAGAGACAGAGACAGAGACAGAGACAGAGACAGAGAGAGAGACAGAGACAGAGACAGAGACAGAGACAGAGACAGACATAGAGACAGAGACAGAGACAGAGACAGAGACAGAGGCAGAGACAGATACGGAGGCAGAGGGAGAGACAGCGACAGAGACAGAGACAGAGACAGAGACAGAGACAGAGACAGAGACAGAGAGAGAGACAGAGACAGAGACAGAGACAGAGACAGAGACAGAGGCAGAGACAGAGACAGAGACAGAGACAGAGACAGAGACAGAGACAGAGACAGAGACAGAGACGGAGACAGAGGCAGAGACAGAGACAGAGGGAGAGACAGCGACAGAGACAGAGACAGAGACAGAGACAGAGACAGAGACAGAGACAGAGACTGAGACAGAGACAGAGACGGAGATAGAGACAGAGGCAGAGACAGAGACGGAGACAGTTGCAGAGACAGAGCCAGGGACAGAGACAGAGACAGAGACAGAGGGAGAGACAGCGACATAGACAGAGACAGACACAGAGACAGAGACAGAGACAGAGACAGAGACAGAGACAGAGACAGAGACAGAGACAGAGACAGAGACAGAGACAGAGACAGAGACAGAGACAGAGACAGAGACAGAGACAGAGACAGAGACAGAGACAGAGACAGAGACAGAGACGGAGACAGAGACAGAGACAGAGACAGAGACAGAGACAGAGACAGAGACAGAGACAGAGATAGTGACAGGGACGGAGACAGAGACAGAGACACAGACAGAGACAGAGACAGAGACAGAGGCAGAGACAGAGCCAGGGACAGAGACGGAGACAGAGACAGAGGGAGAGACAGCGACAGAGACAGAGACAGAAACAGAGACAGAGACAGATACGCGGACAGAGACAGAGGCAGAGACAGAGACAGAGAGAGAGACGGAGACAGAGACAGAGACTGAGACGGAGACAGAGACAGCGGCAGAGACAGGGACGGAGACAGAGACAGAGACACAGACAGAGACAGAGACAGAGACAGAGACAGAGACAGAGACAGAGAAAGATACGCGGAGAGAGACGGAGACAAAGACCGAGACAGAGACAGAGACGGAGACAGAGGCAGAGACAGAGCCAGGGACAGAGACAGAGACAGAGACAGAGACAGAGACAGAGACAGAGACAGAGACAGAGACAGAGACAGAGACAGAGACAGAAACAGAGACAGAGACAGATACGCGGACAGAGACAGAGGCAGAGACAGAGACAGAGAGAGAGACGGAGACAGAGACAGAGGGAGAGACAGCGACAGCGGCAGAGACAGGGACGGAGACAGAGACAGGGACACAGACAGAGACAGAGACAGAGACAGAGACAGAGACAGAGACACAGACAGAGACAGAGACGGAGATAGAGACAGAGACAGAGACAGAGGCGGAGACAGAGGCAGAGACAGAGCCAGGGACAGAGACAGAGACAGAGACAGAGCCAGGGACAGAGACGGAGACAGAGACAGAGGGAGAGACAGCGACAGAGACAGAGACAGAGACCGAGTCAGAGGCAGAGACAGAGACAGAGACAGAGACAGAGACAGAGACAGAGACAGAGACAGAGTCAGAGACAGAGACACAGACAGAGACAGAGACGCAGATAGAGACAGAGACAGAGACAGAGACGGAGACAGAGGCAGAGACAGAGCCAGGGACAGAGACAGAGACAGAGACAGAGGGAGAGACAGCGACAGCGGCAGAGACAGGGACGGAGACAGAGACAGGGACACAGACACAGACAGAGACAGAGACATAGGCATAGGCAGAGACAGAGACAGAGACAGAGACAGAGACAGAGACAGAGACAGAGACAGAGACAGAGACAGAAACAGAGGCAGAGACAGATACGCGGACAGAGACAGAGGCAGTTACAGAGACAGAGAGAGAGACGGAGACAGAGACAGAGACTGAGACGGAGACAGAGACAGCGGCAGAGACAGGGACGGAAACAGAGACAGAGACACAGACAGAGACAGAGACAGAGACAGAGACAGAGACAGAGAAAGATACGCGGAGAGAGACGGAGACAAAGACCGAGACAGAGACAGAGACGGAGACAGAGGCAGAGACAGAGCCAGGGACAGAGACAGAGACAGAGACAGAGACAGAGACAGAGACAGAGACAGAGACAGAGACAGAGACAGAGACAGAGACAGAAACAGAGACAGAGACATATACGCGGACAGAGACAGAGGCAGAGACAGAGACAGAGAGAGAGACGGAGACAGAGACAGAGGGAGAGACAGCGACAGCGGCAGAGACAGGGACGGAGACAGAGACAGAGGGAGAGACAGAGACAGAGACAGAGACAGAGACAGAGACACAGACAGAGACAGAGACGGAGATAGAGACAGAGACAGAGACAGAGACGGAGACAGAGGCAGAGACAGAGCCAGGGACAGAGACAGAGACAGAGACAGAGCCAGGGACAGAGACGGAGACAGAGACAGAGGGAGAGACAGCGACAGAGACAGAGACAGAAACAGAGACAGAGACAGATACGCGGACAGAGACAGAGGCAGAGACAGAGACAGAGAGAGAGACGGAGACAGAGACAGAGACTGAGACGGAGACAGAGACAGCGGCAGAGACAGGGACGGAGACAGAGACAGAGACACAAGACAGAGACAGAGACAGAGACAGAGACAGAGACAGAGACAGAGACAGAGACTGAGCCAGAGACAGAGACATAGACGGAGACAAAGACCGAGACAGAGACAGAAACAGAGACAGAGACAGATACGCGGACAGAGACAGAGGCAGAGACAGACACAGAGAGAGAGGCGGAGACAGAGACAGAGACTGAGACGGAGACAGAGACAGAGACAGAGACAGAGACAGAGACAGAGACAGAGACAGAGACGGAGACAGAGACAGAGACAGAGACAGAGACAGAGACAGAGTCAGAGACAGAGACAGAGACAGAGACAGAGACAGAGACCGAGACAGAGACAGAAACAGAGACAGAGACAGATACGCGGACAGAGACAGAGGCAGAGACAGAGACAGAGAGAGAGACGGAGACAGAGACAGAGACTGAGACGGAGACAGAGACAGCGGCAGAGACAGGGACGGAGACAGAGACAGAGACACAGACAGAGACAGAGACAGAGACAGGGGCAGAGACAGAGCCAGGGACAGAGGCGGAGACAGAGACAGAGGGAGTGACCGCGACAGAGACAGAGACAGAAACAGAGACAGAGACAGATAGGCGGACAGAGACAGAGGCAGAGACAGAGACAGAGAGAGAGACGGAGACAGAGACAGAGACTGAGACGGAGACAGAGACAGCGGCAGAGACAGGGACGGAGACAGAGACAGAGACAGAGAAAGAGACAGAGACAGAGACAGACATAGAGACAGAGACAGAGACAGAGACAGAGACAGAGGCAGAGACAGATACGGAGGCAGAGGGAGAGACAGCGACAGAGACAGAGACAGAGACAGAGACAGAGACAGAGAGAGAGACAGGGACAGAGACAGAGACAGAGACAGAGACAGACATAGAGACAGAGACAGAGACAGAGACAGAGACAGAGGCAGAGACAGATACGGAGGCAGAGGGAGAGACAGCGACAGAGACAGAGACAGAGACAGAGACAGAGACAGAGACAGAGAGAGAGACAGAGACAGCGGCAGAGACAGGGACGGAGACAGAGACAGAGACACAGACAGAGACAGAGACAGAGACAGAGGCAGAGACAGAGCCAGGGACAGAGGCGGAGACAGAGACAGAGGGAGTGACCGCGACAGAGACAGAGACAGAAACAGAGACAGAGACAGATAGGCGGACAGAGACAGAGGCAGAGACAGAGACAGAGAGAGAGACGGAGACAGAGACAGAGACTGAGACGGAGACAGAGACAGCGGCAGAGACAGGGACGGAGACAGAGACAGAGACAGAGAAAGAGACAGAGACAGAGACAGACATAGAGACAGAGACAGAGACAGAGACAGAGACAGAGGCAGAGACAGATACGGAGGCAGAGGGAGAGACAGCGACAGAGACAGAGACAGAGACAGAGACAGAGACAGAGAGAGAGACAGAGACAGAGACAGAGACAGAGACAGAGACAGAGACAGACATAGAGACAGAGACAGAGACAGAGACAGAGACAGAGACAGAGGCAGAGACAGATACGGAGGCAGAGGGAGAGACAGCGACAGAGACAGAGACAGAGACAGAGACAGAGACAGAGACAGAGACAGAGAGAGAGACAGAGACAGAGACAGAGACAGAGACAGAAACAGAGACAGAGACAGAGGCAGAGACAGAGACAGAGACAGAGACAGAGACAGAGACAGAGACAGAGACAGAGACAGAGACGGAGACAGAGGCAGAGACAGAGACAGAGGGAGAGACAGCGACAGAGACAGAGACAGAGACAGAGACAGAGACAGAGACAGAGACAGAGACTGAGACAGAGACAGAGACGGAGATAGAGACAGAGGCAGAGACAGAGACGGAGACAGAGGCAGAGACAGAGCCAGGGACAGAGACAGAGACAGAGACAGAGGGAGAGACAGCGACATAGACAGAGACAGAGACAGAGACAGAGACAGAGACAGAGACAGAGACAGAGACAGAGACAGAGACAGAGACAGAGACAGAGACAGAGACAGAGACAGAGACAGAGACAGAGACAGAGACAGAGACAGAGACAGAGACAGAGACAGAGACAGAGACAGAGACAGAGACAGAGACAGAGACGGAGACAGAGACAGAGACAGAGACAGAGACAGAGACAGAGACAGAGACAGAGATAGTGACAGGGACGGAGACAGAGACAGAGACACAGACAGAGACAGAGACAGAGACAGAGACAGAGGCAGAGACAGAGCCAGGGACAGAGACGGAGACAGAGACAGAGGGAGAGACAGCGACAGAGACAGAGACAGAAACAGAGACAGAGACAGATACGCGGACAGAGACAGAGGCAGAGACAGAGACAGAGAGAGAGACGGAGACAGAGACAGAGACTGAGACGGAGACAGAGACAGCGGCAGAGACAGGGACGGAGACAGAGACAGAGACACAAGACAGAGACAGAGACAGAGACAGAGACAGAGACAGAGACAGAGAAAGATACGCGGAGAGAGACGGAGACAAAGACCGAGACAGAGACAGAGACGGAGACAGAGGCAGAGACAGAGCCAGGGACAGAGACAGAGACAGAGACAGAGACAGAGACAGAGACAGAGACAGAGACAGAGACAGAGACAGAGACAGAGACAGAGACAGAGACAGAGACAGAGACAGAAACAGAGACAGAGACAGAGACAGATACGCGGACAGAGACAGAGGCAGAGACAGAGACAGAGAGAGAGACGGAGACAGAGACAGAGGGAGAGACAGCGACAGCGGCAGAGACAGGGACGGAGACAGAGACAGGGACACAGACAGAGACAGAGACAGAGACAGAGACAGAGACACAGACAGAGACAGAGACGGAGATAGAGACAGAGACAGAGACAGAGACGGAGACAGAGGCAGAGACAGAGCCAGGGACAGAGACAGAGACAGAGACAGAGCCAGGGACAGAGACGGAGACAGAGACAGAGGGAGAGACAGCGACAGAGACAGAGACAGAGACAGAGTCAGAGGCAGAGACAGAGACAGAGACAGAGACAGAGACAGAGACAGAGACAGAGTCAGAGACAGAGACACAGACAGAGACAGAGACGGAGATAGAGACAGAGACAGAGACAGAGACGGAGACAGAGGCAGAGACAGAGCAAGGGACAGAGACAGAGACAGAGACAGAGGGAGAGACAGCGACAGCGGCAGAGACAGGGACGGAGACAGAGACAGGGACACAGACACAGACAGAGACAGAGACATAGGCAGAGGCAGAGACAGAGACAGAGACAGAGACAGAGACAGAGACAGAGACAGACACAGAGACAGAAACAGAGGCAGAGACAGATACGCGGACAGAGACAGAGGCAGTTACAGAGACAGAGAGAGAGACGGAGACAGAGACAGAGACTGAGACGGAGACAGAGACAGCGGCAGAGACAGGGACGGAAACAGAGACAGAGACACAGACAGAGACAGAGACAGAGACAGAGACAGAGACAGAGACAGAGACAGAGACAGAGACAGAGACAGAGACAGAGACAGAGACAGAGACGGAGACAGAGGCAGAGACAGAGACAGAGGGAGAGACAGCGACAGAGACAGAGACAGAGACAGAGACAGAGACAGAGACAGAGACAGAGACTGAGACAGAGACAGAGACGGAGATAGAGACAGAGGCAGAGACAGAGACGGAGACAGAGGCAGAGACAGAGCCAGGGACAGAGACAGAGACAGAGACAGAGGGAGAGACAGCGACATAGACAGAGACAGAGACAGAGACAGAGACAGAGACAGAGACAGAGACAGAGACAGAGGCAGAGACAGATACGGAGGCAGAGGGAGAGACAGCGACAGAGACAGAGACAGAGACAGAGACAGAGACAGAGAGAGAGACAGAGACAGAGACAGAGACAGAGACAGACATAGAGACAGAGACAGAGACAGAGACAGAGACAGAGGCAGAGACAGATACGGAGGCAGAGGGAGAGACAGCGACAGAGACAGAGACAGAGACAGAGACAGAGACAGAGACAGAGACAGAGACAGAGACAGAGACAGAGAGAGAGACAGAGACAGAGACAGAGACAGAGACAGAGACAGAGACAGAGACAGAGACAGAGACAGAGACAGAGACAGAGACAGAGACGGAGACAGAGGCAGAGACAGAGACAGAGGGAGAGACAGCGACAGAGACAGAGACAGAGACAGAGACAGAGACAGAGACAGAGACAGAGACAGAGACAGAGACAGAGACAGAGACAGAGACAGAGACAGAGACTGAGACAGAGACAGAGACGGAGATAGAGACAGAGGCAGAGACAGAGACGGAGACAGAGGCAGAGACAGAGCCAGGGACAGAGACAGAGGCAGAGACAGAGGGAGAGACAGCGACATAGACAGAGACAGAGACAGAGACAGAGACAGAGACAGAGACAGAGACAGAGACAGAGACAGAGACAGAGACAGAGACAGAGACAGAGACAGAGACAGAGACAGAAACAGAGGCAGAGACAGATACGCGGACAGAGACAGAGGCAGTGACAGAGACAGAGAGAGAGACGGAGACAGAGACAGAGACTGAGACGGAGACAGAGACAGCGGCAGAGACAGGGACGGAAACAGAGACAGAGACACAGACAGAGACAGAGACAGAGACAGAGACAGAGACAGAGACAGAGACAGAGACAGAGACAGAGACAGAGACAGAGACAGAGACAGAGACAGAGACAGAGGCAGAGACAGATACGGAGGCAGAGGGAGAGACAGCGACAGAGACAGAGACAGAGACAGAGACAGAGACAGAGACAGAGAGAGAGACAGAGACAGCGGCAGAGACAGGGACGGAGACAGAGACAGAGACACAGACAGAGACAGAGACAGAGACAGAGGCAGAGACAGAGCCAGGGACAGAGGCGGAGACAGAGACAGAGGGAGTGACCGCGACAGAGACAGAGACAGAAACAGAGACAGAGACAGATAGGCGGACAGAGACAGAGGCAGAGACAGAGACAGAGAGAGAGACGGAGACAGAGACAGAGACTGAGACGGAGACAGAGACAGCGGCAGAGACAGGGACGGAGACAGAGACAGAGACAGAGAAAGAGACAGAGACAGAGACAGACATAGAGACAGACATAGAGACAGAGACAGAGACAGAGACAGAGACAGAGACAGAGGCAGAGACAGATACGGAGGCAGAGGGAGAGACAGCGACAGAGACAGAGACAGAGACAGAGACAGAGACAGAGAGAGAGACAGAGACAGAGACAGAGACAGAGACAGACATAGAGACAGAGACAGAGACAGAGACAGAGACAGAGGCAGAGACAGATACGGAGGCAGAGGGAGAGACAGCGACAGAGACAGAGACAGAGACAGAGACAGAGACAGAGACAGAGACAGAGACAGAGACAGAGACAGAGACAGAGAGAGAGACAGAGACAGAGACAGAGACAGAGACAGAGACAGAGACAGAGACAGAGACAGAGACAGAGACAGAGACAGAGACAGAGACGGAGACAGAGGCAGAGACAGAGACAGAGGGAGAGACAGCGACAGAGACAGAGACAGAGACAGAGACAGAGACAGAGACAGAGACAGAGACAGAGACAGAGACAGAGACAGAGACAGAGACAGAGACTGAGACAGAGACAGAGACGGAGATAGAGACAGAGGCAGAGACAGAGACGGAGACAGAGGCAGAGACAGAGCCAGGGACAGAGACAGAGACAGAGACAGAGGGAGAGACAGCGACATAGACAGAGACAGAGAAAGAGACAGAGACAGAGACAGAGACAGAGACAGAGACAGAGACAGAGACAGAGACAGAGACAGAAACAGAGGCAGAGACAGATACGCGGACAGAGACAGAGGCAGTGACAGAGACAGAGAGAGAGACGGAGACAGAGACAGAGACTGAGACGGAGACAGAGACAGCGGCAGAGACAGGGACGGAAACAGAGACAGAGACACAGACAGAGACAGAGACAGAGACAGAGACAGAGACAGAGACAGAGACAGAGACAGAGACAGAGACAGAGACAGAGACAGAGACAGAGACAGAGGCAGAGACAGATACGGAGGCAGAGGGAGAGACAGCGACAGAGACAGAGACAGAGACAGAGACAGAGACAGAGACAGAGAGAGAGACAGAGACAGCGGCAGAGACAGGGACGGAGACAGAGACAGAGACACAGACAGAGACAGAGACAGAGACAGAGGCAGAGACAGAGCCAGGGACAGAGGCGGAGACAGAGACAGAGGGAGTGACCGCGACAGAGACAGAGACAGAAACAGAGACAGAGACAGATAGGCGGACAGAGACAGAGGCAGAGACAGAGACAGAGAGAGAGACGGAGACAGTGACAGAGACTGAGACGGAGACAGAGACAGCGGCAGAGACAGGGACGGAGACAGAGACAGAGACAGAGAAAGAGACAGAGACAGAGACAGACATAGAGACAGACATAGAGACAGAGACAGAGACAGAGACAGAGACAGAGGCAGAGACAGATACGGAGGCAGAGGGAGAGACAGCGACAGAGACAGAGACAGAGACAGAGACAGAGACAGAGAGAGAGACAGAGACAGAGACAGAGACAGAGACAGACATAGAGACAGAGACAGAGACAGAGACAGAGGCAGAGACAGATACGGAGGCAGAGGGAGAGACAGCGACAGAGACAGAGACAGAGACAGAGACAGAGACAGAGACAGAGACAGAGACAGAGACAGAGACAGAGACAGAGCCAGGGACAGAGGCGGAGACAGAGACAGAGGGAGTGACCGCGACAGAGACAGAGACAGAAACAGAGACAGAGACAGATAGGCGGACAGAGACAGAGGCAGAGACAGAGACAGAGAGAGAGACGGAGACAGAGACAGAGACTGAGACGGAGACAGAGACAGCGGCAGAGACAGGGACGGAGACAGAGACAGAGACAGAGAAAGAGACAGAGACAGAGACAGACATAGAGACAGAGACAGAGACAGAGACAGAGACAGAGGCAGAGACAGATACGGAGGCAGAGGGAGAGACAGCGACAGAGACAGAGACAGAGACAGAGACAGAGACAGAGAGAGAGACAGAGACAGAGACAGAGACAGAGACAGAGACAGACATAGAGACAGAGACAGAGACAGAGACAGAGACAGAGGCAGAGACAGATACGGAGGCAGAGGGAGAGACAGCGACAGAGACAGAGACAGAGACAGAGACAGAGACAGAGACAGAGACAGAGAGAGAGACAGAGACAGAGACAGAGACAGAGACAGAGACAGAGGCAGAGACAGAGACAGAGACAGAGACAGAGACAGAGACAGAGACAGAGACAGAGACAGAGACGGAGACAGAGGCAGAGACAGAGACAGAGGGAGAGACAGCGACAGAGACAGAGACAGAGACAGAGACAGAGACAGAGACAGAGACAGAGACTGAGACAGAGACAGAGACGGAGATAGAGACAGAGGCAGAGACAGAGACGGAGACAGTTGCAGAGACAGAGCCAGGGACAGAGACAGAGACAGAGACAGAGGGAGAGACAGCGACATAGACAGAGACAGACACAGAGACAGAGACAGAGACAGAGACAGAGACAGAGACAGAGACAGAGACAGAGACAGAGACAGAGACAGAGACAGAGACAGAGACAGAGACAGAGACAGAGACAGAGACAGAGACAGAGACAGAGACAGAGACAGAGACAGAGACGGAGACAGAGACAGAGACAGAGACAGAGACAGAGACAGAGACAGAGACAGAGATAGTGACAGGGACGGAGACAGAGACAGAGACACAGACAGAGACAGAGACAGAGACAGAGGCAGAGACAGAGCCAGGGACAGAGACGGAGACAGAGACAGAGGGAGAGACAGCGACAGAGACAGAGACAGAAACAGAGACAGAGACAGATACGCGGACAGAGACAGAGGCAGAGACAGAGACAGAGAGAGAGACGGAGACAGAGACAGAGACTGAGACGGAGACAGAGACAGCGGCAGAGACAGGGACGGAGACAGAGACAGAGACACAGACAGAGACAGAGACAGAGGCAGAGACAGAGACAGAGACAGAGAAAGATACGCGGAGAGAGACGGAGACAAAGACCGAGACAGAGACAGAGACGGAGACAGAGGCAGAGACAGAGCCAGGGACAGAGACAGAGACAGAGACAGAGACAGAGACAGAGACAGAGACAGAGACAGAGACAGAGACAGAGACAGAGACAGAAACAGAGACAGAGACAGATACGCGGACAGAGACAGAGGCAGAGACAGAGACAGAGAGAGAGACGGAGACAGAGACAGAGGGAGAGACAGCGACAGCGGCAGAGACAGGGACGGAGACAGAGACAGGGACACAGACAGAGACAGAGACAGAGACAGAGACAGAGACAGAGACACAGACAGAGACAGAGACGGAGATAGAGACAGAGACAGAGACAGAGGCGGAGACAGAGGCAGAGACAGAGCCAGGGACAGAGACAGAGACAGAGACAGAGCCAGGGACAGAGACGGAGACAGAGACAGAGGGAGAGACAGCGACAGAGACAGAGACAGAGACCGAGTCAGAGGCAGAGACAGAGACAGAGACAGAGACAGAGACAGAGACAGAGACAGAGTCAGAGACAGAGACACAGACAGAGACAGAGACGCAGATAGAGACAGAGACAGAGACAGAGACGGAGACAGAGGCAGAGACAGAGCCAGGGACAGAGACAGAGACAGAGACAGAGGGAGAGACAGCGACAGCGGCAGAGACAGGGACGGAGACAGAGACAGGGACACAGACACAGATAGAGACAGAGACATAGGCATAGGCAGAGACAGAGACAGAGACAGAGACAGAGACAGAGGCAGAGACAGAGACAGAGACAGAAACAGAGGCAGAGACAGATACGCGGACAGAGACAGAGGCAGTTACAGAGACAGAGAGAGAGACGGAGACAGAGACAGAGACTGAGACGGAGACAGAGACAGCGGCAGAGACAGGGACGGAAACAGAGACAGAGACACAGACAGAGACAGAGACAGAGACAGAGACAGAGACAGAGAAAGATACGCGGAGAGAGACGGAGACAAAGACCGAGACAGAGACAGAGACGGAGACAGAGGCAGAGACAGAGCCAGGGACAGAGACAGAGACAGAGACAGAGACAGAGACAGAGACAGAGACAGAGACAGAGACAGAGACAGAGACAGAGACAGAAACAGAGACAGAGACATATACGCGGACAGAGACAGAGGCAGAGACAGAGACAGAGAGAGAGACGGAGACAGAGACAGAGGGAGAGACAGCGACAGCGGCAGAGACAGGGACGGAGACAGAGACAGAGGGAGAGACAGAGACAGAGACAGAGACAGAGACAGAGACACAGACAGAGACAGAGACGGAGATAGAGACAGAGACAGAGACAGAGACGGAGACAGAGGCAGAGACAGAGCCAGGGACAGAGACAGAGACAGAGACAGAGCCAGGGACAGAGACGGAGACAGAGACAGAGGGAGAGACAGCGACAGAGACAGAGACAGAGACCGAGTCAGAGGCAGAGACAGAGACAGAGACAGAGACAGAGACAGAGACAGAGACAGAGTCAGAGACAGAGACACAGACAGAGACAGAGACGGAGATAGAGACAGAGACAGAGACAGAGACGGAGACAGAGGCAGAGACAGAGCCAGGGACAGAGACAGAGACAGAGACAGAGGGAGAGACAGCGACAGCGGCAGAGACAGGGACGGAGACAGGGACAGGGACACAGACACAGACAGAGACAGAGACATAGGCAGAGGCAGAGACAGAGACAGAGACAGAGACAGAGACAGAGACAGAGACAGAGACAGAGACAGAAACAGAGGCAGAGACAGATACGCGGACAGAGACAGAGGCAGTTACAGAGACAGAGAGAGAGACGGAGACAGAGACAGAGACTGAGACGGAGACAGAGACAGCGGCAGAGACAGGGACGGAAACAGAGACAGAGACACAGACAGAGACAGAGACAGAGACAGAGACAGAGACAGAGACAGAGACAGAGACAGAGACAGAGACAGAGGCAGAGACAGATACGGAGGCAGAGGGAGAGACAGCGACAGAGACAGAGACAGAGACAGAGAGAGAGACAGAGACAGAGAGAGAGACAGAGACAGCGGCAGAGACAGGGACGGAGACAGAGACAGAGACACAGACAGAGACAGAGACAGAGACAGAGGCAGAGACGGAGCCAGGGACAGAGGCGGAGACAGAGACAGAGGGAGTGACCGCGACAGAGACAGAGACAGAAACAGAGACAGAGACAGATAGGCGGACAGAGACAGAGGCAGAGACAGAGACAGAGAGAGAGACGGAGACAGAGACAGAGACTGAGACGGAGACAGAGACAGCGGCAGAGACAGGGACGGAGACAGAGACAGAGACAGAGAAAGAGACAGAGACAGAGACAGACATAGAGACAGACATAGAGACAGAGACAGAGACAGAGACAGAGACAGAGACAGAGGCAGAGACAGATACGGAGGCAGAGGGAGAGACAGCGACAGAGACAGAGACAGAGACAGAGACAGAGACAGAGAGAGAGACAGAGACAGAGACAGAGACAGAGACAGACATAGAGACAGAGACAGAGACAGAGACAGAGACAGAGGCAGAGACAGATACGGAGGCAGAGGGAGAGACAGCGACAGAGACAGAGACAGAGACAGAGACAGAGACAGAGACAGAGACAGAGACAGAGACAGAGACAGAGAGAGAGACAGAGACAGAGACAGAGACAGAGACAGAGACAGAGACAGAGACAGAGACAGAGACAGAGACAGAGACAGAGACAGAGACGGAGACAGAGGCAGAGACAGAGACAGAGGGAGAGACAGCGACAGAGACAGAGACAGAGACAGAGACAGAGACAGAGACAGAGACAGAGACAGAGACAGAGACAGAGACAGAGACAGAGACTGAGACAGAGACAGAGACGGAGATAGAGACAGAGGCAGAGACAGAGACGGAGACAGAGGCAGAGACAGAGCCAGGGACAGAGACAGAGACAGAGACAGAGGGAGAGACAGCGACATAGACAGAGACAGAGACAGAGACAGAGACAGAGACAGAGACAGAGACAGAGACAGAGACAGAGACAGAGACAGAGACAGAGACAGAGACAGAGACAGAGACGGAGACAGAAACAGAGGCAGAGACAGATACGCGGACAGAGACAGAGGCAGTGACAGAGACAGAGAGAGAGACGGAGACAGAGACAGAGACTGAGACGGAGACAGAGACAGCGGCAGAGACAGGGACGGAAACAGAGACAGAGACACAGACAGAGACAGAGACAGAGACAGAGACAGGGACGGAGACAGAGACAGGGACACAGACAGAGACAGAGACAGAGACAGAGACAGAGACACAGACAGAGACAGAGACGGAGATAGAGACAGAGACAGAGACAGAGACGGAGACAGAGGCAGAGACAGAGCCAGGGACAGAGACAGAGACAGAGACAGAGCCAGGGACAGAGACGGAGACAGAGACAGAGGGAGAGACAGCGACAGAGACAGAGAGAGAGACGGAGACAGAGACAGAGGGAGAGACAGCGACAGCGGCAGAGACAGGGACGGAGACAGAGACAGGGACACAGACAGAGACAGAGACAGAGACAGAGACAGAGACACAGACAGAGACAGAGACGGAGATAGAGACAGAGACAGAGACAGAGACGGAGACAGAGGCAGAGACAGAGCCAGGGACAGAGACAGAGACAGAGACAGAGCCAGGGACAGAGACGGAGACAGAGACAGAGGGAGAGACAGCGACAGAGACAGAGACAGAGACAGAGTCAGAGGCAGAGACAGAGACAGAGACAGAGACAGAGACAGAGACAGAGACAGAGACAGAGACAGAGTCAGAGACAGAGACACAGACAGAGACAGAGACGGAGATAGAGACAGAGACAGAGACAGAGACGGAGACAGAGGCAGAGACAGAGCAAGGGACAGAGACAGAGACAGAGACAGAGGGAGAGACAGCGACAGCGGCAGAGACAGGGACGGAGACAGAGACAGGGACACAGACACAGACAGAGACAGAGACATAGGCAGAGGCAGAGACAGAGACAGAGACAGAGACAGAGACAGAGACAGAGACAGAGACAGAGACAGAGACAGAAACAGAGGCAGAGACAGATACGCGGACAGAGACAGAGGCAGTTACAGAGACAGAGAGAGAGACGGAGACAGAGACAGAGACTGAGACGGAGACAGAGACAGCGGCAGAGACAGGGACGGAAACAGAGACAGAGACACAGACAGAGACAGAGACAGAGACAGAGACAGAGACAGAGACAGAGACAGAGACAGAGACAGAGACAGAGGCAGAGACAGATACGGAGGCAGAGGGAGAGACAGCGACAGAGACAGAGACAGAGACAGAGACAGAGACAGAGACAGAGACAGAGAGAGAGACAGAGACAGCGGCAGAGACAGGGACGGAGACAGAGACAGAGACACAGACAGAGACAGAGACAGAGACAGAGGCAGAGACGGAGCCAGGGACAGAGGCGGAGACAGAGACAGAGGGAGTGACCGCGACAGAGACAGAGACAGAAACAGAGACAGAGACAGATAGGCGGACAGAGACAGAGGCAGAGACAGAGACAGAGAGAGAGACGGAGACAGAGACAGAGACTGAGACGGAGACAGAGACAGCGGCAGAGACAGGGACGGAGACAGAGACAGAGACAGAGAAAGAGACAGAGACAGAGACAGACATAGAGACAGACATAGAGACAGAGACAGAGACAGAGACAGAGACAGAGACAGAGGCAGAGACAGATACGGAGGCAGAGGGAGAGACAGCGACAGAGACAGAGACAGAGACAGAGACAGAGACAGAGAGAGAGACAGAGACAGAGACAGAGACAGAGACAGACATAGAGACAGAGACAGAGACAGAGACAGAGACAGAGGCAGAGACAGATACGGAGGCAGAGGGAGAGACAGCGACAGAGACAGAGACAGAGACAGAGACAGAGACAGAGACAGAGACAGAGACAGAGACAGAGACAGAGACAGAGAGAGAGACAGAGACAGAGACAGAGACAGAGACAGAGACAGAGACAGAGACAGAGACAGAGACAGAGACAGAGACAGAGACAGAGACGGAGACAGAGGCAGAGACAGAGACAGAGGGAGAGACAGCGACAGAGACAGAGACAGAGACAGAGACAGAGACAGAGACAGAGACAGAGACAGAGACAGAGACAGAGACAGAGACAGAGACAGAGACTGAGACAGAGACAGAGACGGAGATAGAGACAGAGGCAGAGACAGAGACGGAGACAGAGGCAGAGACAGAGCCAGGGACAGAGACAGAGACAGAGACAGAGGGAGAGACAGCGACATAGACAGAGACAGAGACAGAGACAGAGACAGAGACAGAGACAGAGACAGAGACAGAGACAGAGACAGAGACAGAGACAGAGACAGAGACAGAGACAGAGACAGAGACAGAGACAGAGACAGAGACAGAAACAGAGGCAGAGACAGATACGCGGACAGAGACAGAGGCAGTGACAGAGACAGAGAGAGAGACGGAGACAGAGACAGAGACTGAGACGGAGACAGAGACAGCGGCAGAGACAGGGACGGAAACAGAGACAGAGACACAGACAGAGACAGAGACAGAGACAGAGACAGAGACAGAGACAGAGACAGAGACAGAGACAGAGACAGAGACAGAGACACAGACAGAGACAGAGACGGAGATAGAGACAGAGACAGAGACAGAGACGGAGACAGAGGCAGAGACAGAGCCAGGGACAGAGACAGAGACAGAGACAGAGCCAGGGACAGAGACGGAGACAGAGACAGAGGGAGAGACAGCGACAGAGACAGAGACAGAGACAGAGTCAGAGGCAGAGACAGAGACAGAGACAGAGACAGAGACAGAGACAGAGACAGAGACAGAGACAGAGTCAGAGACAGAGACACAGACAGAGACAGAGACGGAGATAGAGACAGAGACAGAGACAGAGACGGAGACAGAGGCAGAGACAGAGCAAGGGACAGAGACAGAGACAGAGACAGAGGGAGAGACAGCGACAGCGGCAGAGACAGGGACGGAGACAGAGACAGGGACACAGACACAGACAGAGACAGAGACATAGGCAGAGGCAGAGACAGAGACAGAGACAGAGACAGAGACAGAGACAGAGACAGAGACAGAGACAGAAACAGAGGCAGAGACAGATACGCGGACAGAGACAGAGGCAGTTACAGAGACAGAGAGAGAGACGGAGACAGAGACAGAGACTGAGACGGAGACAGAGACAGCGGCAGAGACAGGGACGGAAACAGAGACAGAGACACAGACAGAGACAGAGACAGAGACAGAGACAGAGACAGAGACAGAGACAGAGACAGAGACAGAGGCAGAGACAGATACGGAGGCAGAGGGAGAGACAGCGACAGAGACAGAGACAGAGACAGAGACAGAGACAGAGACAGAGAGAGAGACAGAGACAGCGGCAGAGACAGGGACGGAGACAGAGACAGAGACACAGACAGAGACAGAGACAGAGACAGAGGCAGAGACGGAGCCAGGGACAGAGGCGGAGACAGAGACAGAGGGAGTGACCGCGACAGAGACAGAGACAGAAACAGAGACAGAGACAGATAGGCGGACAGAGACAGAGGCAGAGACAGAGACAGAGAGAGAGACGGAGACAGAGACAGAGACTGAGACGGAGACAGAGACAGCGGCAGAGACAGGGACGGAGACAGAGACAGAGACAGAGAAAGAGACAGAGACAGAGACAGACATAGAGACAGACATAGAGACAGAGACAGAGACAGAGACAGAGACAGAGACAGAGGCAGAGACAGATACGGAGGCAGAGGGAGAGACAGCGACAGAGACAGAGACAGAGACAGAGACAGAGACAGAGAGAGAGACAGAGACAGAGACAGAGACAGAGACAGACATAGAGACAGAGACAGAGACAGAGACAGAGACAGAGGCAGAGACAGATACGGAGGCAGAGGGAGAGACAGCGACAGAGACAGAGACAGAGACAGAGACAGAGACAGAGACAGAGACAGAGACAGAGACAGAGACAGAGACAGAGACAGAGAGAGAGACAGAGACAGAGACAGAGACAGAGACAGAGACAGAGACAGAGACAGAGACAGAGACAGAGACAGAGACAGAGACAGAGACGGAGACAGAGGCAGAGACAGAGACAGAGGGAGAGACAGCGACAGAGACAGAGACAGAGACAGAGACAGAGACAGAGACAGAGACAGAGACAGAGACAGAGACAGAGACAGAGACAGAGACTGAGACAGAGACAGAGACGGAGATAGAGACAGAGGCAGAGACAGAGACGGAGACAGAGGCAGAGACAGAGCCAGGGACAGAGACAGAGACAGAGACAGAGGGAGAGACAGCGACATAGACAGAGACAGAGACAGAGACAGAGACAGAGACAGAGACAGAGACAGAGACAGAGACAGAGACAGAGACAGAGACAGAGACAGAGACAGAGACAGAGACAGAGACAGAGACAGAGACAGAGACAGAGACAGAAACAGAGGCAGAGACAGATACGCGGACAGAGACAGAGGCAGTGACAGAGACAGAGAGAGAGACGGAGACAGAGACAGAGACTGAGACGGAGACAGAGACAGCGGCAGAGACAGGGACGGAAACAGAGACAGAGACACAGACAGAGACAGAGACAGAGACAGAGACAGAGACAGAGACAGAGACAGAGACAGAGACAGAGACAGAGACAGAGACAGAGGCAGAGACAGATACGGAGGCAGAGGGAGAGACAGCGACAGAGACAGAGACAGAGACAGAGACAGAGACAGAGACAGAGAGAGAGACAGAGACAGCGGCAGAGACAGGGACGGAGACAGAGACAGAGACACAGACAGAGACAGAGACAGAGACAGAGGCAGAGACAGAGCCAGGGACAGAGGCGGAGACAGAGACAGAGGGAGTGACCGCGACAGAGACAGAGACAGAAACAGAGACAGAGACAGATAGGCGGACAGAGACAGAGGCAGAGACAGAGACAGAGAGAGAGACGGAGACAGTGACAGAGACTGAGACGGAGACAGAGACTGCGGCAGAGACAGGGACGGAGACAGAGACAGAGACAGAGGAAGAGACAGAGACAGAGACAGACATAGAGACAGACATAGAGACAGAGACAGAGACAGAGACAGAGACAGAGGCAGAGACAGATACGGAGGCAGAGGGAGAGACAGCGACAGAGACAGAGACAGAGACAGAGACAGAGACAGAGAGAGAGACAGAGACAGAGACAGAGACAGAGACAGACATAGAGACAGAGACAGAGACAGAGACAGAGGCAGAGACAGATACGGAGGCAGAGGGAGAGACAGCGACAGAGACAGAGACAGAGACAGAGACAGAGACAGAGACAGAGACAGAGACAGAGACAGAGACAGAGACAGAGACAGAGCCAGGGACAGAGGCGGAGACAGAGACAGAGGGAGTGACCGCGACAGAGACAGAGACAGAAACAGAGACAGAGACAGATAGGCGGACAGAGACAGAGGCAGAGACAGAGACAGAGAGAGAGACGGAGACAGAGACAGAGACTGAGACGGAGACAGAGACAGAGACAGAGACAGAGACAGAGACAGAGACAGAGTCAGAGACAGAGACACAGACAGAGACAGAGACGGAGATAGAGACAGAGACAGAGACAGAGACAGAGGCAGAGACAGATACGGAGGCAGAGGGAGAGACAGCGACAGAGACAGAGACAGAGACAGAGACAGAGAGAGAGACAGGGACAGAGACAGAGACAGAGACAGAGACAGACATAGAGACAGAGACAGAGACAGAGACAGAGACAGAGGCAGAGACAGATACGGAGGCAGAGGGAGAGACAGCGATAGAGACAGAGACAGAGACAGAGACAGAGACAGAGACAGAGAGAGAGACAGAGACAGCGGCAGAGACAGGGACGGAGACAGAGACAGAGACACAGACAGAGACAGAGACAGAGACAGAGGCAGAGACAGAGCCAGGGACAGAGGCGGAGACAGAGACAGAGGGAGTGACCGCGACAGAGACAGAGACAGAAACAGAGACAGAGACAGATAGGCGGACAGAGACAGAGGCAGAGACAGAGACAGAGAGAGAGACGGAGACAGAGACAGAGACTGAGACGGAGACAGAGACAGCGGCAGAGACAGGGACGGAGACAGAGACAGAGACAGAGAAAGAGACAGAGACAGAGACAGACATAGAGACAGAGACAGAGACAGAGACAGAGACAGAGGCAGAGACAGATACGGAGGCAGAGGGAGAGACAGCGACAGAGACAGAGACAGAGACAGAGACAGAGACAGAGAGAGAGACAGAGACAGAGACAGAGACAGAGACAGAGACAGACATAGAGACAGAGACAGAGACAGAGACAGAGACAGAGGCAGAGACAGATACGGAGGCAGAGGGAGAGACAGCGACAGAGACAGAGACAGAGACAGAGACAGAGACAGAGACAGAGACAGAGAGAGAGACAGAGACAGAGACAGAGACAGAGACAGAGACAGAGGCAGAGACAGAGACAGAGACAGAGACAGAGACAGAGACAGAGACAGAGACAGAGACGGAGACAGAGGCAGAGACAGAGACAGAGGGAGAGACAGCGACAGAGACAGAGACAGAGACAGAGACAGAGACAGAGACAGAGACAGAGACTGAGACAGAGACAGAGACGGAGATAGAGACAGAGGCAGAGACAGAGACGGAGACAGTTGCAGAGACAGAGCCAGGGACAGAGACAGAGACAGAGACAGAGGGAGAGACAGCGACATAGACAGAGACAGACACAGAGACAGAGACAGAGACAGAGACAGAGACAGAGACAGAGACAGAGACAGAGACAGAGACAGAGACAGAGACAGAGACAGAGACAGAGACAGAGACAGAGACAGAGACAGAGACAGAGACAGAGACAGAGACAGAGACGGAGACAGAGACAGAGACAGAGACAGAGACAGAGACAGAGACAGAGACAGAGATAGTGACAGGGACGGAGACAGAGACAGAGACACAGACAGAGACAGAGACAGAGACAGAGGCAGAGACAGAGCCAGGGACAGAGACGGAGACAGAGACAGAGGGAGAGACAGCGACAGAGACAGAGACAGAAACAGAGACAGAGACAGATACGCGGACAGAGACAGAGGCAGAGACAGAGACAGAGAGAGAGACGGAGACAGAGACAGAGACTGAGACGGAGACAGAGACAGCGGCAGAGACAGGGACGGAGACAGAGACAGAGACACAGACAGAGACAGAGACAGAGACAGAGACAGAGACAGAGACAGAGAAAGATACGCGGAGAGAGACGGAGACAAAGACCGAGACAGAGACAGAGACGGAGACAGAGGCAGAGACAGAGCCAGGGACAGAGACAGAGACAGAGACAGAGACAGAGACAGAGACAGAGACAGAGACAGAGACAGAGACAGAGACAGAGACAGAAACAGAGACAGAGACAGATCCGCGGACAGAGACAGAGGCAGAGACAGAGACAGAGAGAGAGACGGAGACAGAGACAGAGGGAGAGACAGCGACAGCGGCAGAGACAGGGACGGAGACAGAGACAGGGACACAGACAGAGACAGAGACAGAGACAGAGACAGAGACAGAGACACAGACAGAGACAGAGACGGAGATAGAGACAGAGACAGAGACAGAGGCGGAGACAGAGGCAGAGACAGAGCCAGGGACAGAGACAGAGACAGAGACAGAGCCAGGGACAGAGACGGAGACAGAGACAGAGGGAGAGACAGCGACAGAGACAGAGACAGAGACCGAGTCAGAGGCAGAGACAGAGACAGAGACAGAGACAGAGACAGAGACAGAGACAGAGACAGAGTCAGAGACAGAGACACAGACAGAGACAGAGACGCAGATAGAGACAGAGACAGAGACAGAGACGGAGACAGAGGCAGAGACAGAGCCAGGGACAGAGACAGAGACAGAGACAGAGGGAGAGACAGCGACAGCGGCAGAGACAGGGACGGAGACAGAGACAGGGACACAGACACAGACAGAGACAGAGACATAGGCATAGGCAGAGACAGAGACAGAGACACAGACAGAGACAGAGACAGAGACAGAGACAGAGACAGAGACAGAAACAGAGGCAGAGACAGATACGCGGACAGAGACAGAGGCAGTTACAGAGACAGAGAGAGAGACGGAGACAGAGACAGAGACTGAGACGGAGACAGAGACAGCGGCAGAGACAGGGACGGAAACAGAGACAGAGACACAGACAGAGACAGAGACAGAGACAGAGACAGAGACAGAGAAAGATACGCGGAGAGAGACGGAGACAAAGACCGAGACAGAGACAGAGACGGAGACAGAGGCAGAGACAGAGCCAGGGACAGAGACAGAGACAGAGACAGAGACAGAGACAGGGACAGAGACAGAGACAGAGACAGAGACAGAGACAGAGACAGAAACAGAGACAGAGACAGATACGCGGACAGAGACAGAGGCAGAGACAGAGACAGAGAGAGAGACGGAGACAGAGACAGAGGGAGAGACAGCGACAGCGGCAGAGACAGGGACGGAGACAGAGACAGAGGGAGAGACAGAGACAGAGACAGAGACAGAGACAGAGACACAGACAGAGACAGAGACGGAGATAGAGACAGAGACAGAGACAGAGACGGAGACAGAGGCAGAGACAGAGCCAGGGACAGAGACAGAGACAGAGACAGAGCCAGGGACAGAGACGGAGACAGAGACAGAGGGAGAGACAGCGACAGAGACAGAGACAGAGACCGAGTCAGAGGCAGAGACAGAGACAGAGACAGAGACAGAGACAGAGACAGAGACAGAGTCAGAGACAGAGACACAGACAGAGACAGAGACGGAGATAGAGACAGAGACAGAGACAGAGACGGAGACAGAGGCAGAGACAGAGCCAGGGACAGAGACAGAGACAGAGACAGAGGGAGAGACAGCGACAGCGGCAGAGACAGGGACGGAGACAGAGACAGGGACACAGACACAGACAGAGACAGAGACATAGGCAGAGGCAGAGACAGAGACAGAGACAGAGACAGAGACAGAGACAGAGACAGAGACAGAGACAGAAACAGAGGCAGAGACAGATACGCGGACAGAGACAGAGGCAGTTACAGAGACAGAGAGAGAGACGGAGACAGAGACAGAGACTGAGACGGAGACAGAGACAGCGGCAGAGACAGGGACGGAAACAGAGACAGAGACACAGACAGAGACAGAGACAGAGACAGAGACAGAGACAGAGACAGAGACAGAGACAGAGACAGAGGCAGAGACAGATACGGAGGCAGAGGGAGAGACAGCGACAGAGACAGAGACAGAGACAGAGACAGAGACAGAGACAGAGAGAGAGACAGAGACAGCGGCAGAGACAGGGACGGAGACAGAGACAGAGACACAGACAGAGACAGAGACAGAGACAGAGGCAGAGACGGAGCCAGGGACAGAGGCGGAGACAGAGACAGAGGGAGTGACCGCGACAGAGACAGAGACAGAAACAGAGACAGAGACAGATAGGCGGACAGAGACAGAGGCAGAGACAGAGACAGAGAGAGAGACGGAGACAGAGACAGAGACTGAGACGGAGACAGAGACAGCGGCAGAGACAGGGACGGAGACAGAGACAGAGACAGAGAAAGAGACAGAGACAGAGACAGACATAGAGACAGACATAGAGACAGAGACAGAGACAGAGACAGAGACAGAGACAGAGGCAGAGACAGATACGGAGGCAGAGGGAGAGACAGCGACAGAGACAGAGACAGAGACAGAGACAGAGACAGAGAGAGAGACAGAGACAGAGACAGAGACAGAGACAGACATAGAGACAGAGACAGAGACAGAGACAGAGACAGAGGCAGAGACAGATACGGAGGCAGAGGGAGAGACAGCGACAGAGACAGAGACAGAGACAGAGACAGAGACAGAGACAGAGACAGAGACAGAGACAGAGACAGAGACAGAGAGAGAGACAGAGACAGAGACAGAGACAGAGACAGAGACAGAGACAGAGACAGAGACAGAGACAGAGACAGAGACAGAGACAGAGACGGAGACAGAGGCAGAGACAGAGACAGAGGGAGAGACAGCGACAGAGACAGAGACAGAGACAGAGACAGAGACAGAGACAGAGACAGAGACAGAGACAGAGACAGAGACAGAGACAGAGACTGAGACAGAGACAGAGACGGAGATAGAGACAGAGGCAGAGACAGAGACGGAGACAGAGGCAGAGACAGAGCCAGGGACAGAGACAGAGACAGAGACAGAGGGAGAGACAGCGACATAGACAGAGACAGAGACAGAGA
Source organism: Megachile willughbiella (assembly GCA_945859595.2). NCBI lineage: Eukaryota > Metazoa > Arthropoda > Insecta > Hymenoptera > Megachilidae > Megachile > Megachile willughbiella. The sequence continues at coordinate 855,722 of CAMAOD020000228.1, read as the reverse complement.
CAGAGACAGAGACAGAGACAGAGACAGAGACAGAGACAGAGACAGAGACAGAGACAGAGACAGAGACAGAAACAGAGGCAGAGACAGATACGCGGACAGAGACAGAGGCAGTGACAGAGACAGAGAGAGAGACGGAGACAGAGACAGAGACTGAGACGGAGACAGAGACAGCGGCAGAGACAGGGACGGAAACAGAGACAGAGACACAGACAGAGACAGAGACAGAGACAGAGACAGAGACAGAGACAGAGACAGAGACAGAGACAGAGACAGAGACAGAGACAGAGACAGAGGCAGAGACAGATACGGAGGCAGAGGGAGAGACAGCGACAGAGACAGAGACAGAGACAGAGACAGAGACAGAGACAGAGACAGAGAGAGAGACAGAGACAGCGGCAGAGACAGGGACGGAGACAGAGACAGAGACACAGACAGAGACAGAGACAGAGACAGAGGCAGAGACAGAGCCAGGGACAGAGGCGGAGACAGAGACAGAGGGAGTGACCGCGACAGAGACAGAGACAGAAACAGAGACAGAGACAGATAGGCGGACAGAGACAGAGGCAGAGACAGAGACAGAGAGAGAGACGGAGACAGAGACAGAGACTGAGACGGAGACAGAGACAGCGGCAGAGACAGGGACGGAGACAGAGACAGAGACAGAGAAAGAGACAGAGACAGAGACAGACATAGAGACAGAGACAGAGACAGAGACAGAGACAGAGGCAGAGACAGATACGGAGGCAGAGGGAGAGACAGCGACAGAGACAGAGACAGAGACAGAGACAGAGACAGAGAGAGAGACAGAGACAGAGACAGAGACAGAGACAGAGACAGACATAGAGACAGAGACAGAGACAGAGACAGAGACAGAGGCAGAGACAGATACGGAGGCAGAGGGAGAGACAGCGACAGAGACAGAGACAGAGACAGAGACAGAGACAGAGACAGAGACAGAGAGAGAGACAGAGACAGAGACAGAGACAGAGACAGAGACAGAGGCAGAGACAGAGACAGAGACAGAGACAGAGACAGAGACAGAGACAGAGACAGAGACAGAGACGGAGACAGAGGCAGAGACAGAGACAGAGGGAGAGACAGCGACAGAGACAGAGACAGAGACAGAGACAGAGACAGAGACAGAGACAGAGACAGAGACTGAGACAGAGACAGAGACGGAGATAGAGACAGAGGCAGAGACAGAGACGGAGACAGTTGCAGAGACAGAGCCAGGGACAGAGACAGAGACAGAGACAGAGGGAGAGACAGCGACATAGACAGAGACAGACACAGAGACAGAGACAGAGACAGAGACAGAGACAGAGACAGAGACAGAGACAGAGACAGAGACAGAGACAGAGACAGAGACAGAGACAGAGACAGAGACAGAGACAGAGACAGAGACAGAGACAGAGACAGAGACAGAGACAGAGACAGAGACAGAGACAGAGACGGAGACAGAGACAGAGACAGAGACAGAGACAGAGACAGAGACAGAGACAGAGATAGTGACAGGGACGGAGACAGAGACAGAGACACAGACAGAGACAGAGACAGAGACAGAGGCAGAGACAGAGCCAGGGACAGAGACGGAGACAGAGACAGAGGGAGAGACAGCGACAGAGACAGAGACAGAAACAGAGACAGAGACAGATACGCGGACAGAGACAGAGGCAGAGACAGAGACAGAGAGAGAGACGGAGACAGAGACAGAGACTGAGACGGAGACAGAGACAGCGGCAGAGACAGGGACGGAGACAGAGACAGAGACACAGACAGAGACAGAGACAGAGACAGAGACAGAGACAGAGACAGAGACAGAGAAAGATACGCGGAGAGAGACGGAGACAAAGACCGAGACAGAGACAGAGACGGAGACAGAGGCAGAGACAGAGCCAGGGACAGAGACAGAGACAGAGACAGAGACAGAGACAGAGACAGAGACAGAGACAGAGACAGAGACAGAGACAGAGACAGAGACAGAAACAGAGACAGAGACAGATACGCGGACAGAGACAGAGGCAGAGACAGAGACAGAGAGAGAGACGGAGACAGAGACAGAGGGAGAGACAGCGACAGCGGCAGAGACAGGGACGGAGACAGAGACAGGGACACAGACAGAGACAGAGACAGAGACAGAGACAGAGACAGAGACACAGACAGAGACAGAGACGGAGATAGAGACAGAGACAGAGACAGAGGCGGAGACAGAGGCAGAGACAGAGCCAGGGACAGAGACAGAGACAGAGACAGAGCCAGGGACAGAGACGGAGACAGAGACAGAGGGAGAGACAGCGACAGAGACAGAGACAGAGACCGAGTCAGAGGCAGAGACAGAGACAGAGACAGAGACAGAGACAGAGACAGAGACAGAGACAGAGTCAGAGACAGAGACACAGACAGAGACAGAGACGGAGATAGAGACAGAGACAGAGACAGAGACGGAGACAGAGGCAGAGACAGAGCCAGGGACAGAGACAGAGACAGAGACAGAGGGAGAGACAGCGACAGCGGCAGAGACAGGGACGGAGACAGAGACAGGGACACAGACACAGACAGAGACAGAGACATAGGCATAGGCAGAGACAGAGACAGAGACAGAGACAGAGACAGAGACAGAGACAGAGACAGAGACAGAAACAGAGGCAGAGACAGATACGCGGACAGAGACAGAGGCAGTTACAGAGACAGAGAGAGAGACGGAGACAGAGACAGAGACTGAGACGGAGACAGAGACAGCGGCAGAGACAGGGACGGAAACAGAGACAGAGACACAGACAGAGACAGAGACAGAGACAGAGACAGAGACAGAGAAAGATACGCGGAGAGAGACGGAGACAAAGACCGAGACAGAGACAGAGACGGAGACAGAGGCAGAGACAGAGCCAGGGACAGAGACAGAGACAGAGACAGAGACAGAGACAGAGACAGAGACAGAGACAGAGACAGAGACAGAGACAGAGACAGAAACAGAGACAGAGACAGATACGCGGACAGAGACAGAGGCAGAGACAGAGACAGAGAGAGAGACGGAGACAGAGACAGAGGGAGAGACAGCGACAGCGGCAGAGACAGGGACGGAGACAGAGACAGAGGGAGAGACAGAGACAGAGACAGAGACAGAGACAGAGACACAGACAGAGACAGAGACGGAGATAGAGACAGAGACAGAGACAGAGACGGAGACAGAGGCAGAGACAGAGCCAGGGACAGAGACAGAGACAGAGACAGAGCCAGGGACAGAGACGGAGACAGAGACAGAGGGAGAGACAGCGACAGAGACAGAGACAGAGACCGAGTCAGAGGCAGAGACAGAGACAGAGACAGAGACAGAGACAGAGACAGAGACAGAGTCAGAGACAGAGACACAGACAGAGACAGAGACGGAGATAGAGACAGAGACAGAGACAGAGACGGAGACAGAGGCAGAGACAGAGCCAGGGACAGAGACAGAGACAGAGACAGAGGGAGAGACAGCGACAGCGGCAGAGACAGGGACGGAGACAGAGACAGGGACACAGACACAGACAGAGACAGAGACATAGGCAGAGGCAGAGACAGAGACAGAGACAGAGACAGAGACAGAGACAGAGACAGAGACAGAGACAGAAACAGAGGCAGAGACAGATACGCGGACAGAGACAGAGGCAGTTACAGAGACAGAGAGAGAGACGGAGACAGAGACAGAGACTGAGACGGAGACAGAGACAGCGGCAGAGACAGGGACGGAAACAGAGACAGAGACACAGACAGAGACAGAGACAGAGACAGAGACAGAGACAGAGACAGAGACAGAGACAGAGACAGAGACAGAGACAGAGGCAGAGACAGATACGGAGGCAGAGGGAGAGACAGCGACAGAGACAGAGACAGAGACAGAGACAGAGACAGAGACAGAGAGAGAGACAGAGACAGCGGCAGAGACAGGGACGGAGACAGAGACAGAGACACAGACAGAGACAGAGACAGAGACAGAGGCAGAGACAGAGCCAGGGACAGAGGCGGAGACAGAGACAGAGGGAGTGACCGCGACAGAGACAGAGACAGAAACAGAGACAGAGACAGATAGGCGGACAGAGACAGAGGCAGAGACAGAGACAGAGAGAGAGACGGAGACAGAGACAGAGACTGAGACGGAGACAGAGACAGCGGCAGAGACAGGGACGGAGACAGAGACAGAGACAGAGAAAGAGACAGAGACAGAGACAGACATAGAGACAGACATAGAGACAGAGACAGAGACAGAGACAGAGACAGAGGCAGAGACAGATACGGAGGCAGAGGGAGAGACAGCGACAGAGACAGAGACAGAGACAGAGACAGAGACAGAGACAGAGACAGAGACAGAGACAGAGACAGAGAGAGAGACAGAGACAGAGACAGAGACAGAGACAGAGACAGGGACAGAGACAGAGACAGAGACAGAGACAGAGACAGAGACAGAGACGGAGACAGAGGCAGAGACAGAGACAGAGGGAGAGACAGCGACAGAGACAGAGACAGAGACAGAGACAGAGACAGAGACAGAGACAGAGACAGAGACAGAGACAGAGACTGAGACAGAGACAGAGACGGAGATAGAGACAGAGGCAGAGACAGAGACGGAGACAGAGGCAGAGACAGAGCCAGGGACAGAGACAGAGACAGAGACAGAGGGAGAGACAGCGACATAGACAGAGACAGAGACAGAGACAGGGACAGAGACAGAGACAGAGACAGAGACAGAGACAGAGACAGAGACAGAGACAGAGACAGAGACAGAGACAGAGACAGAGACAGAAACAGAGGCAGAGACAGATACGCGGACAGAGACAGAGGCAGTGACAGAGACAGAGAGAGAGACGGAGACAGAGACAGAGACTGAGACGGAGACAGAGACAGCGGCAGAGACAGGGACGGAAACAGAGACAGAGACACAGACAGAGACAGAGACAGAGACAGAGACAGAGACAGAGACAGAGACAGAAACAGAGACAGAGACAGAGACAGAGACAGAGGCAGAGACAGATACGGAGGCAGAGGGAGAGACAGCGACAGAGACAGAGACAGAGACAGAGACAGAGACAGAGACAGAGAGAGAGACAGAGACAGCGGCAGAGACAGGGACGGAGACAGAGACAGAGACACAGACAGAGACAGAGACAGAGACAGAGGCAGAGACAGAGCCAGGGACAGAGGCGGAGACAGAGACAGAGGGAGTGACCGCGACAGAGACAGAGACAGAAACAGAGACAGAGACAGATAGGCGGACAGAGACAGAGGCAGAGACAGAGACAGAGAGAGAGACGGAGACAGAGACAGAGACAGAGACAGAGACAGAGACAGAGACAGAGACAGAGACAGAGACAGAGACAGAGACAGAGACAGAGACAGAGACAGAGACAGAGACAGAGACAGAGACAGAGACAGAGACAGACACAGAGACGGAGACAGAGACAGAGACAGAGACAGAGACAGAGACAGAGACAGAGACAGAGATAGTGACAGGGACGGAGACAGAGACAGAGACACAGACAGAGACAGAGACAGAGACAGAGGCAGAGACAGAGCCAGGGACAGAGACGGAGACAGAGACAGAGGGAGAGACAGCGACAGAGACAGAGACAGAAACAGAGACAGAGACAGATACGCGGACAGAGACAGAGGCAGAGACAGAGACAGAGAGAGAGACGGAGACAGAGACAGAGACAGCGGCAGAGACAGGGACGGAAACAGAGACAGAGACACAGACAGAGACAGAGACAGAGACAGAGACAGAGACAGAGACAGAGACACAGACAGAGACAGAGACAGAGACAGAGGCAGAGACAGAGCCAGGGACAGAGGCGGAGACAGAGACAGAGGGAGAGACCGCGACAGAGACAGAGACAGAAACAGAGACAGAGACAGATAGGCGGACAGAGACAGAGGCAGAGACAGAGACAGAGAGAGAGACGGAGACAGAGACAGAGACTGAGACGGAGACAGAGACAGCGGCAGAGACAGGGACGGAGACAGAGACAGAGACAGAGAAAGAGACAGAGACAGAGACAGAGACAGACATAGAGACAGACATAGAGACAGAGACAGAGACAGAGACAGAGACAGAGGCAGAGACAGATACGGAGGCAGAGGGAGAGACAGCGACAGAGACAGAGACAGAGACAGAGACAGAGACAGAGAGAGAGACAGAGACAGAGACAGAGACAGAGACAGACATAGAGACAGAGACAGAGACAGAGACAGAGACAGAGGCAGAGACAGATACGGAGGCAGAGGGAGAGACAGCGACAGAGACAGAGACAGAGACAGAGACAGAGACAGAGACAGAGACAGAGACAGAGACAGAGACAGAGAGAGAGACAGAGACAGAGACAGAGACAGAGACAGAGACAGAGACAGAGACAGAGACAGAGACAGAGACAGAGACAGAGACGGAGACAGAGGCAGAGACAGAGACAGAGGGAGAGACAGCGACAGAGACAGAGACAGAGACAGAGACAGAGACAGAGACAGAGACAGAGACAGAGACAGAGACAGAGACAGAGACTGAGACAGAGACAGAGACGGAGATAGAGACAGAGGCAGAGACAGAGACGGAGACAGAGGCAGAGACAGAGCCAGGGACAGAGACAGAGACAGAGACAGAGGGAGAGACAGCGACATAGACAGAGACAGAGACAGAGACAGAGACGGAGACAGAGGCAGAGACAGAGACAGGGACAGAGACAGAGACAGGGACAGAGACCGAGACAGAGACAGATACAGAGACAGCGACAGGGACAGGGAGAGGGACAGGGACAGAGACAGAGGCAGAGACAGAGGCAGAGACAGAGACAGAGACAGAGACAGAGACAGAGACAGAGACAGAGAGAGAGACAGAGACAGAGACAGAGACAGAGACAGAGACAGAGACAGAGACAGAGACAGAGACAGAGACAGAGACAGAGACAGAGACGGAGACAGAGGCAGAGACAGAGACAGAGGGAGAGACAGCGACAGAGACAGAGACAGAGACAGAGACAGAGACAGAGACAGAGACAAAGACAGAGACAGAGACAGAGACTGAGACAGAGACAGAGACGGAGATAGAGACAGAGGCAGAGACAGAGACGGAGACAGAGGCAGAGACAGAGCCAGGGACAGAGACAGAGACAGAGACAGAGGGAGAGACAGCGACATAGACAGAGACAGAGACAGAGACAGAGACAGAGACAGAGACAGAGACAGAGACAGAGACAGAGACAGAGACAGAGACAGAGACAGAGACAGAGACAGAGACAGAGACAGAGACAGAGACAGAGACAGAGACAGAGACAGAGACAGAGACAGAGACAGAGACAGAGACAGAGACAGAGACAGAGACAGAGACAGAGACAGAGACAGAGACAGAGACGGAGACAGAGACAGAGACAGAGACAGAGACAGAGACAGAGACAGAGACAGAGATAGTGACAGGGACGGAGACAGAGACAGAGACACAGACAGAGACAGAGACAGAGACAGAGGCAGAGACAGAGCCAGGGACAGAGACGGAGACAGAGACAGAGGGAGAGACAGCGACAGAGACAGAGACAGAAACAGAGACAGAGACAGATACGCGGACAGAGACAGAGGCAGAGACAGAGACAGAGAGAGAGACGGAGACAGAGACAGAGACAGCGGCAGAGACAGGGACGGAAACAGAGACAGAGACACAGACAGAGACAGAGACAGAGACAGAGACAGAGACAGAGACAGAGACAGAGACACAGACAGAGACAGAGACAGAGACAGAGGCAGAGACAGAGCCAGGGACAGAGGCGGAGACAGAGACAGAGGGAGTGACCGCGACAGAGACAGAGACAGAAACAGAGACAGAGACAGATAGGCGGACAGAGACAGAGGCAGAGACAGAGACAGAGAGAGAGACGGAGACAGAGACAGAGACTGAGACGGAGACAGAGACAGCGGCAGAGACAGGGACGGAGACAGAGACAGAGACAGAGAAAGAGACAGAGACAGAGACAGAGACAGACATAGAGACAGACATAGAGACAGAGACAGAGACAGAGACAGAGACAGAGGCAGAGACAGATACGGAGGCAGAGGGAGAGACAGCGACAGAGACAGAGACAGAGACAGAGACAGAGACAGAGAGAGAGACAGAGACAGAGACAGAGACAGAGACAGACATAGAGACAGAGACAGAGACAGAGACAGAGACAGAGGCAGAGACAGATACGGAGGCAGAGGGAGAGACAGCGACAGAGACAGAGACAGAGACAGAGACAGAGACAGAGACAGAGACAGAGACAGAGACAGAGACAGAGAGAGAGACAGAGACAGAGACAGAGACAGAGACAGAGACAGAGACAGAGACAGAGACAGAGACAGAGACAGAGACAGAGACGGAGACAGAGGCAGAGACAGAGACAGAGGGAGAGACAGCGACAGAGACAGAGACAGAGACAGAGACAGAGACAGAGACAGAGACAGAGACAGAGACAGAGACAGAGACAGAGACTGAGACAGAGACAGAGACGGAGATAGAGACAGAGGCAGAGACAGAGACGGAGACAGAGGCAGAGACAGAGCCAGGGACAGAGACAGAGACAGAGACAGAGGGAGAGACAGCGACATAGACAGAGACAGAGACAGAGACAGAGACGGAGACAGAGGCAGAGACAGAGACAGGGACAGAGACAGAGACAGGGACAGAGACCGAGACAGAGACAGATACAGAGACAGCGACAGGGACAGGGAGAGGGACAGGGACAGAGACAGAGGCAGAGACAGAGGCAGAGACAGAGACAGAGACAGAGACAGAGACGGAGACAAAGACCGAGACGGAGACAGAGGCAGAGACAGAGCCAGGGACAGAGACGGAGACAGAGACAGAGGAAGAGACAGCGACAGAGACAGAGACAGAGACAGAGGCAGTGACAGAGACAGAGACAGAGACATAGACAGAGACAGAGACAGAGACAGAGACAGAGACAGAGACAGAGACAGAGACGGAGATAGAGGCAGAGACAGAGACAGAGACAGAGACAGAGACAGAGACAGGGACAGAGACAGAGGCAGAGACAGAGGCAGAGACAGAGACAGAGACAGAGACAGAGACGGAGACAAAGACCGAGACGGAGACAGAGGCAGAGACAGAGCCAGGGACAGAGACGGAGACAGAGACAGAGGAAGAGACAGCGACAGAGACAGAGACAGAGACAGAGACAGAGGCAGTGACAGAGACAGAGACAGAGACAGAGACAGAGACAGAGACAGAGACAGAGACAGAGACAGAGACAGAGACAGAGACAGAGACGGAGATAGAGGCAGAGACAGAGACAGAGACAGAGACAGAGACAGAGACAGAGACTGAGACTGAGACAGAGACAGAGACACAGACAGAGACAGAGACAGAGACAGAGACAGAGACAGAGACAGAGACAGAGACAGAGACAGGTACAGAGACAGAGACGGAGATAGAGGCAGAGACAGAGCCAGGGACGGAGACAGAGACAGAGACAGAGACAGTGACAGAGACGGAGACAGAGACAGAGGGAGAGACAGCGACAGAGAGAGAGACAGTGACAGAGACGGAGACAGAGACAGAGGGAGAGACAGCGACAGAGAGAGAGACGGAGACAGAGACAGAGACAGATACAGAGACAGAGACAGAGACAGAGACGGAGACAGAGGCAGAGACAGAGACAGGGACAGAGACAGAGACAGGGACAGAGACCGAGACAGAGACAGATACAGAGACAGCGACAGGGACAGGGAGAGGGACAGGGACAGAGACAGAGGCAGAGACAGAGGCAGAGACAGAGACAGAGACAGAGACAGAGACGGAGACAAAGAACGAGACGGAGACAGAGGCAGAGACAGAGCCAGGGACAGAGACGGAGACAGAGACAGAGGAAGAGACAGCGACAGAGACAGAGACAGAGACAGAGGCAGTGACAGAGACAGAGACAGAGACAGAGACAGAGACAGAGACAGAGACAGAGACAGAGACAGAGACAGAGACAGAGACGGAGATAGAGGCAGAGACAGAGACAGAGACAGAGACAGAGACAGAGACAGGGACAGAGACAGAGACAGAGACAGAGACAGAGACAGAGACAGAGACAGCGACAGAGACAGAGACAGCGACAGAGACAGAGACAGAAACAGAGACGGAGACAAAGACCGAGACAGAGGCAGAGACACAGACAGAGACAGAGACAGAGGCAGGGCAGAGACAGAGGCGGAGACAGAGACAGAAACAGTGACAGAGACATAGACAGAGACAGAGACAGAGACAGAGACAGAGACAGAGACTGAGACTGAGACAGAGACAGAGACAGAGACAGAGACAGAGACAGAGACAGAGACAGAGACAGAGACAGGGACAGAGACAGAGACAGAGACAGAGACAGAGACAGAGACAGAGACGGAGACAGTGACAGAGACAGAGACAGAGACAGAGACGGAGAGAAAGACCGAGACAGACGCAAAGACTGAGACAGAGGCAGAGAGAGAGACAGAGACAGAGACAGAGGCATAGACAGAGACAGAGACAGAGACAGAGACAGAGACAGAGACAGAGACAGAGACAGAGACAGAGACAGAGACAGAGACAGAGACAGAGACAGAGACAGAGACAGAGGCAGAGACAGAGCCAGGGACAGAGACGGAGACAGAGACAGAGGAAGAGACAGCGACAGAGACAGAGACAGAGACAGAGGCAGTGACAGAGACAGAGACAGAGACAGAGACAGAGACAGAGACAGAGACAGAGACAGAGACAGAGACAGAGACAGAGACAGAGACGGAGATAGAGGCAGAGACAGAGACAGAGACAGAGACAGAGGCAGTGACAGAGACAGAGACAGAGACAGAGACAGAGACAGAGACAGAGACAGAGACAGAGACAGAGACAGAGACAGAGACGGAGATAGAGGCAGAGACAGAGACAGAGACAGAGACAGAGACAGAGACAGGGACAGAGACAGAGACAGAGACAGAGACAGAGACAGAGACAGAGACAGCGACAGAGACAGAGACAGCGACAGAGACAGAGACAGAAACAGAGACGGAGACAAAGACCGAGACAGAGGCAGAGACACAGACAGAGACAGAGACAGAGGCAGGGCAGAGACAGAGGCGGAGACAGAGACAGAAACAGTGACAGAGACATAGACAGAGACAGAGACAGAGACAGAGACAGAGACAGAGACTGAGACTGAGACAGAGACAGAGACAGAGACAGAGACAGAGACAGAGACAGAGACAGAGACAGAGACAGGGACAGAGACAGAGACAGAGACAGAGACAGAGACAGAGACAGAGACGGAGACAGTGACAGAGACAGAGACAGAGACAGAGACGGAGAGAAAGACCGAGACAGACGCAAAGACTGAGACAGAGGCAGAGAGAGAGACAGAGACAGAGACAGAGGCATAGACAGAGACAGAGACAGAGACAGAGACAGAGACAGAGACAGAGACAGAGACAGAGACAGAGACAGAGACAGAGACAGAGACAGAGACAGAGACAGAGACAGACACAGAGACAGAGACAGAGACAGAGACAGAGACAGAGACAGACACGGAGACAGAGACAGAGACAGAGGTAGAGACTGAGACTGAAACAGAGACAGAGACAGAGGCAGGGACAGAGACAGAGACAGAGACAGAGACAGAGACAGAGACAGAGACAGAGACAGAGACAGTGACAGAGACGGAGACAGAAACAGAGACAGAGACAGAGACAGAGACAGAGACGGAGACAGAGACAGAGGAAGAGACAGCGACAGAGACAGAGACAGAGCCAGGGACAGAGACGGAGACAGAGACAGAGGAAGAGACAGCGACAGAGACAGAGACAGAGACAGAGACAGAGACAGATACAGAGACAGCGACAGGGACAGGGAGAGGGACAGGGACAGAGACAGAGGCAGAGACAGAGGCAGAGACAGGGACAGAGACGGAGACAGAGGCAGAGACAGAGACAGGGACAGAGACAGAGACAGGGACAGAGACAGAGACAGAGACAGATACAGAGACAGCGACAGGGACAGGGAGAGGGACAGGGACAGAGACAGAGGCAGGGACAGAGGCAGAGACAGAGACAGAGACAGAGACAGAGACGGAGACAAAGACCGAGACGGAGACAGAGGCAGAGACAGAGCCAGGGACAGAGACGGAGACAGAGACAGAGGAAGAGACAGCGACAGAGACAGAGACAGAGACAGAGGCAGTGACAGAGACAGAGAGAGACAGAGACAGAGACAGAGACAGAGACAGAGACAGACACAGAGACAGAGACGGAGATAGAGGCAGAGACAGAGACAGAGACAGAGACAGAGACAGAGACAGAGACAGGGACAGAGACAGAGACAGAGACAGAGACAGAGACAGAGACAGCGACAGAGACAGAGACAGAAACAGAGACGGAGACAAAGACCGAGACAGAGGCAGAGACACAGACAGAGACAGAGACAGAGACAGAGACAGAGGCAGGGCAGAGACAGAGGCAGAGACAGAGACAGAAACAGTGACAGAGACATAGACAGAGACAGAGACAGAGACAGAGACAGAGACTGAGACTGAGACAGAGACAGAGACAGAGACCGAGACAGAGACAGAGACAGAGACAGAGACAGAGACAGAGACAGACACGGAGACAGAGACAGAGACAGAGGTAGAGACTGAGACTGAAACAGAGACAGAGACAGAGGCAGGGACAGAGACAGAGACAGAGACAGAGACAGAGACAGAGACAGAGACAGTGACAGAGACGGAGACAGAAACAGAGACAGAGACAGAGACAGAGACAGAGGCAGAGCCAGGGACAGAGACAGAGACAGAGACAGAGACAGAGACAGCGACAGGGACAGGGAGAGGGACAGGGACAGAGACAGAGGCAGAGACAGAGGCAGAGACAGAGACAGAGACAGAGACAGAGACAGAGACAGAGACAGAGACAGAGGGAGAGACAGCGACAGAGACAGAGACAGAGACAGAGACAGAGACAGAGACAGAGACAGTGACAGAGACGGAGACAGAAACAGAGACAGAGACAGAGGCAGAGACAGAGCCAGGGACAGAGACGGAGACAGAGACAGAGGGAGAGACAGCGACAGAGACAGAGACAGAAACAGAGAGAGAGACAGATACGCGGACAGAGACAGAGGCAGAGACAGAGACAGAGAGAGAGACGGAGACAGAGACAGAGACTGAGACGGAGACAGAGACAGCGGCAGAGACAGGGACGGAGACAGAGACAGAGACACAGACAGAGGCAGAGACAGAGACAGAGACAGAGACAGAGACAGAGACAGAGACAGAGACAGAGACAGAGACAGAGAAAGATACGCGGACAGAGACGGAGACAAAGACCGAGACAGAGACAGAGACGGAGACAGAGGCAGAGACAGAGCCAGGGACAGAGACAGAGACAGAGACAGAGACAGAGACAGAGACAGAGACAGAGACAGAGATAGAGACAGAGACAGAGACAGAGACAGAAACAGAGACAGAGACAGATACGCGGACAGAGACAGAGGCAGAGACAGAGACAGAGAGAGAGACGGAGAAAGAGACAGAGGGAGAGACAGCGACAGCGGCAGAGACAGGGACGGCGACAGAGACAGGGACACAGACACAGACAGAGACAGAGTCAGAGACAGAGACACAGACAGAGACAGGGACAGAGACGGAGATAGAGACAGAGGCAGAGACAGAGACAGAGACAGAGGCAGAGACAGAGCCAGGGACAGAGACAGAGACAGAGACAGAGACAGAGACAGAGACAGAGACAGAGACGGAGACAGAGACAGAGACAGAGACAGAGACAGAGACAGAGACAGAGACAGAGACAGAGACAGAGACAGAGACAGAGACAGAGACAGAGACAGAGACAGAGGCAGAGACAGAGCCAGGGACAGAGACGGAGACAGAGACAGAGGAAGAGACAGCGACAGAGACAGAGACAGAGACAGAGGCAGTGACAGAGACAGAGACAGAGACAGAGACAGAGACAGAGACAGAGACAGAGACAGAGACAGAGACAGAGACAGAGACAGAGACGGAGATAGAGGCAGAGACAGAGACAGAGACAGAGACAGAGGCAGTGACAGAGACAGAGACAGAGACAGAGACAGAGACAGAGACAGAGACAGAGACAGAGACAGAGACAGAGACAGAGACAGAGACGGAGATAGAGGCAGAGACAGAGACAGAGACAGAGACAGAGACAGAGACAGGGACAGAGACAGAGACAGAGACAGAGACAGAGACAGAGACAGAGACAGCGACAGAGACAGAGACAGCGACAGAGACAGAGACAGAAACAGAGACGGAGACAAAGACCGAGACAGAGGCAGAGACACAGACAGAGACAGAGACAGAGGCAGGGCAGAGACAGAGGCGGAGACAGAGACAGAAACAGTGACAGAGACATAGACAGAGACAGAGACAGAGACAGAGACAGAGACAGAGACTGAGACTGAGACAGAGACAGAGACAGAGACAGAGACAGAGACAGAGACAGAGACAGAGACAGAGACAGGGACAGAGACAGAGACAGAGACAGAGACAGAGACAGAGACAGAGACGGAGACAGTGACAGAGACAGAGACAGAGACAGAGACGGAGAGAAAGACCGAGACAGACGCAAAGACTGAGACAGAGGCAGAGAGAGAGACAGAGACAGAGACAGAGGCATAGACAGAGACAGAGACAGAGACAGAGACAGAGACAGAGACAGAGACAGAGACAGAGACAGAGACAGAGACAGAGACAGAGACAGAGACAGAGACAGAGACAGACACAGAGACAGAGACAGAGACAGAGACAGAGACAGAGACAGACACGGAGACAGAGACAGAGACAGAGGTAGAGACTGAGACTGAAACAGAGACAGAGACAGAGGCAGGGACAGAGACAGAGACAGAGACAGAGACAGAGACAGAGACAGAGACAGAGACAGTGACAGAGACGGAGACAGAAACAGAGACAGAGACAGAGACAGAGACAGAGACGGAGACAGAGACAGAGGAAGAGACAGCGACAGAGACAGAGACAGAGCCAGGGACAGAGACGGAGACAGAGACAGAGGAAGAGACAGCGACAGAGACAGAGACAGAGACAGAGACAGAGACAGATGCAGAGACAGCGACAGGGACAGGGAGAGGGACAGGGACAGAGACAGAGGCAGAGACAGAGGCAGAGACAGGGACAGAGACGGAGACAGAGGCAGAGACAGAGACAGGGACAGAGACAGAGACAGGGACAGAGACAGAGACAGAGACAGATACAGAGACAGCGACAGGGACAGGGAGAGGGACAGGGACAGAGACAGAGGCAGGGACAGAGGCAGAGACAGAGACAGAGACAGAGACAGAGACGGAGACAAAGACCGAGACGGAGACAGAGGCAGAGACAGAGCCAGGGACAGAGACGGAGACAGAGACAGAGGAAGAGACAGCGACAGAGACAGAGACAGAGACAGAGGCAGTGACAGAGACAGAGAGAGACAGAGACAGAGACAGAGACAGAGACAGAGACAGACACAGAGACAGAGACGGAGATAGAGGCAGAGACAGAGACAGAGACAGAGACAGAGACAGAGACAGAGACAGGGACAGAGACAGAGACAGAGACAGAGACAGAGACAGAGACAGCGACAGAGACAGAGACAGAAACAGAGACGGAGACAAAGACCGAGACAGAGGCAGAGACACAGACAGAGACAGAGACAGAGACAGAGACAGA